>JASCZW010000645.1:0-22695 GCA_034211315.2 Aedes japonicus
AAAATATTTGCTGAATAGCAGAGTGCTACTTCTGTAGAGACATAACTGCATCCTTTAGCATCACAGGGAAGCTGTCCAAATGGAGAATGAAGATCAGCAACAATATCCGGTGAGATCTTTCTGAATTTGAACGATACTGCTAAATACGTGCCATCATCAAAACAATTAGGTTTGATGATGGAAGTGTTTGCACAGTACCTATATCCATTTGATGTTTGTACTGTGTTTATGCGGGGCTTGTTGTAAGTGAAAGTAACCTCGGAATGGACGTGAGTAACCAGGCATTCTGAAATGGGTCACTGGAACCCAACAGAGCTATCACCTTCCAATTCCCGGGCTAAAAATGTTTGTCGAGTCGACAACAGTTCGTTTAACTGTAAACATTTTTCTTCCATAAAATCACTGCCGGACGGTGGGCGTTGGATTGTACACACACACACACACACACACACACACACACACACACACACGCGCGCGCGCGCGCAACTGCCAAAAGCACGAAGCTTTTGTTGACACAGCAACGACATTCGTGCATTGTACGAAAACAAATCAAAGAGCAACGAATATTTTGCTACAAATTTAAAAAAAAAACGTCTCTCTGGTGGTTGCCTGAATGACTGAGAGATCTACTTTATCGATTCAACATGTAATAGACATGGGGTTCAATCCTGAATTTTTGGAAAGTGCTGATATTGAATGCTAGGTTGATTTTACTAGGCCATGCTGACTCGTGAGAAGATACTTGATAAATGATCATGAAGTTCTAACTCTCAACAGCCCTTTAATGTTTATTTTGGAATAGATAAATTTCCTCACCCATCCCAGCAGTTACACTATTTTGGATGAGTACGAGAAAAGAAAAGCAACGATTGGCTGGTCTTCAAATTAATTTCGTGCATTTTACAAAAAAAGTTGAATGATAACATTTCACTCTGGTGAATTGATCTGTCAAATGCAATATGTTTGTTTCATACAATTTACGAGACATTTGTTCTACGTACAAAATCTATATTAACGGAACGCTTGAAAGCCAATTTATGAAAATGAATTTTCAGTGCACTGAATGCAAATAACTTAATCATTTCTCGATAGGCTTTCAAGATGTTTCGAGTTGTCCAGCAGTTCGAATATTTTGCCACTATCAATTGAATAGCACCTGCGTTTTTATTTAGCGCTACAAAACTCGGTTTACGGGTTGCCTAATCTATCATGATGAAGATAATAATACATCAAACGACGTCTACGTCAACCAGTCGAGAGGAATACGCGAGCAGCTAGAAAAAAATATTTCTCAACGTTATTTGGAAAGGTTTTAACTAATTCATAAAACGAACTTGAAAAGGAGATAAATATGAATGTACCAGGCCTTCATGTTTTGCCTTCACGATATTGTTCAAGTTGTTGTGGAGGTTGAGAACCTCTGGAATACAGTATCCCATTACTTGAGCCCCAGAACCGAAAAATGCATCTTCCAACACATCTTCTGCAGTGCTGCCAACAAACTAACGTTTGCATTTTAAAAAATTGACAAAAATTGCCGATTTTTCATGGGTTTACCTTCAGCCGCACTGACAAAACTACCCATGCAGCATCAATCATAGTAACTCATGAGTCAGCAGACAAAATTTGACAGCTTTATCAGTCGAAAGAACGGCACACCACCGCGTAGAAAACGGAAATCGTGCGGCACTTTTTGGACACCGGATACGCACGTTCCGGCGTCTACAACATCGTGGCACTACTAGACAACAATCAGAGCACAGAAAAAAATCCCGGTTCCGGACGGCCGACGAGCCTGAGCGACAAGAAGTTCCAAAGGATGCTTCTTTGCGAAGAAAAAAGGGGCTACATTGCCGCGTGCGGTTGGCCGGGAGGTTGGTTCAACCGGCCAAACAGTGAAAAAGGACCTGTCGAACATGAACATACATGTCAGGAAGCGGAAGTCACGTTGACTGGTTTTGGAGCTACAGGCAATGACGCAGCGGCAGCGGCTGAATAAAATGGTCAACTCGATTTTCCCGGCGAATCGGTGCGGGGGTGATGGACGACGAGACCTATCTCACTGTGAATGTCAACGACTGGCAGGGCACTTTGTATTTTACTTCCGAGCTCCGAGGTTAAGTACATTTAACACACCAAGTTCCCCAAGAAGGTGCTGCTGTGGCTGATAGTCAGCGAGAAGGGGATGTCAAAGCCGATCTTCTTTCGTTCCGGACTGGCCGTGATCGGGGACATTTACAGAACGAAATGTCTGCCGGAAGTGTCGTCGTTCATCATCCCTACTCGAAGCGATCGTTGGAGGAGATGGAGCGGCTGAATATCGATATGGTACTCAATTCGGCGAACCCGCCCAACGTCCTCCAGTTGTGTCCCATCGAGAATTTCTGGGTCAACCTAAAGCGTAAGATCTACTTCAACAATTTTGTTGCGAAAACTGAGGAGGAATTGATAAATAAAATGAAGAAAGAACTCAAAAACATGTCTACACGCATATTTTCGTCCGCCATGGCGAATGTTCCGGTTAACTGCCGGAAGGTCACTCGCAAGGGCGTAGATTTTTTTCAAGTAAGCTCAAATAATTACCTTCCATGGGAAATTTATCAAAAGCAATAATCTGGCTTAGGTTTTTTTTAATGACCATCCGAAAAAAGTTCATTTTTTTAAATGCAAACGTTACAAGCATCATGAATGATTCGGTAAGCTATCGCATTGGGTTAGTCGGCATCACGACAGCGGTGGTGACGGTAAGTGCGTCACTCGTCAGTAATCGGTTGAACAGGTAAGTTCATCATGCCGTTCGGGGTGATTCTCCTATTTACAAATTTAGAATTCCACAGTTGTTATCGAAGCAGATGAACGAGCTGAATTTAGAAAATCCTGCCGCACATGTCAAACTCCGCACGTTTTTTAAATACCTATTAGCGCAATATTTCATGAAGAATTATGTTAAACCCGGTGCTAGCCTTGCTAAGCTTGCAACAAAAAAAAATGAAAATCCAATAGAATTGGCGCTTTTAATTTTTTTAAGGAATGATTTTTGTAAAAAAAAATTATCATTTGCTAATGTGTGTAATTTCTGCAATATTAATGTGTTTTAATTTAATCCTCGAATCGTTAGTTTCTACCATGGTTTTTTTTTTTCAGTGTACATGCATCTCATAAATAAAACACTAATCATAAAACTACGCCGTATCCTGTCAGTTTCAACATAACTTTCTCTGGTATAACCACAGATTAGCACTGAGAGTAACTCAAGCATCCCCGAGCATCCTTCATTCTTGACTAAGAAGAGGTTCGAATTTCTATCAGAAAATGCTGCTTAACGGAGAAATACACATTCTGTGTTTCAGTTGCCGGTATATGTAATTCTAGTTTGTAATAAAAAATCCTGCTTCCAAAAATCCACCCCATACGTAAACTGGTTCCATTTGTTTGTTTAGAAGAAATTTGAGTGTTATTTGCATAAACGTCCCCTTTTCAGAGAATTGAGTGGTCTCAAACCACCATAAAAGAAATCCTGCCTTCAAAACCCCCCACAGGCCAAATTTGGTTCCATTTGCTTGATTAGCTTATCATAACCATCATAAAAACCTTCTCAGGCCCCAAAAACCCCTGCAAAATAATTCCATAACAGTAGTATGTTTGGGTTAAATTTGTGTTGCATTTGTATTAGAGCCCCTCCTTCCCGAGAGCGGAAGGGTCTCAAACTAGCGTAGGAACATTTCTCGCCTTCAAAAATGTTTACATGCCAATTTTGGTTCCATTTGCATGATTAGTTCTCGAGTTATGCAAAAAAAAATCAGTTTCTTTGTATGCGAGCCCCCTCCCCCCTCTTCAAGAGAGAGGAGGGGTCTCGAATCACCATAGAAACATTTCTTGCCTCCAGAAAACTCTACATGCCAAATTTGGTTCTATTTGCTCTATTAATTCTCGAGTTATGCAGAAATATCTGTTAAATTTGTATAAGAGCCTTTTAAAGAGAGGGAAAGGGCTTCAAACCACCATCGATTTTTTTTCCCTTGGCTTTAGAGAACCCCACACATCAAATTTGGTTCCATTTGGTTGATTAATTCTTGAGTTGTGCAGAAATTTGTGTTTCATTTGAATGGGAGCCCCCCCCCCCCTGTTCAGAGAAGGGAGGGGTCTTTAACTATCATATGAATCTTCCCCGGCCCCAAAAATGTCTCCATACAAAATTTCACGCCGATCGGTTCAATAGTTTTCGAGTCTATAAGGTTCAGATAGACAGACACAGACGGACGGACAAAAATTCATTTTTTTACATAGAAGATAGTCGTCACCACTTATAATCAGAATCTTTTTTTTTTTTTGTAATTTAATGTGGTAAAAGGTGCGTTTAAGAGCTGAAGTTTTTGTCTAAATTAATGTGAAAGCGCATTTAAAACATAGCATACCAGGAAGAGCGAAAAATAACTGAGCGGACGGAATTCTATATTGTTCATAGAAAATTAAACATCCATACTCATAAATTCAGAATCGAGTTGAGTTAAAAAATTACTTCACATTGAAAGTTTATCAAACATAGTCTGCAAACTACCATTATGCTTAGCATCAATAATGCAAACCTTAAAAAGCATTCCAATTTAAATTCAATTATAACCAGAAACAAACCACACGAACACTAATTCTAATCTCCGGTCGGCGTTCCGAAACACGACAACGCACGACATGAACCCCTACTTGAGTGGGTGTGAGCTCTCACTCACTTTTTGGCCCGAGTGCAATTTATCGATCATCATCATCATCATAATTACGCGGTGAGCACTGGAGTGCAATGATGATGACGGTGCCAAAAGGTTAAATTTTGAAGGGTGATATACAGCTGACGCTAAGGGTGGATTATATTCATGATAAGAAGAAAGAAAAAAGAAAACAGCAAAATTTAATTAATATTCCCGCGAATAGTTTGCATGTAAGTGTGTTTGTGTATTCATGCCGCGTGGTTGTTATTAGTAGGTATTCTGGGGCAAAGGTTGGGTTCTGTTTTTCTCGCGGTCAAACATCATTATCCTCGCAAACTAGGTGCGCTACTCGCATTGACAGCGAGCGAAATCGAGGCTTGCTTGATGCATTTTGTCGTGCTGCTGCCATGGCTACAGACAGGGAGGCCCGAGGACCAGCAGGACACGAAACTGGTTGCTTTTGACTGAAATGTCGCTATGGAATCCATTTAATGAAGAGCGAACCAATTCGGGATGATCGCGAAAAATATCGATTGCATTTTGGGCATTGCATGTTGAGCGCAGGATGCAGTTTTGATGTACATACGTACGTACCGGCACGCACACATGGTGCCTTGTGGGCTACACCTCGCGCCCGCACGCACAGGCACACGCTTCGGATCAAAAGGAATCCTGTGAAATTCCACCAGTCGCTTTCCCGCTAGTGAAACCCTCGCGATTTATCTAATGCTTTGGGTTTTGCATTGAACATTGTGTTTCATATCGTTAATTTTTTCCTCGACTGATTTCGCGTCGCCTGGAGAAACAGGAAATTCAATTTGACGGATGGTTTGACGAGCACGTTTTGTTTCATACAAAAGCGAGACGAGTAATTATTTTTCGAGCGATTTTACAATGTGCATGCAGTGAAACAATAGCATTGACACTATGTCAGGGAGGGGCTTTACCACCTTTTGGATCAGTGAAACTACACAATGCAACTACTGCTGGTAGGAGGGGCATTCTATTTTATTATTACTTTCTAGCACTAAAAGCAGGATGAACAAGCCAATACACTACTAATCCGGTGGATAAGATTCAAAATCAATCGAACCATTTTGATGTGATGTTCGTCCTTCGATGAATCTGAAATGATAAGAGAAAAAGGAATGGGTCAGTTAAAAGTTAAAGGGTTTTTCTGTAGTGACGTCAACCTCTAAATGTAAAAGTTCTTTTGTTATAAATTCATTAATTTTAACGGACCTTTACGGACCCCATTTAATTATTAGGGATTAACATGCTTTACTTAAAATCACACGGAAAATAAGGTGTTCTTCTAAACGAGAAAAGCAGGACATGATTTCATGAATATGTTGTGTTTTCGTGTTACGAATATGAAGTATTTTCCCGCCGCAATGATATCATGAATAAATCGGGTCAAAACCATGCGGTGAGCTCCTGATGCTGAAAACTTTGTTCATGAATCTAGAAAATCTACTTTATCGACTCCACATGTAAACAAACAATAAGATCCGCTTTCAGGATTCAAACCTAGTGTGGATGTAAAGAACAGTGATAGTATTTGATGGATGTACTTACTACACTATAGTTATTATTCTTGAAAAGACTCTTGACTAAAGAAGCTGATTACACAACTTAAGATTAGAAGCAAAACAAAACTTCCTAAGTTCATGACTTGCATCTGTCATTTCAATAATGAAACCACGAATAAAAGGCAAGAATCTAGGGGCGAGACAGCTCTACTCTGAGTTGCTTTGAGGCATCGAGTAACTCGCGAGTAACTCAACATAGCTTAAAATCGAATCAAGCGTCATCGGTTCTTACCGGTTGTCAGGGTTACGAAAAGTTCCAATTTGTTTGAAAACATTGTAGACATTCTGCTAAAGGCAGTAGAAGATGGCGCAACGATGAGCTCATTTCCACGACTATGAGGGTTCAGGGAATGTTTGATACGTGATACGTGATACAGACGGCTTTACTGAAGTGCAATAACGGTGTGTATTGATTCTAAATATGGTAAACATCGATTTTATGAAGCTTGAAGCTTGGGTCGGGTTCGTTTGTCTCTGCTCCTGCCATGTTCCAAAGCCCCAGTTCATAGTCTGGCCGTCTGGCGGAATGGTGCAGCATTCAGGGTGGCCACACAATCTTAATATAAAAATTCCAGCATTTTTTCCGAATTTTTCCCACATTTTGTCTTATTTTCCCGACTGTTAAGATGAGTTAATATAAATTACTCGTAACTTAATTTCTGAGCTTAAATTTTTTTCCAGTTTGATTTACCACCAGACACTTTCCATTTATTTAAAATACGCTTTTTTGTGCGACAGGATGAGCCAATTTTCAACAAATGTTGTCAAATTTGGTAGCCTCTACTTGATTCTAGCCAAAATTTGTCCAAAACATTTTCTTTTCTCTGGAATCCGGCAAACAACGTCAGACGGCATTGAGCACAGCTGCCCAAATTCTTCTTTCACCATGTGTTAACACCCTTACAAATGCAATTCGCCAAACTTCAAACACATTCGCCACCACATGAAAGATAAGTTCATTTCTGGCCTCACCTGTTTCAGCCGTGTAGCCAGATCTTCTAAGGGCATCTTCAACGGTGGCTCAAATCGTGGTTTGGATTTATTTGCTTAGACCAAACGCAAAAACATTGCTGCATCGCTGGTATTTGTAAATTTTGTTTTATACCGGATCTATTTTGCATCATTTCAGAACTTATATAAGCTTCTAAGTTTCTTACTGAACGCACTCTTTAAAAATTTAATTTAATGAACTTCAGAATATCTATGAAGATTGGGTGGAAATATCTATAATGAACATGCCAGAAAGTGATTCAACTTCTCGGCAGTTGAATAAAATAATTGGAAGTTTCCAGATAATCATGAAGTTTGCTCGCTGTCTTTCGAGAAGAGAAATGGTGGAACTTTAGAGAAGTTCATTGAATTGCCGAAAAATTATTAACGTTTCTGGAAACTTGGATGAACTTCCAAAAAGTTTGCTGATCATCCATGGAATAGGAACAACTTTCTGGAAATGACGGGAACTTAGAAAATCAGATATGGCTTCCCAGAAGTTGTTTTAACTTCTAGCAGATACATATTCTGTGATAAAAAGCAGAATATCACACATATTTAAATAACTTACGAGAAATGGAAAAAAAAATCTTGGAAGCCGTGGAATTTCTGTGGAATAGTTAGCATTACCGAGATGTTGTTAAACTATACAAGAACTTTTTATGATTTCCAAGATTGTGAATAGGTGGAAATTCTATGAAATTGATTAAAAAGTAGTTGGTTTCTTTACTCTAGTTTTGGTTGGGTTCGAAAAATTATCAAGTAGTAAGAAGTTAAAGTTCTTTTTAAAACTTAAATACCCTGAACTTTTGGGATATTTTTGGAACGATTGGAAAGTTTCTCGATCACCTGGATTGATCCCTGAAGTTCTAGGAAGCAAACCCCAAACTTATGAAAAAATCTTTTGAATGTTTCCTAAACTTTTCGAATGCTCAAAAAATCCAAATTCCTGTTTATCTGGGCCGTTTTCTGAAATTCTGGAAACTTCCCCGATCTTGGGGGAAGTTACCTGAAATTCTTGGAAGATCGCAGGACTACTGAGAAATTTCCTGAACGGCTGGATCCCCTGAGCATCTGGGAGTTTTTTCGAGCTTTTGGAAAGCTCCCTGAACTTCTGGGAAATTCTCTGAATTTCTGGGACGTTCTCTGAACGTCTGAGATGTTTGCTGACCTTTTGGCAAGTTTCCTTATATTTGGGGGATCTTTGTGAGCATTTCTTGAAGTTCTGAGAAGTTTTTTGAATTCATGAGAAACTCTAAACTTCAAGGAATTTTCTTGAACTCCTATATGTTTGCTGAACTTCTAAGAAGTTCTGTATATGTCTAGCAAGTTTCATGAAATTCTAATTGAAAATTCTCTATTGGAAGTTCTCTAATTTTCTGGAAAGTTCGTGGAATTTTTGGGAAGTTCCCTGAACATCTTGAGTAGTTCTATGAACTTTTGAAAAATACCCAAAATAATCTGATAAGTTTTCTAAACTTCTGGAAGCCCCCTGAATTTCTGGATAGTTACCTGAACTTCTGTGAAGAACCCTTTACTTTTGGAAACTTCCCTGTACTCGTGGTAAGCTCCTTGAATTTGTGGACAATTCCCTGAACTTCTAGGAAACAATCTAAATTTCAGGAAAGTTGTCTGAACTTCTAGGAAGAACCTTAATTTTTTGAAAAGTTCCCTGATTTTATGGTATGTTCCTTTGACATCAGGGAGAATAGCTAAACCTCGGGAAAGTCTAGGTCAAATTTAAAAAGTATACCGAGCTTCTGATAAGTTCCCTGAGTTTCTAAGTGCACTGAACTTACAAGATTTTTTTCGAACTTTTGGGAGATAATTTTTGTCCATTAGTTTCTTAACCTTTTCCGATATTGTGGGTGTAAATACTGCGGGCCGTAAGTCTTCAGGACAGATTTGAAAAAAATCCTCAGGGCCACCAACCCCCAAGTTTTCGTCGAGAGAACTAGCTGAGGACATACGTCAGCATCCGTTAAGCTGTCCAACATATCCAGCTGCATCGCAACAGCTGGAAAAAGTCATCAGTTGACTGTAGTTGTCACATAATATCTAGGATTATATCCCTTGGCATGTTGAAACGTCGCAAAAAGTGCTTCTTGTCATAGGTTGGCATGGCACTATCTATCACTATCAGCACTATCTAATATCGTTTAAATGAGATGCATGCATTCATACACGCACCACCACTCAAACCAATCCATGGTAAAAAGTTTGCGAAAAATCCTCGGCCTCTGAAGAAAACAAAACTTCTGATCTCTGGATATTGTAAAATTGACAAGATTATAGGTGTTGGTGGGTTTAACAACAAGACATACTACACCGGTGCGAGGCCGGCAAAGTTGGTCTATTTTAGCTGGTTCTTTTTATGTTTGCTGATGCAAATCAACTATAAAGATGTTAAAATAGACCACCGCTGAAGATGCTCTAAGCGGTACGTTTTGAACAGGCTGAACAATGAGATCAGTGGACCGAGTCAATGACAAAAACGCTACTCAAATCATTTGAAAAAGGTGTGAGTATGGTTCCTTCCATATGACAAAAATTCCCGATGACTTTTGAAATTCCCGCCTTTTTCCCGCATTTTACCGATGATTTTGGATTCCCGCATTTTTCCCGCATTTCCCGATTTTCCCGAGTCTGTGGCCACCCTGTGCATTAGCAAATAGAAGGTCAAGCCAAAACTGATGAGTTTATTTAAAATATGACTTAATTGGAAACATAAAAATAATTTCTCGAAAAAGGCAAAGCCCTACACGAGTAGTAGTAAATACGATATCAAATTATACGAGCACATCAGATATGTAGTTTGAGTGAATGCAGGTTTTGCACTCATGTTTGACAGCTGCTGTCCAAAACTAAGAGAAAACAAATGACAGTGCTCGCTTGCGACAGTTACTCGAGGTACCTCAAAAGCAACTCTGAAATTGCTCGCGATGAGGAGCTGTCTTACCCCTTGGCAAGAATTCATAATATAAGATGAGCGTTCGTTTGATGCTTTTTTATTGATGAAAACAGAAACGTATTTGTTTCCATGCACGTCAAAAACTGAACAAAATTTAAGAAGTTTTCTACAGGTTCACGTTTTCTTGATTTTTACCTCAAAACGTGAACGATTCTGTGATTTAAATGACATTACATTCGACTATTAAACATTTTAACGCATTTCTTTTAATCGTGCTATAAAACAAAACCAAAACACCCCCCATTTTGTATGTGTGTGTGCGTGCAAATTGATGCCTCTATATTAATTTTGACATTTCGCTCTTCAGTTATCAAAATGCCGTCAAAGCAAAAGAAGCAACGCATAAAAAGTCGAAGATGGCCAAATCAACTGTCACCGGCGTGATAAAAGTGTTCGTAGAACGTTTGTCGATTTCCATGAAGAGAAGATGAAGAGAAAATCAAAAACCAGATGCCAGGCGGAACCCCAACCACTCCGTTTGAGATGTCGCAAAAATCGAGCCTGCTTATGAGAAGGTAAGGGCTCCAAATCACGACGAAAAAAACAAAACATAGCGGCCAAAAGACGATCCCCGAATCTGTACATGACAATGCTGAAGAAGTTCGGTTGAGTTCACAGGCATAGATGCTCCGTTCTTCGTTTAGTATAAACGCATGGTAAATTTGTGTTCCTGGAATTGGAACAAGATTTAAATTCTTTCCTTAAACATTATTGTAGCGTAGAGATTGTACTCGAAAAAAATGCAACACCTTCTTTTCGCACTTATAACGTGAGTAAAAATTGATGAAATCTCAGATTAAATTAGTTTACAGTGTTAAGATGGCTTTCAAGAAGTGTTTCGACAAAAACTTATGGACGCGGTCGTGGAAAATCCACGCCAGTCCCACGGGTGGATCGCGAAGCTGTTGAAAATTGACAATTCGACCGTGTCCCGTGTGGTAAAATCGTTCAAGGAGACCCAGACGACCCAGCGGTGACCTGGTATCGGAAGAAAAGCGAAGACGACTGACCTCGCGAACACTACCAAGAAACATCAATGCTGAATAACAATTTTTTCAAACAAATTTGGGAAGTTGTTCAACTTTTCTTCTAGAAAGTATATAACTTCTCTGAATTTGTTTGAGCAAGCAGTTATTCAACCCCGATGTTTGTTGGGAAGGAAGGTGAGGGATTATTTCAAGCCCAATCAACCGAACCGAACCATTCGATGCGGGACGTCGATAAGGAAGATAATTCTACCGTCTGGTTCGTCCAGTAGACAATAAAGCGGGCTGGCCTTCATATATTCCAGGTAAGGAAGGCACCCAACCAAATCGGTAAACAGAATACAGAGACAAAATCCCACGTCAGGAATCTGTACCGTGAGTGATTGGTGCAGCCAAAATGCATCGTAATGGACGGCGAGACGTACATTAAAGCCAAGCAGATCCGCAGCCCGGTGTTTATCGTCGGCAAGCCCCACCTGGATGTTCCGGAGAAGTTCGGCAGATTTGTCGAGAAATACTACGTGTGGCAGGCAAGCAACGGTCAATATATAAAAATGAATGCACATCTCGAA
This sequence comes from Aedes japonicus, assembly GCA_034211315.2. Classification (NCBI taxonomy): domain Eukaryota; kingdom Metazoa; phylum Arthropoda; class Insecta; order Diptera; family Culicidae; genus Aedes; species Aedes japonicus. Next base: position 11,815 of record JASCZW010000645.1, read on the forward strand.
CAGCGCCTGCTGCCCTTTCTCCATTCTCACGATGGTGACACTCTGTTTTGCCCGGATCTGGCATCGCGCCGTAAACCGGTGATGGAGTGGTACGAAGCTAACGATGTTGTTTTTATGCCGAAAGTGGCAAATCCGCTAAACTCGTCTGAACTTCGCCCAATAAGGAGTGTATCGAAAAGTAGTTATAAACTTCCAAATAATAAAATAGGCATGAAAACATGATTAAAATAACATACTATTTCAGTTTATTATAGCTTAACATGTTTACAAAAGATCCAAACGGAAAAACTAGTCATCATGTTCATTTCTGTAGAATGCCCGTACCTTTGATTTGACACCTGCCATCAAATTCTGCACAGTGACCTTTGTGCACTTCCTGGATGCCGCTGCCCAATTTTTCTTAAAATCGGTCATGTTTTGGGACACTGTACCATCCTTCTTAAATATACGCTTGACTATTGCCCAATAGCGTTCGATCGGTCGCAACTGGGGACAGTTTGGTGGGTTGATGTCTTTTTCTACGAACTTGATGTTATTCTCCGTCAGCCACTGTAGAGTGGATTTGGCGTAATGTGCCGATGCCAAATCTGGCCAGAAGAGAGGAGGGGACTGGTGCTTTCTATACAATGGTAGCAACCTGTTCTTCAAACATTCCTTTTGATAAACCTCAGCATTTATAGTTCCTTTTGTATAGAAAATTGAAGAACGCAAGCCACATGTGCAAATAGCTTGCCAAATGAGCACCTTCTGACCGAATTTCTCCATCGCAACAGTCGTATCTGCGGTTGGCACACGTTCCCCAACAGATTTAGTATAAAACTGCGGCCCCAGTAGCGTTCTTGAATCTTCTTTAACGTATGTTTCGTCATCCATCAAAATGCACTGGTCGACATTGTCCAAAATGCAGCTGTACAGCTTTCGAGCCCTGGTTTTGGCACGAGACTTTTGTTCCGGAGTTTGTTTGGGCACTTTCTGCTTTTTGTACGTCTTCAAGTCATTCCTGCGCTTGATTCGTTGAATCATTCCGATGCTGGTCCTGAACTTCTTGGCTAGATCGCGAGTAGAGGCAGATTTGTTCCGTTGAATATAATCCACAACTTTTTGGTCCAAATCGGGGTTGCTGGAGCCGGGTTTCCGGCCACTTCTTGGTAAATCCTTGAGGGAGCACTCCTTACCAAACTTTTCGATGATGCGTTTTACACTTGGGGGGTGAACATTTACTCTTTTCGCAATCTGGTTGTAAGTAACACCCTTTTCGGTGCACCAAGTGTGCAGAATTTTCTTTTTAGTCTCAAATTCAATTCGCGACATTTTGAATACAACTTTATCAACGGAAATGAATGAACCGAATAATCATTTTTGACATGTAAACAAAGCAAATGGCGCTTACACGCTAAAAATATATACAGTAGTTTATGCGTAATAACGCATCGAATGTTTATAACTACTTTTCGATACACTCCTTAGAAAAATTCTGGGCGATTATCAAGGGCAATCTCCGGCAAACAGGGAAGGTCTTCGAAAACGACAAGGATTTGAGAAAAGAGTAGATAAAAATGTGTAAGAAAGATGGTGCAAGTGTTGCACAGGATTTGATGGGCAGAGTTAAGTCCAAGGTGTGGGCATTTAGTTGTATAAATCCATTTGCAAAAACATAGTTAATGTGTGTTTAATTTCCTGTGAGTTTCGAAAATGTGAAATTTTGGTAATCATTTTTATCTGTTGCATTTTTTTTCTCGAGTATAATGCTGAAATGCTGGAATGCATGATTTGGTATAAATTTATGAGATATTTCATGCCAAATTAAGCCCCACGTCGCCTAAATCAGGCCTACTGGAAGATTGCAAACAATTTCGTTTTTACGCTTGTTTTAGCTTGCAATTTGGCTTAAACGAGAGGAATTTTAACGCGTCTGAAACACCAGCTCTAGGTTATGATGCTCTTTCTAAGCGCAGATTTGAGGTTCTTTTCAGTGTTTAAATGCAACCTAGAAAATTTTGGACTGTGAATCCTGGAAATGTGGTGGGTTTTATAAACTCAATGTTGCCTGACTGGGAGAAGACGCGTCTTAGGCTGTTCACTTGACCGATGGTGATCAACCTATGAGATGCGAATAGTAAACAGGGGTGTACCACTAATGTTCAACTTCTACGCAAAAAAAAAATCATTTCTAAGGTTCCGAAGCTCTCCAGACTCAGTGGGAAGAATTTGCGAGATTTTATTAGTGTGATGTCTCGCCTTACGTCGAATCACTTTTCTCATCCCCTCATTTGTTTCGTATTTGGCTGAGAGACAGCAATCTTTGTGAATGTGGACAAGGTTAACAGGACATAGAACACATCAATTGGATAAGTGCTGAGCATTGTAGGGTCAGATCTGAGCTCTATGAATCTACTTGGGTTCAAAAGTGACAATCGTATATTCCGATTCTGGATAGTCTGGCTTTACGTGATCAGGAGTTCAAAAAACTTATAAATATGTTGGTTGATTAATTGACATCTTTGATCTGCAATAAGGAATGTATCAAAAATATGCTATCCGCGTACATGTGCATCGTACATTGAGAGAGACGTGAAAATTAAGGTTTTGATCACATGGCTACGTTAAAAGTGTGTGTAGCAAAGCGCATTGGAATTCATCACGCGAGTGTAAAAACCATCATAACCAATTTTGGGGAACACTGTCCTTTGGATGAACTGCCGGAGAGATGTGTTTGAAATCTTATTCTTTAAATATATGATAGAATAAAGAGACTGGTTTGCTTTTACGGTAAGTAATTAAAATTTTAAATAACTATTTTATTGAGAACAGTAGAAATTTGCAATATATCAGTACATTCACTAGTACAAATGAAAATTAACTAATGCCGTGTAATTTTCTACAATTTGTATCTATTTTTTTTCTATAAATCATCATTGATCCTAAAAATTTCCACTGTTCATATAACAACTGTATAATAGGGATTGGATGGGCTAGCCAAAGGCAATCAACGGATTTGTGCTTTGGATGAACTGCCAGGATGAGGCAGGAAGCCCGGATCTTCCACACCTAAACTGGATCAGAAAGTGGTGGCTCTTATTCGGAAGAACAAATCAAACGTGATTTTGCCAATAAAACGGAAACCAGCGTCGGAATGATTTAACTATCAAAAAACGGAAGACCTATAAGAAGCAGAAAATCACCAAACAAAATGCAGAACACAATTTTTTCCGGAAATCCGGAAAGTTCAGTTTTCAGTGACCGGATGCATGTGTTTTGATAAACGACGAGACATATTTCAAAGAGAACTCAAAACCCCAATTCAGGTCCACAATATTACACTGTCGCCAAAGGGGAGGCTGTAAACGATGCAGACAGGTCGATTCAAGTGGCGAAGTTTGGTCGAAAACTACAGGTATGACAAGGAATATATACCTGCAGTATGAAGTCTACCATTGTTTACACTACCGGAACAATCAATGCGGAAATCTATCGCTCTGAGTTTCTGCAGAAGCACAGTGCACCTCCACTGTTTTGGTCGGATTTAGCGTCGGCACATTACGCCAAAACTACTCTCAATTGGCACACGGGAAAGGGTATAGATTTCGTTGAGAAAGACATCTATCCTTCAAATTGCCCTCAGCTTCGGTCCATCGAACGATGTTGGGTGATTGTGAAGAGGATCTTTAAAAAAAACTGGTAAAACAGCTGAGAATAGGCAGGAGTTCAAAAATTATGTGGGCTAAGGCGCCCAAAAATGTGATGGAACACTTGTCCGGAACTTGATGAATGGTGCAAGGGGCACACAAAGCCCTCTTCTGAGTGTGTCGTATTGAAAATACTATTGGATTCCACTCTTCTAACAGAGTATTTACAAACATTTAAGAGAATTTAAAGTAGTCAAAAGTATTTTTACACGATTCAAAGTAATCAAAAGTACTTTAAAAATATTTCAACTGCTCAAAGAGTATTTGAAGAGTTTTCAAAGTACTTGAAATTATTTCTTGAGTATTTTGAGTAACTTATAGTATTTAATGAAATTTAAAAGTACTCAGATGTATTTAAAATACTCGAGAGTGTTTTAAGAGTTCTACTCTCGTTCCATTCTAGTCAGCAGTGTTGGAAAAATCATTTTCAAAAAAACGTTCATTTTTGCTCAGTGCAATGTTAATCACCAAAGAACTTCGCACTCGAAGTGCGCGAACGAACTTCAATCTAAAGTTCATGAAAGCGCAGAGTGAGGAAACGTTTCAGTTCTCATCACGAAAGATCTATTGTTCCTCCATCTCACAACGTTTCACTCGTATTCGAGATCCGGTCCAACCAAATATCTCCTTGGCTTTGTTTCTCTAGTGAGTATGTGTGAGTGAGATTGCCTTCACGTGATTTGTGATGTTTGTTTTTTAAGTACTATGCCGCCGCAAAAGTCGAGTGGTCTGCTGGAATGGCGTGACGCATTGAGGACAAATTCAACCCAACCTCCCCGGCCACACAGTCATCATGCGGGATGTAATTTAAGGGAGATATCTTTCTGTCTAGATTTCATTTCAATGAAATGCGCAGTGTGCTTTTCACGAACGAATCTGGTGTAAAGATATCGAGTAAAAAAAGATCTGATTTTATTCGTATCCTCGCGTCGGTGATTCGAGTAGGAAAAGTTCGCTATGTTTCATTCGCTCATCCCAGAAAATTCACTCAAGAAACGTTGGCATGTGAAACTAGCAACGGGAAGTTCGCAAGTGAAAAGGTAGCGCACGATGAACTGATATTTTTGTGAGAATTCCAACACTGCTAGTCAGTAATTGAGTCGAATTGTATTCCTTTCTCATTTATTCACTCCGAAATGTTATTTGAAAATATTGAGTTGATACACTTTTTACTAGAATTAGGTAACTATTTCGTTAGAAAAAAAGGACAGCACTACTAAATTTAATGAAAGAGAGGGTGCGTGTACTTCAAGAATGGTTTATTAGTTCTACCTACACGCTAATATTAGGACTACTCATATTGAGTAGACATGATATTGGGTCAAAACCGAGATCAAAAAAGATATGGTACACAATAATCTGGAGTTCTGTTAATTGTCTTCGTTTGCTGCTTCTGATAAGCAAATGGCCGTTTTCTACACGCCGTCTTCTTTTTTTGCACTCCACACTCTGCCAATAATCAAATGCCCGATACGAGGCCACTCTATATCGAACTTCAAAACTGCTAATAATCATCGATTCACTCGCGACAAAGCGGACAAACGCTCAAACCTAATAATGTATGTCCGGATGTCTCAATACTACCACTAATAAGCAAAACTAAGCTGATGTAACTCCTCTTCCGGGTGCGGGGGCGCAGCACAAAAAACCACAAAATGTGGAAATACTACCGACACTCACACATTTCGGGTGGGAATCGATTGTATTCACTACAGGTTTCCCAAAGCACGCAGATATTTTATGATTTCACTGTTAGTTAAAGTTAAATTACGAATTATAGTTTGATGTTTTTTCGCGAAAACGACGCAGCAAAAATAAAACACGTCAGTACGTGTTTCCTAAATTTTTGCTGGTGTTGCTTTATTAATTTTCGAAAATTCGCTAATTCGTACCTACGTGTATGTGGACCTTGCTGCCATCGACTCGCTTAGGTACTCAATGTTTGAGGATCATGGTAAGTACCTAGTGTATTATTTGAAATCCCATAAACTACGGTTGAGTGCAAGTGTAAAAATGGATAATAGAGTTATAATTTCGTTGTTTGATTCTAAATTGACGCATAATGCGAATGTTGAAAGAGCTATTAAATTTATTTGTGAAAACTATTCTATATCGGAGGAAAAACGTGAACGTCTCCAGGATAAACTCTATAGGACCGCTTGTAAATACAAGCTAAAGTGGAATGAAGCTCAACGAAAACAGGAAAGATTCGAGGCATATTCTCGGGATTGGATAAATGGAGACTTCGGCATTGCGGAGTTCATCGAACAAGAACAAGATGCTCCTTCAACCTCGGCGTCATCTGCAAAGCGTGGGAGACCCTCAAAACCTTTCGCTGACCTGAGCGAAAGTGGAAAACGACGTATCATTGACAACGAAAGCTTGCATCCCTAAGTAGACAGCATCGAAAAAGCTCTAGTAATGGCGAGAAGGACAGCTTACAATAGGAAAGAGAAAAATTTAGTAAAAGTCATCGGCCTTATTCTAAGAAATCGAGGAGATTCTAGAAAAATGTTGTCGCAATTAACTGATCAACGTGGAATGATGTCACCCGAAGAAGCTTTTAGTTTTTTCATCGAAGCTAGATTTAGTCGATTCCAATACGAACTAATACACAGGCGTCATCGGGGAAGTAAAAAAGAAATGCGCACCTCCCAACGAGTTCATCGAAGCAACCGCTTCAAAAATTAGAATAAAACTGCAGGCGCTTCTGGACAATACAGTGCATCGAATCGTGAAAATAATCGACGCAGAGGTGATCGAGTACATGGATTCTAACGAGCTGGATAGTGCTGAACTAATTCTATTATGTAGTTGGGGTATGGATGGCTCAACCGGGTATTCTCAGTACCACCAGAAGCTGCCAGAACGATGTTAGAATGATTCTTATGTATTTTCATCAACACTTACTCCAATTCAGTTATTCATGCATAATGATCGAAAAATGATTATGTGGTTCAATGCTATGCCTCAAAGTATTCGATTTTGTAGGCCCATCATCCTTGAATTTATCAAAGAGAGTAAGGAGGTAATTCTTGCCACAAAAAATGACATTGAAAAAGAAAGGAATGAATTGACGCCAGTGAAGGTCGAGCTTTTAAATGACAAAATAATTCTTGTTGATTTTGATTTTGTACTTAGCATGATAGATGGAAAAGTCCTCACGTATATTACAGGAAGTTCATCAATGCAAAATTGCCTAATCTGTGGAGCAAAGCCTAATGTAATGAACAGTAAAAAAAAGTTTGAAGAAGGATTTTTAACAAACGAAGATGCTCTACATTACGGTATATCTCCGCTTCATGCTTGGATTCGATTTTTCGAATGCCTTTTGCATATTGCATATAGAATGGATTTTAAAAAATGGTTTCACAGCCATTTAAAGAATTATACGAACAAAGAAAAAACCTGATAACGAAACAGCTTCATGAGCATTTTGGAGTCAGAGTAGATCAACCAAGATCTGGTGGTGCAGGTACAAGTACTACAGGTAACGTTTGTCGACAAACATTGGCAAATCCTCAGCGTTTAAGCAGAATTCTGAACATCGACGAAGAATTGATTGTGAGGTTTAGAAATATTTTAATTGCTATCAACTGTCAAGACCCAATAAACCCCGAAAAAATAGATTCGTATTGCAAGGATACCTACCGACTTTATCTGGAATTGTACGATTGGTATAAAATTCCTGCAACTGTGCATAAAGTACTCGCTCATGTCGGAGAAATTATTATGCATTCTCCAGCGCCGCTTGGTATATTAGCAGAAGAGGCAGCAGAAAGCCAGCACAAACAGTTAAAGAAATACCGAACCCATCATGCTAGAAAGCGCTCAAGGCTGGACAACTTACATGATATCTTCATTCGTGCCATGAATGAATCAGACCCATTCATCAGCTCAGAAAAAAAATGTTCTAGATTATCCAGATATCGTGAAAAGTTTTATGATTTTTGCAGATTCTGAAACACGTTCAACATCCGACACCGATAACTGCGATGCGTTGGAGGAACTTATGAAAGCTGTCGATGAAGTTGATGAGGATTTTGTTTGTGATGAAACAGAAACATAGTAAGATTAATGCAAATCGACAAAAAAAATATTGAAGTTGTTATTGTATATTCGCTTTGTAAAAATTTATATGTATTTCTACCGTTATGTAAATAAATAAACTGAAGCAGATTATGAATTTTTTGTTGTTGCGTGTTCTATACAAAGAAGTCATCTATTAATTTTGCTGGGGCAGACGGGTAAAGGGATCTTATGTTTTCTTACGCGTCATGAAACGTTTATCAGGTTTATTCGTAAAAATCATACAAGGGGAAGGCAATATGGAACAATTTCGAAAAATAAATTACGTTATTGATGGTTGGACCGAAAATCAATTCTTATTATTGCCGTTTCAGAGAAAAAATTGCATCAGGCGTCAGATTCAAATACCCGAAACTGACAATCGTCACTGACAACCACAGCTATTTTGTTCAGCGATTACCTTGTAGCTATGCATCGAGTTTGCTTGGTTATATTCAAATCATTGAAGGAAGCAACAGCTACGGATGCTGCTTCTTCTTCTCTCTGAATATTCTATGCATGCTAAGTTTTCTGTGAAAAGGCAATATCTCTGCTTGGGACCATCCACAAATGGCGTAGCATAATATTGATCATTTCCAGACCTACTTTGTAGTATATTATGCCATACCTAATACATGGTACGTTTCTATTTCTGAGCCCCCCCCCATAATATATCACGTAATTTGTGGATGTTCCCTTAGAAAGATTGAAATATTATTATCATGATTTACCCTTTGAAATTAGAGTTTTAGTCACATCCGTTTTCAAGATATTATAGTTTTTTTTTAAATCAATGGAAAGTTAAGCCCTTTTGAAAAGTTAATCCCGAAATGTTAAAAAAAGTTTATTAACAACATATTTTGATAACATCAACCAAAGAAAACTCTACAAAACAAGAAAAAATGATCAAAATATTTTCGTCCGCCTGCTTGTATGGAAATTGCCCATAGTGCGTCCAGCCGCGATGTAAAATTATTGACCGGGAAGCTGCTTAAAATCAAGTTTGACGTATGTTTTGTCATCGATCAAAGTACAGCCCTTGTGTTCCGTTAAAACACGGTCGTACAAGAGCCTTGCACGCATTTTAGCCAGGAAATTCTGCTTCATGTAGCGGTTCGGGTGTTTACTGTATTTGTGTGACATGTTTCCTTCCCCGGCAAGGATGTTCCGCACCGTTTGGAAGTTGGCGTTGTACCTTCTGGCCACAGCTCAGATTGAAAGATCGATTTCTTGATTTTGCCTTGAAGGTGGCCCTAAACTTTTGGCTGGGAGTGAACATTCAAATGGAAAACTTGGCGCTTTATAAAAATCCTTTTTTTTTCCTCATAATTCTTTCACTTGCAATGGGTAGAGGAGCAGAGAGCAAATTATCAATTGTGAATGTTCATTAATTAGACGAAATCATAACCTCTTGATACAATATTCTTTGACGAAATATTTCCGATTACCCCATTCCATCATCGCATTCGAAGTAAATGCGTTCTTCGATATTTCGACCACTTTGTTGAATTGCTTTGTGTTGAATTGTGACAAAATATTCGTAGCTCTTTGTATTTTTGACGTACAATTTACGAATGTTCTCTCTGTGTCAACAAAAGCTTCGTGCTTTTGACAGTTGCGTGTGTGCCATTAATTACGAATGTATCTACATAATAAGTACAAATCAGTCTCGTTGCAAAAGACAACGAATGGATTTATTAGTTCTAGCTTCGATTTCGAAATATAAACTAAAATTAATTTTCAGTGTATCAAAGAATGAACTGCCTTTACATGCCTGTATTACAACAAATGATTTCGTACGTACGCCGAACGCCAAGGATATTTTCAGCTTCAATTTAAATATGTGTCACGAATGTATCGAAATAGCGTTTTTTTTTTCGCATACTCTGACCGCCTCAATCATCCGAGGTCCAGCCAGGCAAAAAGTGTTTTCATTCAATAAAAGTAGCGACAGATGGAATCAGAAATAAAAAGAAACGATTTCCACGTCGTCGTCGTCGTCGTGCCGTCGTCACCCCAATCGTATACAACCATATTGATTTTCCTTCACGTGCTTACCGCGCGGCAAATTCACAGCTGATCGGTAAATAATACAAGTAACAGACAACGGCGTCATTTAAAAATAAAGAAATTGTTTGCATCCATTGGCAGTAATGAGAAAAAAAAATAAGACTCACAAGTCGGCGCTACCCCAGAATGTGCTCGAACCGGTGAAAAAATAAGACCCCCAAAAATGCATCGCTACCCTCGGGAGATGAAAAAAAAAATACCATGGGCTCACAACTCACAGTCGGCCCGTTTTTGCCTTTGAAGATTGATCCACCATTGCGCAGACTCCGTCATTTTTTTTTCTGATTTAAAAAAAAAGCTTCACCCCTCGCAGTGCGGAATGGGTTCCTTCTTTCGACGAAATCCAAATCCCACAATAAGACAAACCGACGCATACAGACGCACTAAGGGATCCGGGAGAGCGCCGGAGAGTGAGAGAGAGAGAGAGTTCCGGTCGTTGTTGAAGGAAGGATTGGGTTTCCAAAAAACTGCGTATTTTTCTCCATCAAGGACCACGTCGGTGTGCGATGTCCTGTGTGCGAAACCTTCGTTTTCGTTTCGGGGGTGCGTGTGTTGGTTTCGATCTGGGAATTTTCACCAACGTATGTGTTTGTACAAGATTGCATGACAAGCATCGCTCGAGTGTGCCATGTTGATGGGGTGAATGGCATATCCTACGGTGGGTTTTTGGGTTGAGGGTTTTGATTTCGGAAAGAATTCTGATTTAGGAGTACACGCATACATTGGTGCTAGTCTAGCTGGATGCCGTGTGCGTTGTGATCTGCGTATGTTTGGGAACACAGCCCGAGCGATAATCTAATGCGAGATGGTTGTTTGGCGGCAACTGATGTGAGTGAAGTGCGTTGCCGATACGTGAGGGAGGGTGGAGGTTCCTTCGGGAGAGAAGGATCTTGATGACCAACCGACGGAACTACAGAAAAGGAGCGTGCGCAAAAATGAATCGGAATATCCATTGTGATTTTTAGCGAACAATTTTTCGTGGGAAAATTGTGCTGCGATTCACGAATCGGAATTCAATGGTGTGATTGGATTATAAATTTTGAACATCTTTGTGGTA
>JASCZW010000645.1:22838-89691 GCA_034211315.2 Aedes japonicus
GGATTGATCGTTGATGCTGCTTCTTCCACAGAATTAGTTGTGCAGAATAAAAGCTGTATCCACATTAATCCGGACACCTTCAAATTATTGTAACTTTTGAAATATGGCCCGTAGGAATGAAAAATTTCACTGTGGTATAGCTGAGAGTCTATTTTGAAAAAGACTATGATTGATGTTTACATTTCATGTTTAGTATTCAAGATGGCGACGAAAGAAAAACAAGTGCGCGAGCGAATTTTATACGGGCTCAAATCATTTTCGGAACGTTTGACGGTGGAGAGGAAACCGAGAAGTGACAAAAACATTGAACGCGCTGACCCTGTTATGGATCGAGAGGTGAAAAGGATATTAACGAAAAACCCAAATCTCTCCATTCGAACAGTGGCTCGTAAAATAGGGATGTCGCCTGGTTTTGTCCAAAAATCAAAACAACGTTTGGGACTTAAGTCGTATAAAATAAAAACAGTTCCAAATCGCAACGACAAACAGAACTTGGCAGCAAAATCACGAGCTCGACGTTTGTACTGCGAATATTTGACGAAGTTTTCATGCGTTGTTATGTACGATGCAACTTATGTCCTGGAAGATTTCAAGCAGCTTCCAGGGCTGGTTTTATATTCTGCTTTGGCCAGAAATGCTACAGCTGAGCATTTCAGAACGAAGAAGGCATCGAAATTTCCCAAAAAATACCTTGTGTGGCAAGCAATTAGCACGTGTGGGAAAAAGAGTAAATCTTTCGTTACTACAGGTACAATCAACAAGGAGATCTATCAGAAAGAGTGCCTGCAGAAGCGATTGCTACCCTTCATCAAAAGTCACAAAGAAAAACTTTTGTTCTGGCCCGATTTGGCATCATGTCACTATGCTAAAGCTGTGATGGAGTGGTACCAAGCAAATCAAGTGAACATTTTACCAAAAACCTCAAACCCGCCAAATTGCCCAGAGCTACGACCAATCGAGAGATATTGGGCTCTGATGAAGCGGAAGCTTTCTAGAAAGAAGCAAGGAATCAAAGACATCAAACGCTCCCAGCAAATTTGGACCAAGACGGCTTCTACGATTTCTGAAGAGTCTGTACAACGGAGTTAAGCGCAAAGTTCGAAAATTTTATGCAAACACCGAATATCTATGTTTTGTCTTCACGAATTGTTAAAACACATCCCATAAATCTGAAATAAACAAATACGACCGAAATACAATGCGAAATTTATGTTATATTCATGTTTTGAGGTGTCCGGATTATTGCGAATACAGACCTTAGGGTGTTGTTAGTAGTTTTATCCTTTCTTTTAACGTAACAATATGTTGTCATCTATGTCACCTAAAATATTCCGTAGATTTATCATTAATCCATTGACAATCTACAGAAAGTCGGAAATCTAAAAAAATATTTTTGTTCCATGGCTTAGAGATAGTTGATAAAATTTAAACAGCTATTAAAGTAATCGGATTGAAAGCCTGAATATTTTAAAGGGCGATACGGTCAAAATTTGGTCAATATCAACTTGACCTATTTCTTTCAATTTTGCATTTAAAAAACCTGAACACCCCTCATTTTGAAGGTGTGTGTGTGTAGAATGTTGCTCCTATTTTGATTTTGGAATTCACTCTTCAGTTGTCAAAATGCCGTCCAAGCAAGAAGAGCAGCGTATCAAAATTTTGCTCGCGCATCGCGAAAATCCGAGCTACTCACACGCAAAGTTGGCAAAATCGCTAAAAGTTGCCAAATCAACCGTTACAAATGTAATTAAAGTGTTTGGGGAACGTTTGTCGACAGCCAGGAAGTCTGGATCGGGGGTAAATCTAAAACCGGAAGCCGCTGAGACGACAAAGAGAGTTGCCGGTAGTTTCAAGCGAAACCTAACCTATCTCTCCGAGATGCCGCAAATAAGCTGGGTGTATCGTCTACAACCGTGCATCGAGCCAAAAACGAGCCGGACTATCGACTTACAAGAAGGTAGTGACTCCAAATCGCGATGATAAACCAAATACGACGGCCAAAGCGCGATCCGGAGGCTGTACACGACGATGCTGACGAAGTTTGACTGCGTGGTAATGGACGACGAAACCTACGTCAAAGCCGACTACAAGCAGCTTCCGGGACAGGAGTTTTATACGGCAAAAGAGAAGGAGAAAGGTAGCAGATATTTTCAAGCACACGAAACTGTCAAAGTTCGCAAAGAAATATCTGGTTTGGCAAGCCATCTGTACCTGTGGCTTGAAAAGCAGCATTTCATAGCTTCCGGGACTGTCAACCAAGAAATTTACGTGAAAGAGTGTTTGAATAAACGTCTGCTGCCTTTCCTGAAGAAACACGGTTGTTCCGTACTGTTTTGGCCGGATTTGGCATCTTGCCATTACGGTAAAAGGCCATGGAGTGGTACGCCGCCAACAACGTGCAGGTGGTTCCCAGGACAAGAACCCTCCCAACACGCCAGAGCTCCGCCCAATTGAGAAATACTGGGCTATTGTCAAGCGGAACCTAAAGAAGACCAAAAAAACTGCTAAGGACGAGCAGCAGTTCAAGGCAAACTGGCTTTCTGCGGCGAAGAAGGTGGACAAGGTGGCTGTACAAAATCTGATGGCAGGGGTCAAGCGTAAGGCCCGGCAATTCGGATTTGGAAAAGCGGAAGCTAACTGAATATTTTTCCTGAATTTTATACTAATTGAACTTGAAAGAAATTTAATTTGATTTTTTAAATAAACGATTTCACCGATTTACACGCGTTTTCCCTTGACCAAATTTTGACCGTATCACCCTTTATAATAAGTGATATAACTTATTTCCTAAGGATAAGGCCCTGTAGCGAGACTAAGGCTAGTGTGGCCTCTGCTGTACTGTACACAGAAAAAGCCTCCCAGTCTGCGAATTTCCGCAATTCGCCTTTATTTAGGGGCCATTCATATACCACGTTGACTCCCAGCTACATTTACTCAAATTTGAGTGACTCCACTAATGACGAAAGTGAGTTAAAATGGCTGACCGCGCACCGTACACGACCGTTGTTAGCGTTGTGAACCATGAGAGGTTCTCTCAGCAATTGGTGATGTTCATGGTTTCATTCTCCTTCTCTACGTTCCGTCTTCCATCTGCCTTCCACCGTAGATCTTACGCAACACCTTCCGTTCAAAGACTCCAAGTTGGTCCTCCACAACCAATGTCAATGTTTCGTGGCCGTAGAGGACTATCGGTCTAATTAGTGTCTTGTAGATGCTCAACTTTGTAGTTCGGCGAAATTTGTTCGATCTTATCGTCCTTCGGAGTCTGAAGTAGATACGATTACCAGCCAAAATTTTCCTTTGCATGTCTCTGCTGGTGTCGTTATCGGCGATCGCCAATGAGTCCAGATACACAAATTTGTCTCCTCGATGAGGGGGCTAGTGGTGGAAGGCTAACATTCTTATCCTGAGAGCATTATGACTTACTTTCAAATATATTCAATTCCTCACGTGTTACATAACTGCTTAAGGCTGATTGATTTGAACATGTACATCTAAACAGTGATGTCCATATCCTCAGTGTGGTAGGGAGAGATTTAATTTTTCCACACACTCTTCCTACCTTTACGGGAGCTCTTCTCTCTTGTTTATATTCACCCCCGTGTTTGCATGTGGGTAGTGCATGTGAGTGGAGAAAAATAGTTTTTATTCACACTACACTCGGTCGCTCTAGAGTGAGAAGAAGAGCTTTCAAATTCACAGAAGCGAATGCAGATAAATTCCCTGACGCGTGCGCCCCAGTGAGCTCGCTGGCGTAGGCTCTTCTGCTAATATACAGCAGTGATTGCAAATTCGCTTTGACGCTTCATAACATAGGAAGAAAGAATAATGTTCCTTCCCTTTTTTCGGACATTTTCTACAACTCCGACGACGTTTTCACTTTCAATCGCACCAGCAAATCACAGAAAGAGCATTGGCGCGTCCTCGCTCCAGTGTACGCGGCAGTGATCGCAGGCGAGAGCACGTGCGCGAAGACAGATGAGAGCACATGAGCGCGATCGTTTAAAAGAGAGTGTGGCTCACTCACTCCAGGTAATCCCATCACCGGCGCACACTTCCACTGTGTCTATTTTTCACCCAATAAAAGAGCACTTCGCTTTATCTGAGGTGAGTTATGGTTGTATCCTCTGTGAAGGTACAAATCTCACGCACCGGCGTAACATTAGTGCGAAATGTCATCTCTGCATCTAAATACATAAAACGAAACCTGACAGTCTAAGTATCAGATTGAAGTTCTTTGTTTTACAGAGTTTTATTTTTATTTTTAATGTTGAATAATATCTTTTGGCAGCATATGGGGTTACAAATGGGAAAATCTTAAATTTTGATTTTGAGCTTTTAAACGATAACAACTTAAATATTTATCGTGAAAATTACTTAGCTTTTGCATCAATCTATTGGAATTCTTTCTGTGCATCTTCAGAAACAGTACATTAAATTGTTATTCATAGTAAACTTCTGAAAAGTACACAAGCAAATGGCCATGTCTAATAATGGCGTTTCCCGTACTAGCCTGTTCACGATAAATTTCGGACATTAAGATAATGTCAGCAAAACTAAAACTGATGGTTCATTTCAATATAATATAGTTATACATACAGTAAAACCAATTGATTGAGAGGTTAATCCTTATTTCTGTAAAATTCTCGAACTTTCTGCGGTACACCGGCCATAGAGTTCCATTCAGTATCCTCCGATACGCTGTGTTCGTTCTCGATCTCCTCCTGGAATTGTCAATCTCATTTGTTTTCTTTTTAATTTCAAAGAGTCTCCGCTTAACCAGAGCTCAGTATTTTTCTATGGAACGAGTTCCGGACAGTTAGGTGGATTGGCTATTTATGGCACATATTTGATCGCTTGGGCCAGGCTAGATTTTGCATAGTGACAAGAAAAAAATTCAACCCAAAACAGAGCTGGAGAGTCGTTGCTTCTTGTTAATGGTAGCAATCGCTTTTGCAGACATTCATTTTAACTTACACATCCTTTTTAAAAGTGCCGATAAAGACAAAGCATTTATATTTTCGACCACAATTTATACACTGTATGTGGAATTTACACATTGTCTTTGTCCTAAAACAATCGGCAACAGCGTTGCTTTTTCATGGCAATATAAAACAACCAAACTCAGAGGCTGTTAAAAGCCTTCAAGCACATGTGGCGCGTCGTCCATTATGGTTCGAGAAGTTGTTTGCAAAAACTTGAAGTTAAGCTCCTTAGCACGTTCTTTGCAGTGAAATTTTGCGGTTGCGTAACTTATTCACATAGTGCGGCTTCATTACATATCTCTGCTTAACATATTATTTTGATTTTGCAACAATTTTGAGAGCCTTATTTTCAAAAAGGTTGGAAATTTTCTCAATAATGGCTTCCATCATTCCGCTAATCAGCGCTAATCAAACAATTTGCAAATAATAAACACGGTACTTTTGAGTAGTTTTAGTTCATTAGCAAAATCACGTACTGACCGTCACATTTTGCTGCCGTTCGTACAAAATGCGTTTGCCCACTTCCAATTGAATCGACAACGTTTAAACAAACGCAACGAGAAAAAAATACACAAAAAAAGTATATCCACTTCATAACTAAACAGTAATATAACATTGCTCAACATTTTGTGTGATCACCCTTGTCTTCATCGGCATCGATCCTGCAAGTTAATCAGCCGTTTCTGGTGCGATTCTGGTCCTATTCAGTTGCAATTACTTATCGTAATTGATGAATGATTGTTGGATGTTGTTTTTGAACCTTAATTTTCAAAATAGACTACAGATGTTCTATTGGGTTAAGGTAAGGTGACTATGCTTGGCACTCCAGAACGTCGATTTTGCATTTGTTGAACCATTGGGATACCAGTTTTGACGTATGCTTTGGGTCCCCATCTTGCTGGAATATGTATCTTTGGCGCGTTTTCAGTTTTCGGACTTTTTCGGAAGTTTTCGTTTCAATATGTTCAGTTAAACTTCCTTCACCATTATTACGCCAATGAATTCAAGCTCTCTAACACCAGGCGATGCCCTCGAGAACCAAATCATGACCCTACCTGCATAGACAATGAAAAATCTAACTGAGTTAGGGAAGGTCCATTAATTATGTCACGCAGTAAGGGGGGAGGGGGGGGGGGATTGGGAAAACGTGACGATCCATACAAAAAAATTTGATTGTCCATACAAAAAACGTGTCAAGGGGGGGGGGGGGATTTAAAAAAAGGCAATTTTTGCGTGACGTAATTAATGGACGTTCCCTTATTTGACAATTAATGATGATGTAGAAGAGATGTTACGCTCCATCACCATGAGGCTGCCAGAGTGAAGCAACAATGCTTTTTGGCTAGAATGAAGATATGACGAGAAAGTCTTCCGATAGTTCCGCTAGTGATACGCGTCAGGCCCGGAAATATGACAGATGTTTTAGGAAAATTGAGTCGATAAGGGCATGTACCAGTGGTACTCGAACCAACGACATTTTTGCCTAACATCCCACTGCGGGGTAGGTCGAAACTTTAGTGATCGTCAGTCGGTGCGAATCAAAACAAACCCAAAAAGGACAGAGTTCTCTCTCCCATGTGCGCATCGGTAAACAGAGTGTACACAATAGATCGCTAGAATAACTATACAAACCACAGTGGTACATGAGCGTCTTCCAACCGGACATTCTTGCACGGTTTGAAGTGGCGGACCTGAGTCCGTGAAAACTCATTTTCGATTTGTTTTGAAACGTTGAGAGCTTATAATCCTAGATTTAGCTTAACGTTGTTTACGATAGCCCTGTCAATCCGAGGACTTGTCAGCGATGAACATTCTAATCGTAATCTAACCGCATTTTTTGAATCTTTGAATTATTTTAGCAACCGTATCTATAGCAACTAGTATAATATCAGCAATTGTACTATAGCTTTCACCGGACTTACGATGTTCTGTCATCAATTTCGGACACTGAACGAAATATATGATTTTTAGGCATTTTTAAGTGAAATACCTTAAATTTCGATTTACAAATGCACCTAACGACCGAAAGGGCGCTATCTGCAATGTTTACATTCGATAAAGGGACAGGTACCGCGTAATGCACTCTAAAATATGATTAACTATATAAAGGTGGATAAACTGTTTTGCGTAAACTCTCTATTTGATCTAATGCAGAGTGCATTTAACATAGTTGAACTATTGTGTCACTATGGTGGTCTTTCAGTTAATCTAAACAGAATATCTGTTTTCTAAATTACTGAAAAGAGGGTTCATTCTGGTATAACGTAAACATTAAAAAAGGACTTATTTTGGATAGCAAAATCTGCGAAATCTTCAAACACAATACAATAGAAAACATTTCCTTAACTTTTCCAACGTATATATGGCTTTCTACAGAAATACTTAAATCCCCTGCCGATCGGTCTTACGGGTATTGACCAGATTCTTCGCTATGGCCAATTTAAAGATTGATGTTGGCATGTTCTTCAGCGCTTTCATAGTCTTGGTCATAAGCTGTTCCTCCGTTTTGGTCACAATTTCTAGAAGTTGAAGCTGTGGAAGTTGGGACGGTTTGACGATCCATCTCCTCCAGTGATCTCTTGACATAATGGGCTGAGGCCTGGTCCGGTCAAAACAGCACTTCCTCCTTCGTGTGATACTTCTTGATAAAGGTGACAACTTCCGGCAGACACTTCGTATGGTATCAACCCGTTCACCGCAAGCATAGAAAGAAAGAACAGCGACTTAAACGTTCTCGCTGATCGTCAGTCACAGAAAAATCTTCTTCTTCCTATTTGACGTCAACGCTGACATCCTAGGTGGGGGACGTAAAGTATCCAGTCCTCTGTCCGTTATTTCCCGTCCAGCGTCAAAAAGGTCTCACCGTTCAATATGACCACGGCGATTGCCTTAAGAGGTAAAATACCTGAGCAAAATACCAAAGAACTGCAAACAAAGTATCTCTAGAATACCAAAACTTGTTATTTTGGATACCTGGGAATACCTGAGAGGTACTATTTTTGTATTGTCTTACCTCAATTTGGTATTCGAATAACGTTGTGGGAACAATTTTATGGTATTATCCTCAGGTATTTTACCTCTTAATCTGAGCTCCTAAATTCCAAGGCCAGTTATCAAGTTATTCGGTCCTGCTCGGGTGAATAAACAGCCAAAATAACAGAATGAATAGCAAAAAAACTCTTCGAATATCGTAATTATAGCTAATTTGGTTATAACTGCAAACATCCTGATATACCCTTGCGCTGAACTGGCCGGCTTGACGAGCCTCAAGGGCTCAGTAGGGATTGTCTGTCAAGACCCGAAGCTAAGTGTCAGTTCCATTGTAGTTATATCACACTAATTAGTTTTTCTATTGAAGTTTTCTACACATTTTTTCAGCATTGCAACATGGACAAGCTGATTGGCGTAGCATGGGCAACGTTGTCAACTTGACAATAGGGAAGTGAGTGGCTGCTACTGAAGACCGTGTACAAGCAGGATGTATTCTCCATTCTCATTTAATTAATAATTTCAGCACGCTTTGCAACATGTTTGCATTTCAATTTACTTTTGGATTTCAGGGCATAGAGCAGCATGACTATTTAATGCTAGTAATACTCAATTTGTTTTTCAGCATTTCAGCATAACACTTTTATTAAAATTCCATTTCTGAACTACAATTACTATTCCATGAAAGACTGGCATGTGATAGTAGCAGTATATGATTGTTTTAAAATGTATGTGTTAAGTGATATTACGATAAGATATTACGTTTATTTCAGAAATCATCGAACCGGGCTCTTCGATCACTAAAACTGCTTTCTTCGACCTATAGAATAGTCTGTTGATTCTCAAAATAATAACAAATCAAATATCTTTTCATAGGAATTTTATCTCTGTTGAAAGGACTGATTTACTCTGCTTTTCTGCTTTTCCAGGGCAATTCAGATTTTAATACATATCCAAATTTTATTTTCCATTAACAATCCAGAGGCTTTCAGTTACATTTTGTAAGTACATGAAAGTACATTATATTCTGGGCTGCAAAATGGTGAGTCGACAACCGTGATGGAGTGTGCGTCCCCGCAACATAGCTCTGGTCCTCACAAGTTCCTACCTCATGCTTCCACGGGTCAACAGATGACAAAGACCGCCAGCTAAGGGTTGCGTACTTAGCTGGTAGTGCAGCCTGGGCACTGTTGTCGTTCTTGACTTCAGCTAGATTGAGGAGGTGCGTGCCGAGCGTCTATCCATCAAGTAGGTGCAGCTCAAACAGCGGCTGAATAAGAAACGCTGTATCTCGTCAGCTATACCTTAGAGGCAGTCCCACTAACGCAATGTAGCCAGCTCGGTAAGATAGCATGCTGAAGTCTTACCCTACCACGAAAAATGTAAGTATTCTTTATTTGGTGAGATTTTTCCTCATTTTATTGCCCACAACTATTTTATAAGGAACAGTAGAAATTTGCAATATCCCAGTACATCTACTAGTGCAAATGAAAACAAAAATAAATGTGTTAATGGAATCTAAAGTTCAGTATAGCCGTGAAATTTTCATTTTGTCTTAACTTTTTATAAATCATTTATGTTAAACATGTCTACTGTTCCTTTAACAACTATATAACGGGGATTCCCTGGGGGGGTAGCCTAAGGCAGTCGAAGGATTTGTTGACAGTCCCTTGTCATGCGAAGACACGCGGTCTTCTGGCCGTGGTCTTCCGAAGGTCCTCACTGAGATCGGCTGACCCTGCTACAAGAAGCCATCACGTAGGCTATTCTCTCAGAACAACCTGCTGAGAATAGTCCTGCAGCCATAGGTAATCCTTGCACTGATGGTGGGTTCTTATTACACATCACATCACATCACATCACATGTAAGTACATTATATTCTATTACGTACATTATATACATATATTCCAAAGGGTAAGGGGGGGAATACAGGGTGCCAGACGAACTGTAAGCTGGATGAGGGATTTGTGGTTATCTGGCCCAAGTCATGGATGACAATTATGCCTTCCTTGATGGAAATCATCAGATCAAGATCAGCGAAGGTCTAATTATCTTCCGACAGTCTACAGTGAGTTTGCTAACCCTATTTTTAACAAACCACCAGACGGAAATCCTAATGTGTATTGCTCACTCTTCATTTCCTGTAATAAAAGCGTTTCGTTGGAAGGAGATTCTCTATCCTTTACGTGGGTTTCGTGTAAGTGCTTCTGCTTACGGGTCCACACCAACGTGTTTGGCCCTTTATACAACGGAATAGTGAGGATTACAGGAATGTACAGTTTGATCTTGCCATTAAGAGGAACTGTACGCCATGGCAAGTCCTGCACTGGTGGTGGCTTCCCATCACATCACATCACTGCAAACATCCTGATATCAAATCCTGTATTGTAACCAAATTTATTGAAAAGATTTCAAATTGTGTTATCAAATAGAAATGGAATTCTCACGCAAATAACTGAAAAAAAATTGATAAAAAAGCATATTTTTTTGTTCATATATGCTGGTAGTATTTGTAGTTTTGCATTTAGCTATTATCGTTCGCAAGAAAATGTTTGTTGAAAATGATAGCATATAATAAAAAAATAACCAATTGTGATAACTAAATTTGTTATGCGATAACAGCGGAAATCAAAACGATATCTGGGAGAGTAGAACTTGTTACTTATATGATACCAGCTTGTAATTTTTTTAGGGAACTCTGTCAATTTGTTTTCTGTGCACACTGTGGGTTACTACGATTGTTGATGCCCAGAAGTCACCTCTAGGTGGCAGGGTTATCTCATGAAAAAAATCCTTACACAGTCAATTTTTTAAAAATGTTTACGTTACGTCCTTTACGCCTTTTTGGTTCTGAATTGTTCTCAGTCAACTTCTTGACCATCTGTTTTCCCATTTATTAATTTGTTACGGACCGAAATCAGTGTATTCAGGGTGGGGGGGATAATATCACCCACCGTTCTATAGGGGACCCCACTGTATAACAGGGATCATGCCTCAAGGAAAATTAAATTGGGTGATGCACAAGAATGCATGAGTGATGCGTTGCTAGAAAATATGTTTCCGAAAGAACCGCGCATTCAATACAATTCTTCATCTATGAATTCTCACTTTAAACCGTCTAGCAGGCAAAATTCGCAAAACCAACAGGTGTAAAATCGGTGGTTTCAACTGACGAAATCGGTGTCATTGAACGTTGCCAAAATTTTACATTCAATTTCGACCGCCACCGGCCAACCGAGGGTGGCTAGGTCAAGCAACTTTCCGCGCCAGTCAAGGTTAATAATACATTTGTTTAAATTATCAATCAGCTGATTTTTTTCCCCCCAGCCCGTATGTACCCCAGATACATGACATATGTGCACATTAGTGCCAAACTGACGAGGGCCAGCATCGAATTTTCGGCGGCATTAAATTGCCGAAAATATCATTATTTGTATGCTCGTGTTGTTCGGTTGCTCAGTTGTCTCCCGGCTGCAGTCGCGGCCTGTTTGTAGGCATGCCATTGAAACGATGAGCCCTCCTGTGTGCCGCGAGAAGACAGTCTCTGGCGAGTGGCTCTGGCGGGTTGGTTAGGGATGTTGCTCCCCTGCCTGCTAGCAAAACTGACTGCCATCGAAAACTTGAGCATCTCTTTCTTGTTTGCAATGAATATCGGAATCGGTCATCGGTTCCGACTTGCGTCTGGGACTGACCGGTCGTCCTGTCGTGCGAAATCGAAATCATACGGTACGGAGGGAAACGATAGTATCATGAGCCTTTGTTGTTATTTTATTGATTTTTACTAGCATCATCGTCGGGATCGCGTATTTGCCATGTTATTAAAAACAAATATGAACTGGGCCAAACATATGATCCGACTGGCCGCCGTCCGTCGCCACGTCAATTTGTCATTCCAGTGGATCTGTTACAGATAGAACCGATTAACTAATTATTAGCAATCACGTGGCTACAGGTTACAATCGTTCCTTGGTTCCGGGGCCGTTTCCTGGATACTGCGAAATGGAGGTAATTCGAAGAATTTGTTGGATTTTTATTTCGAATCCAGTTAAGCTTTTCCAACGTGGCTGGGTTGAAACTCGTTTGAAGCTGTATGCGGCTTCCTATATATGTATCGGAAGTCGGTGGCCGAGAGCAGCTGGGTGGGCGGCAATCGTGTAGGGCTCATTTGTGCTTGTGGCCAGACTCCCCTTGTTAGTGTTCGTACACATAACCGAGGGGGGAGAAAAACGAGTGTTAATGCTTGGATCAGAACTTTCGTGTCGGTTGTTTAATAGATTTTTCATAACTTTAGTTTTCTCGGGCTGGGAGGTAGTTTTTTCGACGGGAATACAATGATTTTGTTTTGCATGGTTACAATGATGTGCCATTTGTGTTTGCTACCTTGTAGTCGCTGAGGTTAATAGGTCTGTTATCATTGCTGTGAAAGATTCACAGTTGAAGGAAACTGAGGTGCACTTCCCAAGTAACATTGCCAAAACCATCCAACTTAATTAAGTTTTATTAAAGTTTTATGAAAGCCACTAGAATTCAATTTAGTTTTGTTATAGCAGCAAGAGGTGCCAACAGGTTTAAAATTTTAATCAGGTTTAAAATGTATGGGTTTATGAAAACCTACACGGCTTCTTTACAACGATCTTAAAACTTTAACTTTTAAAATACCTTTTACTCCTGTCAAAGGTTTTATTTTGACTTTATAAACTCATAAAATGCTGTTTTGAAATGCTGTTTGAGGACTCATTCATATTATCTTATTATGGTCAGCTGAAAAAGCATTTTCAAACCATTTTGCCTCCAGTAAATGCATAAAACGGCTGATTGGCATTGACGAAAGCTACCTAATGACCAGATAGTTTTATAGTAGCCATTGCTAAGATCAATTGGCTTTTTGGCAGAACCGTGATTTCTTCCAATCGCCATATTGGAATAAATGAAATAATTCAAATGTGGAAAAATAAATACACCAAATTTTAAATGTAATACAATTGAACTGTAGATCAAATACCAACTTCGGTATTCTTTGAATACCAATTTTCTTATTGAATTCCATCAATTTTCCGGAGTTTCATGATTAATTTATTGAATATATTTCTCTCAGTTTTGTTTTTGTTGTTGTAAACTCGCATAATTTCCGAGGCGCATTAATTTTCTGCTCTTATTGTGTCAATATTCACCATAAAATTAAATGCGCATATGATTTGGAACATGATACCCTATAAAAAAACTCAATTTGTTTTATATATTTTGCTATCAAAGATAATTTCCCGCAACACTAGAACTTTTTTCTCAGCCATTATTTACTGTTGAATGAATCGGAAGAGCAGAGAATCGAACAAAGCAGAACAACAAAAACCCACCACGATATCGCCGAGAAGTTTGACAGCTGTGGCCATTCGGCCCTATACTGGTTTTGATGGCGGCCAATAGGTTTTATGATGGTTCTCAAGTGGTCATAACATCTTTCACTAGAACAATTTCAAAATCTTTATGGTCTAAGAAAGGTTTTATTAACTTGTTTTCACAACCGTCTTTAGAGTGGGCCACTTTGTACACATTTCGGCTTTAAAGATGCATAGATGAGGTGTTGGTGGACAAAACAGTTTTGAATGTAGTTTCATCAACAAAGCCGGGAAGGGTGCTATCCGGCTGGAATAGAACCGAAATTGTTACTTGGGAGTAGGTCCTACTACCGTTGATTCGTGGCCCGTGAGTGAGTCGAGTATGTCCTATCCTCAGCCGAGTCAGAGTCCTCTGATCTCGAGGGTAGGACATATCTTTCCACTCTTGTGTCGTGTTTTTGATACGCCGTAGGAACGCCTCTCCGTTGTTATACCAAGATTCCTCCCACGCGTATCAAGAGGTCCGCATCACCCAGCGGGTAGCGTCGCTGTATGGGACAGGAAGGTCCCCCAGCTGAGCATGACCACCCTGGTTTGCCAGTTTATCAGCAGCCTCATTACCTGGTATACCTGCGTGTCCAGGTACCCAGACGAAGGTTACGTTAGTAAACTGTTGCACCTCTAACAGCCACGGGTGTCCCACCTGCCCATGCTCAATGGCAGATAGACAACTTGCAGAGTCGGAGAACACAACAGTCTGAGTCCCATTAGACAACTTGCATGCCTGCAAGTGTGCATAGGCCTCATCTGAGAAGATACCGCAGATGCCGGGTAACCGACCGCTTACGGCCAGATACTCCGTAGTCAACCTCTTCCTCAATTAACGAGCCGCCAGTAAACAGCAGGTTCAGGCCTTCAAATGTGGAGGCAATTTCCCCAAAGGCCGCTTTCGCAACATCGGGGTTTGGCCTTGCTCCACATAACTGCCGGATCCCATGCCCGTTGCCACTGCCTAGGAAGCTGACACAACGTGGGAATCTCTACTCCCGTTAGGTCTCGCCACCACTATTTTGCCCTACAGACGGTAGACCTGTAGCAAAGAGTGGAGTCCCTTTGTAGTAACCTCATGGCTTTGATAGCCATGTCTTCAGTTACGACATTTGCCAAGGGAACCTTACCACATTCCACCAATAGGCAAGCTATGGGTGAGGTTCGAAAGGCTCCGCTACAAATCCTATAGGCCTCATTGTATTGAGGTTCTAGGATTCTAAGCAGGGATATTCCACCCATGCTCCATAGCTCCATAGTACGATCATTGCCCGTGCAATCTTGGTCAATGGACAGCGAGAAGCTTCAGAAAAGCGGCCGTTTAGGACCCGGAGAACGTTCAACTTCACGTTGGCGTACTTCAGCTAAAACGTAGTTTGTGGTCGATCGTCACGCCAAGAAGCTTCATTTCTCGTACTGTCTTGACTTCAAGCTCGTCGATACAAACGTGGGGTAACCTTGGCCTGTGAGTATGACCAAAGCAGACGTGCAGAGTTTTTGACTTCTAAGGGAAAATCCTAAACCCAACCCCTTCTACCCAGTCAATCACACTACCCACAGCTTTTTGTATTCTGCCTCTGACTGCCCTCGCGTATTTACCAAATACAACTAGAGTTATGTCGTCAGCGTACACTAGGATGTGTACGTTATCGGGGATGCGTTCAAACACTGAGTTCATCGCAATGAGATACAGTGTGACAGATATGACAGACCCTTGCGGGATGCCATTCTCTAGCAACCTTGGTTTGGAGGTTCCGGCGTTCAAGACTCGAAACTTCCAATTGTGTATGAAGTTTTCCAGGTAAGCCGACATGCGTCCTTTGAACTTCCATTTCTTGAGGGTAGTCAAGATAGGAAGTCTCCATGTCATATCATATGCCTTGGACAAATCGAAAGATACTACATCGACGTGTAGGTTCTCTGTCTTGGCCTTGTCTAATAAATGATCGAGTTCAGAGAAGAACGTCTCCGACCCGTAGCCGCTTCGAAATGCGTGTTGCTGTGGGTGGATGCGCTCATGCCTCTCCAACTCAGTTGACAGGCGACGGTTAACCCTCCGCTCGAGTGTTTTCCCCATGCAGCTTAAAAGCGTGATAGGTCTATACCCATTTGTTTGGGTCTTATCCTCCCCAGGTTTGGGAATAGGAATGACCAACCCTTCTTTCCACACGTCTGGAATTATACCGGATGGCCAGACTTCGTTCAACGTGTCCAGAAAGGCCAACCGACCGATAAGCGGCAGTTTTCTCAGGAGGGGATAGCCAACGTCAGACCCTGCTGCCTTGCCGACACCACGGCGCAGGGCCCAGTTGAGCTCCTCTAGGTCGAAAAGCCTGTTGTAGTTTATGGTGTCACTACACGAACCTTTGTTGGTACTACGGTACCTCCCCTCTGCCAGTTTCTTTACACGACGGAACTCATCACTATGATTGCTGTTTGCCGACAGCTTGGCAAATTGATTAGCAAAGGCCTCAGCGATGAGCTCCGGTTGGTTCGTGTAACCGGTGTCCAATTTTACGACCCTCTCTACATGACGGTTTTTCCACCAATGTGGTTCGCTGGGGCAAGTGGATTCAGATATATCCGCGGTGAAAGCCAACCATGTAGCCCTTTTGGCCTCCTTGATGACCTTGTTGTCTTGGCCCGGGCAAGTTGAAACTCTATCAACTAGGCAGCCCGCGACGGGTCATCTGGAGCCATTTTGCGTAGCGCTTGCAGACTTTTGCGTATGCTCTTAACATCGGTGTGAACATCTGACCCCCACCAAGGTACAGCTCTCTTACCGCTTCTGCCTCCGGCTTTTGGGATGTGTCGATGCGCGGCCACACTCAGGATCTCAATCCAATCAGTTGGGCTGAGTATAGCGTTTTTTGGCATCTTGTGGGAGACTTCCTTGCCAAAGCCATCCCAGTCCGCCTCGTTCAAATTTCACTTAAGTTTTGCCACAGTAGGCCTGCGACAAGACGATAGGGAAGTGGTCGCTACCGGGTAAGTCATCGAAGACTTGCCAGTTAAACTGGCTAGCCACATCCCAGGAGGCAATGGACAGGTCGATCGCAGACTCAACTCCTGAGGAGAAGTCGATCCGCGTCGGTTTGCCATTATTCAGTACTGGACAGCCCAACCTTTCCAGCCGCTGAAAGAGCCGCTCGCCGCGAATGTCATCTTTGTGTGATCCCCACGAGGGGTGGTGCGCATTCAAATCGCCCAGGATAACAAAGGTGTTGGCAGTTGGGACACGAGGTCTTCCAACTTGCCGATGACATTCTGTTCCTTCGCCGAACCCTACACCTCGCAGCCATGTATAAGATTACTACTGTGAGCTTCAGCGGGAACTGAATGGTGACCGGCCTCCAGATCAGTGCCAAGTTGTACTACTTCATGCGGTTTATCTTCCCTAGTAGCACACTTGTTGCGATTCAGTTGGGATAACATAAATATGACTTGCTATGTCATAATCAAGTTACTACAACTAATTATGACCGTAGTGTGTTACTTAGGTTCACTAACAGCCAATCCACAACCATGGATAAAGGCATTCTTGTGAGGCTTAATATACCATTTGAGCTTGTGGCACTGTTGGATCGTGCTGTTTCTGTATTCAAAATGCAATATCTAGGGTGAAGGTTCCTCTCTTGGGAAAAATTTCACAATATGATTAAAATCTATATAAATATAAATGAGTTGGGGTTTCCTTTGTAACGATTTAACTCTCAAGAGCAAGAACCGTTTGGCAAGATTTTTGCTTTGTTGGATTCGTCTTGGACACCGGAAGGTTCTTATGATGGTTTGAAACCCCTCCCTTCTCTGGAAATGGGGGCTCCCATACAAGTGAAGCACACATTTCTGCCTAACTCGAGAACTGATCAAGCAAAGGAACGCAAATTTAGCATGCGTGAAGTTTTTGGAGGCAAGCAGTGTTTCTATGGTAGTCAGAGACCCCTCCCTCTCTAGAAAGGGAGGCTCTCTTACAAATGAAACATAAGTTTCTGGATATCTCAAGAACTAATCATGCAAATGGAACCAAATTTGGCATGTGGGGTTTTCTGGAGGAGACAAATGTTTTTATGGTGGTTTGAGACCCCTCCCCTCTCCTAGAAGGGGTGCTGTCATACAAATGAAACTGTAATATCTTGATAACTCAAGATCTAATAAAGCAAATAGAACCAAATTTGGCATGCGGGGATTTTAAAGGCAATAAATGATTCGACGATAGTTCGAGACCCTTCCTCTCTCTCAGTTAGGTTGGGGGGCGGTGCTCCCATTCAAATGAAACAAAAATTTCTACATAACTCGAGAACTAATCAAGTAAATGGAGCTAAATTTGGCAGTTAGAGGTTTTTGAAGGCAAGAAATTTTTCTAAGGTAAATCGAGACCCCTCCGCCCTCTGAAAGAGGGAGGCTCTCATAAAAATGAAACACAAATTTGTGCATAACTCGAGAACTAATCAATCATATGGAACAAAATTTGACATGTGGAGGTTTTTGGAGGAGATAAATGATTCTATGGAAGTTTGAGACTCCTCAGCCATCAGGAAGGGGCGGGAGGGGGATATCCATACAAATGAAACACAAATTTCTGAATAACTCGAGAACTTATCAGGTTAATGGAGCCAAATTTGGCATGTGGAGTTTTTGGAAGGCAAGAAATATTTCTAAGTTGACTCGAGCCCCTCCCTTCTCTGAAAGCAGGGCTCATAGATAGATGAAACACAATTTTTTGAATAACTCGAGAACTTATTAGGTTAATGGAACCAAATTTGGCATGTGGAGGTTTTTGAAGGCAAGAAAGGTTTGAAACTCCTCCGCTCACTGAAAGGGGGGTCTCTTGTACAAATAAAACACGAAATTCAGCATAACTCGAGAAAAAATAAAGCAAATGGAACCAAATTTGGCATGTGGAGGTTTTTGGAGGGTAGGTTTCTATATAAAGGGCAATACGGTCAAAATTTGGTCAATATCAACTTGACGTATTTCTTTCAATTTTGCATTTAAAAAACCTGAACACCCCTCATTTTGAAGGTGTGTGTGTGTGTAGAATGTTGATCCTATTTTGATTTTGGAATTCACTCTTCTGTTGTCAAAATGCCGTAAAAGCAAGAAGAGCAGCGTATCAAAATTTTGCTCGCGCATCGCGAAAATCCGAGCTACTCGCACGCAAAGTTGGCAAAATCGCTAAAAGTTGCCAAATCAACCGTTATAAATGTAATTAAAGTGTTTGGGGAACGTTTGTCGACAGCCAGGAAGTCTGGATCGGGGGAAAACCGAAAACCGGAAGCCGCTGAGACGACAAAGAGAGTTGCCGGTAGTTTCAAGCGAAACCCTAACCTATCTCTCCGAGATGCCGCAAATAAGCTGTGTGTATCGTCTACAACCGTGCATCGAGCCAAAAAACGAGCCGGACTATCGACTTACAAGAAGGTAGTGACTCCAAATCGCGATGATAAACAAAATACGACGGCCAAAGCGCGATCCCGGAGGCTGTACACGACGATGCTGACGAAGTTTGACTGCGTGGTAATGGACGACGAAACCTACGTCAAAGCCGACTACAAGCAGCTTCCGGGACAGGAGTTTTATACGGCAAAAGGAAGGGGAAAGGTAGCAGATATTTTCAAGCACACGAAACTGTCAAAGTTCGCAAAGAAATATCTGGTTTGGCAAGCCATCTGTACCTGTGGCTTGAAAAGCAGCATTTTCACAGCTTCCGGGACTGTCAACCAAGAAATTTACGTGAAAGAGTGTTTGAATAAACATCTGCTGCCTTTCCTGAAGAAACACGGTTGTTCCGTACTGTTTTGGCCGGATTTGGCATCTTGCCATTACGGTGAAAAGGCCACGGAGTGGTACGCCGCCAACAACGTGCAGGTGGTTCCCAAGGACAAGAACCCTCCCAACACGCCAGAGCTCCGCCCAATTGAGAAATACTGGGCTATTGTCAAGCGGAACCTAAAGAAGACCAAAAAAACTGCTAAGGACGAGCAGCAGTTCAAGGCAAACTGGCTTTCTGCGGCGAAGAAGGTGGACAAGGTGGCTGTCCAAAATCTGATGGCAGGGGTCAAGCGTAAGGCCCGGCAATTCGGATTTGGAAAAGCGGAAGCCTAACTGAATATTTTTCCTGAATTTTATACTAATTGAACTTGAAAAAGAAATTTAATTTGATTTTTTAAATAAACGATTTCACCGATTTACACGCGTTTTCCCTTGACCAAATTTTGACCGTATCACCCTTTACATAAAAATGAATTTCTGTCTGTCTGTCTGCCTGTCAGACCCTATAGACTCGGAAATTTCTGAGCCGACCAACGTGAAAATTTATATGAAGGGGTTTTTGAGGCTGGGGATGGTTTTTATGATTGTTTGAGACCCCTACTCTCTCAGGAAGGGAGGCTCTGATACATATGAGACACAAATTACTTCATAACTCGAGAACTAATCAAACAAATCGAATCAAATTTGGCATGTGGGGGGTTTTGAAAGCAATAATGTTTCTATGGTGGTTCAAGACCCCTCACCTTTTTGAAAGGGCGGGGGTTCAAACAAATGAAACTCAAATTTTTATTATAATCGAAGAGCCCTGTGTGAGGTTCGAGAACTAATCAAGCAAATGGAACCAAATTTGGCATGTTGGGGGTTTTGAAGGCAATCATTGTATGGTGGTTTGAGAAACCACCCCCTCTGGAAGGGACAAATGAAACACAAATTTCTACCAAAAATGAGAATTATCCAGGATACTTAATCGCAAAACGTGTATTCATCGGGTAAAAAGCATGTTTTGATAGAAGTTTGAACCCCTGCTTATTCAAGAAAAAAAACTCATTCCGAAAAAAAACCATAAAAGTGCCAGTTACATTAAATTTTCCTTCATTTAGTTGCAAGCGTAGCAGCGCACGCACCGGGTTCAGCTAGTAAAATTATAAAATCCGAACAAATCTACTAAGTCGACACAACATTGTCATCATATATAGAAGCAAAAAATATAATGAAGGAGTGACGATGCTGATAATAGGAGCAGCATTTTGTAGGTATGCATGAAAAGTATTTACCACTGCACAGTGGGCCAGAATGCGAATTTAGTTGAAAAGATACATTTTCAGCCGAAGTTTGAGGTTTTGGAGCAAAATTGTCTCCCACAAAGTTGTTTCTAATAACAAAGCGCTTCTTTTGGTGTGAATGAAAACTAGGGTGGTCCTTATTTTCAGAGAAATCGAAAATCTAGCTTTTTTATTTGAAGAAATAAAGGCATACATTATTCAGAAAAATTGTAGAACAAATAATTTCTAGCAACTTTGATGGCATAATTTTTTCTGTACCTTTTGATATGACTGAATTAGAGCATTTTTTCCTACGTAGCTTAGGGTGTCCCTATAAAAATCAGTTATTTTGCTGTTACTTTTTTATTTCAAATTTTTCAGCAAAGTTGTCTTGCCATTGATTCTTAAACAATAAAAGCTACAACTTTTGGTGTGCTGAAATTGTCTCTATTGTATGTCAAACAAAAGTTATTATGGTTTTGGTAACCGAAATAAGCTTTTTTCAAATATTTCTTGTTGGGGCAAACCAAAAAGTTATTTCTTAACAGCATTTGAAAGTATTTTTATTATTGCACATCCTGTCTGAATAACGTTAGCCTTTATTTCTTCAATAGAAAGGAATAATTTCGATTTCTCCGAAAATAAGGACGACCCTAGTTTTCATTCACACCAAAAGAAGCGCCTTGTTATTAGAAAAGACAATTTTGCTCCAAAACTTCAAACTTAGGCAGAAAATGTATCTTTCCAGCTAAAATAATATTCTGGACCACTGTGCACTGTAAACATTAAAGCTTCGATATTAATCATTCAATGCATAATAGGCTCTTAACTTTATTGAATTATTGACCTTTGTGACTTCTCGATCAGGATTCATTTCATTACGAGGTAAACACGATTGGAAAGGCTTCCTCAACCTTTCAAACTATGTTTGTCCATTCAATTGTCATCCATCAGAGTATCAGTTAATGGCATAATATGAATCAAATCCGTTAAATTTAATCGAAATTAAACACAAACATCAACCCCATTGTTCCAATGGAACACCTTGAGGCTCAGGCTGTCGACTAAGCTTTTCCTGTCTTGGGCCGTGAACAAACATGAGCAGTAACGGATCGATATTCATCCGTTTTTCTTCATCACATAAAAAAACATCCACATGCTAATCCTCAACCATGCAATAATGTGAGAGTAACGGAAGAAATAATTTGAAAAATGTACAATCACCCCCCGTCCCCTGCCGAGGCCGAAAACCACACAGCCAACAAATCCCTCACCTCGTCGGAACTTTTCTTCGACGCAGATATACGATGACCACATTTGCCAAATGGAAGGTACCAACCCGTAAGCACTGAGCTCAGCTGGCCATCGCAGTCGTACTCGACGTGAGTGTTTATGTGTGTATTCATCTTCGTTCCTGAATTCTACTATTTATAAAATTTCAACAAAAGTCGAATGCCACTTCAGAAACTTTTCTCCACTCCGGCACACCGCTTGGAAACGGGAAGGCTGTCTTTTGCCATGGATGGACATGCAAACTGACCTCCAAATCCTTACTGCTGCAACTGCTGGGGCTTGAACAACGCACCGAGCGAGCACTGGATGGAAGCAATCTCTTTCTTCCAACCAGCACTCGGTGCAATTATTTCCCCCATTGTGGAAATTGCTTTCCAAGCGGATGAAAATTGGAGTGGATCTGCTGTTCGGTTGTGGATGTGCAGCATGCCAAGTAGAAAGGACCACCCTCACCCGGTTAAACAATGCACAATTTCTCCAGATCGTCCGGCATCGTTTTTCATGCACGGGAATACCGGTCGGTCGGTGCATCATGGAGGAAGATTCTCCGCAGCATGGAGCGACCTTCTTGGTAAGCTTTCGGAAACGAATAGACCGGAGTTCTGTTGCGCTGCGGTGGAAACAGAGGTAGCTTTTCCGAGCCGAGGGGAATGGGAAATGAATTAAATGTTGTATAGTATTATGAGACGATGTAAATTATTTTTTGTCGTCCATCGTTTCTTCTCGCCTCGGAGGGTACTCCGCTTAGGGAAGCCAACTATTGTCATTGTGGAGCAACCGACGAGCCTCGACCGAGGCGAAGTTTCACTTGGGGGGTTTTAATTTTATAAATTGCTATCATTGTAATACACGTTAATTCGTTGTGAGTGCAGCAGCTCGTGGCGAGGATCAGAGTGTTGAATAAAACATTTCAATCGGTGACAGACACATGGGGCGCACAAGCCCAAGAAAGGCATGGGTGATTATTTTTTATATTGGTAATCGATTTAAGATATTGTCTTTCCAATCGAAAGTCCTGATCGGGGGGGAGGGGGGGGGGGTAATCAGCTAAGTAAGGGACTCCTCCGGACTAATGTGCAATTTTAAATCAATTTAACTGCAAACCAGATGGGTCCCTGCGGATGGGTCGGTTGGAGCGCTTGGAGAAAGTCCATTACATTGAAAGGGTCTGGCTTTTGGGAGTGGACAAACTTGGTTGACCGCATCCGAAGTAATGAAAAGCGATTGATTATTCTTTATTAGACTTTTACTGCTCACCGGAAGAAGATTTACTTGTCCGTTTAGGGAGGCGTAATGGTGATTACTTCCCGTATTTCAATTACGTGGGAGTGCTTCCATTAGAATGGATTAAACATTCATAGTGCAATACTTGAGTTTAGGTACTGGGTCTTCTGATTGAGAAGAAAAGTATCAATTTAATGGCAATATTTCACTTAATAAGTAGTTAATGCGAATATGAACTAATGTTTTGAGTGAATTTCTCTGTTATTAAAAACAATTCCCCAGCAGTATTAAAAGCTTTATCGAGAATTTAAAGTAAAGACTGGGCTATGAAAAAATGAGACACACAAAAATGATCACCAAAAATTCATTTTAAATCGTATACTTCTCAAATTTTCAGTGATCAAATAACTATATATCAGCTATGCTTTGCCACAATTTATTTATTGAATTTCCTCCCCCAAGCTGAATGCTCGTAACGCTGCTCATGAGATCTTGGGCGAGGCTTTGTCCATCTTCCTTACACAATGTCTCCCAGTTTTTCTTCAATGCTTCATCGGTTTTAAATGTTTTTCCGCTTTTCTTCAACTTCTTCTTCATTATCGCCCAAAACTTTTCGATCGGACGAAGTTCTGGTGTATATGGCGGGTTCGCCCCTTTCGGGACCACATTAACGCCCTTCGCTTCGTACCAATCCATAACAGGCTTGGCGTAATGGCACGAAGCGAAATCCGGCCAGAACAGCGTGAGACCACGGTGTGAGCGGAGGAAGGGCAGCAAGCAATTTTGTACTAAACTACGAAAAACCGTGTTCCTGAATAGCTGAGTAAAATCCTGCTTAAATTACTAAGAGGTACCCCCTTAATTTTAGGAAAGTTTCCTCCTGTTCGGCTGAGATGCATCTTCTGAAAATTCCTGAACTTCGAGAAAGCCTCATTTCAAAATTCATAAATGTTCGATTCTGTACTTCAGGAAAGCTCTCAAGTGCTTTTGGGCAGTTCCAACTGAACTATTTGGAAGTTTTCTTCGGAAGTTCTGGAATGTCCTCTCATGAACTTCAGAGAATTTCTTTCCTGAAATTTTTGAGAAATTCCTTCTTCAACTTATAGGTCGTACCCTCACTGGTAAGTTTCTTCCTGATATTCGGGAAAGTTTTTTTCTGAGCTTATTCTTTCTCAACTTCTGATCATCCTGAACTCTGAGGAAAACTTTACCGGAGCATTGGGAAAGTCCTCTACAAAATGTCTAGGTTTGTTTTTTTATTCATTGGATGTTTCTTCCTGAACTTCTAACAAGTCCTCAAATGGACTTTTGAGAAGTTTTCTTCTGAACTTTGGGATTGTTAGTTTCTGAAGTTCTGAGAAATTATTTCTTAAACTCCTTAACAACCTATGGTTCTGGAAAAAAAAAAATTTTCTTTCGAGAAGTGTCTTCCAAACTTCGAGAAAACCTCTTTCTGAAATTCTTAAATGGTCTCTTCTGAACTTCAGAAAAGCTCTCTAACACTTTTAGGAATGAAGTTTGCAGAAGCAGATAATTTCTCATCTCGCTAGGAGGCGCTAGGAGTGCACAGTAATTTTATTGCTAGAACGAATAGACATGAAGAGAAAGTGTATTGATAGTTCCGTATAGGGCAACGGAAGGCTTTGAAATTGAAAGATACAAGTTTGAAAACAAGCGGAGGGCATTTTAACGGTAGTATCCAATCAGGCACACAATCCTTTGTCATACTATCCCATGCAGGATAGGCAAGGGAGAAAATCTAGGAAGTTCCAATTTAATTTTTCGGAAATTTCATGCGAATCTTTTTGAAAGTCCTCTTCTAAACTTCAGAGAAGTCCTTTTTTGTATATTTTGAGACATTTCTTCCTCAACTTATAGGACATACCCTCGCTGGTTAGCTTCTTCCTGAAATTTGGGAAAGTTTTTCTAAACTTCTGATCATCCTGAACTCCGAGAAAATTTTTACCGAAGCTTTGGGAAAATCTTCTACAACATTTCTAGGTTCTTTTTTTTATTTGTTGGATGTTTTTTCCTGATCTTCTAAGAAGTCCGCTTTTGTACTTTCGGGAAGTTTTCTCCTGAAATTCGGGGAAGATTAGTTCCTGAACTTCTAAACAATTGTTGATCAAACTGCTGGGATGCACAATGTATGATTCTGTAATTTTTTTTTTTTTTTTTGTTCATTGGTGAGGTTTCTTCCTGAATTTCGAGAAAGCCTCTCTTCTAATGTTCTATTCTGAACTATGGGAAACCTCTCTAGCACTTCTGGGAAGTTCCAACTAAACTTTTGAGAAATTTCTCCCGGAACTTCTGGGAAGTCCTTTCTGAACTTTAGAGAAGTTTTTTCCTGAAATTTTAGAGAAATTCCTTCTTCAACTTATAGGTCGCACTGGTAAGTTTCTTCCTGAAAGGAAATTTTTTACCGAAGCTTTGTGAAAGTCCTCTACAAAATTGCAATTTTTTTTGTCAATTTGTTGAATGTTTCTTCCTGAACTTCTTAACAGTCCTCTTCTGAAATTTTGGGAAGTTTTCTCCTAAAATTCGGGGAAGTAAGTTATTGCTCAAACTGCTAGGAAGTACTACCTATGATTCTGGAAAGTTTTCTGTTTTTTTGGGAGGTTTCTTCCTGAGCTTTGAGAAAGTCTTTTTCAGAAATTCTCTTCGGGACTGAAATTCCTAAATGTTCCCTTTTGTAAGCTCTCTAACACTTCTAGGAAATTCCAAATAAACTTATGGGACATTTCATCGGGAACTTCTGAGAAGTCCTCTTCTGACCTTCAGAGAAGTTCTTTCCTGTTTTTTTTTGAGAAATTTCTTCTTCAATTTAGGTCATACCCTCACTGGTAAGTTTCTTCCTGAAGTTCGGAAATGTTTCTGAACTCTGAGGAAAATTTTACCGAAGCTTTGTGAAGGTCCTTGAAAAAATTTCTTTTATTTATTTTTAATTTGTTGGATGTTTCTTTCTGAACTTCGAACAAGTCCCCTTTTGGACATTCGGGATGTTTTCTCCTGAAATTCAGGGAAGATTCGTTCCTGAGCTTCTGAGAAATTCTTTCTCAAACTGCTAGAAAGTATAACCCATGATTCTGTAAGGTTTTTTTTCTGTTCTGTGGAGAGGTTTCTTTCTTCGAGAAAGCCTCGTTCTGAAATTTTTAAATGTCTCTTCTGAACTTTGGGAAAGCTTTCTAGCACTTTTAGGAAGTTTCAATTAAAATTTCTCGAAATTTCTTCCGGAACTTCTGGACTTCAGAGAAGTTCCCTCCTAAACTTTGTGGAAATTTGATTCAGAATTTAGAAGAAATTTTAGGTGGTGCCTTCCTTGGTTAGTTTCTCCCTGAAACTCAGGAAAGTTTTTTTCCTGAACTTCTAGAATGTTCCATCTACAATTTCTGGGAAGCGCTCCAGAACCGCTAGAGCTTTTCAATCTTCTAAGACGTCCGTTTCCCTAAACTTTTTCGGAAGCTTGTAGAAACCTCTTGTGGTTTTCGGGATCTCTGCTGTACTTCTGGGAGAGTGTGATAGTAAACTTCGGGGATTTTTGGCCCAATTTTTTAATTCCTGCTTCAACTACTAAGAACTACCCTGTTTTTTTAAGTTTCTGCCTGACTTACGAAGATGTTTTTTTCCCGTGTATGTCTCTTCCTGCCTACCACTTCTGCTTGATATTAGTTTTGCTGGCTGCCCGCCATTATGGACGATAACGGCTTTCCTGGGAAGCTGACCAGACTCATCAAAGCAACGATGGACGGTGTGCAAAACTGCGTAAGGGTTTCGGGTTAACTATCCAGTTCATTCGAATCTCGTCGGGGACTGCGACAAGGTGATGGACTCTCATGCCTACTATTCAACATTGCTCTGGAAGGAGTATTGCAACGAGCCGGGGTACGATTTTCACGAAATCTGGTCAATTTATGAGCTTTGTGGATGACATGGAGATTATCGCAAGAATATTTGGAGCGGTGGCAGATCTGTACACCCGCCTGAGCAGCAAAGGTCGGACTGGTGGTGAATACGTCGAAAACAAATTACATGCTGGTAGGCGGAACCGAACACGACCGGAACGGCCTAGGAAGTAATGCCACGATAGACGGGGATACCTTCGAGGTGGTGGAGGAATTTGTCTACCTCGGATCCTTACTGACGGCTGACAACAATACGAGTCGTGAAATTCAAAGGCACATCATCAGTGGAAGTCGTGCCTACTACGGGCTCCAGAAGAAACGGCGGTCTAAAAAGATTCACCCCCGCACCAAATGCACCATGTACAAAACGCTAATAAGACCGGTGGTCCTCTACGGACACGAGACATGAACCATGCTCGAGGAGGACCTGCAAGCACTCGGAGTTTTTGAGCGACGCGTGCTAAGGACGATCTTCGGCGGTGTACAGGAGAACGGTGTGTGGCGTCGAAGGATGAACCACGAGCTCGCTGCACTTTACGGTGAACCCAGTATCCAGAAGGTGGTCAAAGCTGGAAGGACACGGTGGGCAGGGCATGTTGCAAGAATGCCGGGCAACAACCCTGCAAAGTTGGTGTTCGTTACAGATCCGCTGGGCACAAGAAGGCGTGTAGCGCAGAGAGCACGATGGGCGGACCATGTGGAGCGTGATCTGGCGAGCATTGGGCGTGACCAAGGTTGGAGAGTATTGTGGCGTACTTTTCTTGATTATGTCTTATCCTAAATGTGATGTTGAACAAATAAATATATGTATGGCTGCACGCCACAATGACTCTGTCGATGTCCACATTAATTTTAATCAGTTCGATGACGGAGTGAAATAGACGGCAATTTGTTTTTCAAAACATATGCTTCTTTAAAACCGAAATTTGTACAAAGTGGCCCACTTTTCAGACGGTTGTGAAAACAAGTTAATAAAACCTTTACAAGCCCATACAGATTTGAAAATGTGCTAGTGAGAGATGTTATGACCACTTAAGAACCTTC
This sequence comes from Aedes japonicus, assembly GCA_034211315.2. Classification (NCBI taxonomy): domain Eukaryota; kingdom Metazoa; phylum Arthropoda; class Insecta; order Diptera; family Culicidae; genus Aedes; species Aedes japonicus. The sequence goes on from JASCZW010000645.1 coordinate 50,694, forward strand.
ATAAAACCTATTGGCTGTCATGAAAACCAGCATAGGCCCAAATGGCCACAGCTGTCAAACTTCACGGTGATATCGTGGTTGGTTTTTGTTGTTTTGCTTTATTCGGTTCTCTGTTCTTCTGATTCATTTAATAGAAAATTATGTCTAAGAAAAAAATTCTAGTGTTGCGGAAAATTTTATTTGATAGCAAAACATCCAAAACAAATTGAGTTTTTATAACGTATCATACTCTAAATCAAATGCACATTTAATTTTATGGTGAATGTTGACATAATAAGAGCCAAAAATAAAAGCGCCTCGGAGATAATGCGAGTTTACCTCAACAAAAAGAAAATTAAAACAAATATATTCGATCAATTAATCATGAATTTCCTGAAAAATTATGGAATTCAATAAGGTTATCTAAAAGAATGCCAAAATTGGTCGCTGATCTACAGTTCATTTGCATTATTTCCACATTTCAATGATTTCCTATATTTCAATATGGCGATCGGAAAAATCACAGCTTTGCCGAAAAGCCAATTTGTCTTCGCAATGGCTACTATAAAACTAGTTGGTGGCTTTCCTCAATGCCAATTTGCCGTTTAATGCATTTACTTGAAGCAAAATTGTTTTAAAAATGCTTTTTCAACTGACCATAATAACAAAATTTGAATGAGTCCTAAAACGGCATTTCAAAACAGCATTTTACGAGTTCATAAAGTTAAAATAAAACCTTTGATGAAGTTAAAGGACATTTAAGAGACAAGGTTCGAAGATCGTGTAGTTCTCATAAACTTATCTACGATTTGAAACCTATTGGCACATCTTGCTGCCATAATAAAATCAAATTTACTTCTGGTGGCTTTGATTTTAATAAAACTTAATAAAGCTGGATGGTTATGGCAATGTTACTTGGGTAACCTTGCTCAGTTGCCTCTGACCGAAGAAATACGAGGATCAAAATAAACTCCTACTCGATAAAATGTGACATATCAGTCACTAGTTTCCACTATAGACACAATATATATATATATAAATACCGGACAACGCAAAATCGTACAATCTGCCAACCCTGAAAATGTCATAAATTTGAGCAATTGATCTGGCAGCACTTGTAAAGACTGTATTCGATGAAATTTGGACACACAAAATAGGTCACCAACAATTTTCCTTGAGCCCGATTCTTTTCTTTCTGGAAATAGAGTACTACTAAATGGTTAAGTTTTGACATCATTGGTTTATTGAACCTCTTCTCCCAACCCAAATGCCCGCTTTGCCTTGACCCATTTTATCAAATTTTGGGCAATGATAGGAGCGACTTGCTTACTTACTTTTAGCCACATTTTCTTTAGTTCAAGTTCATTTTCTATCAGTTTTGGAGTTTTTACGAGCTTTGCCTTCATGATTGCCCAAAATTTTTCAATTGGGCGAAGTTCCGGTGTGTTTGGAGGGTTGACGTCTTTTGGTACAAAAACTACATTATTATCTTTGTACCAGTTTAAGACGGGCCGGGCATAGTGGCAAGATGCCAAATCCGGCCAAAACAGTGTCTGGCCATCGTGAGATCTCAAAAAGGGCAGAAGTCGTTTTTGGAGGCATTCGTCCTTGTAGATTTGTCCGTTGACGGTCCCAGAGGTGATGAAGGGCTGACTCATTTTGCCACATCCGCAGATCGCTCGCCAGACAAGGAATTTTTTGGCGAATTTCGACAGTTTCTTCTTCTGTACACTCTCCGGAACGGCCAACTTAGACGTAGTGTTCCTGTCCTGGCATTTGTTTGGTGTCGGCTTCAATGTAGGTCTCATCGTCCATCACAATGCAGAACGGTTTTGTGAGCCACTCCCTGTACAGTTTTCTTGCACGAGTTTTGGCCACCGAGTTCTGTTTATCGCTCCGGTTCGGTGCCTTCTGGACCTTGTACACATGTAGGGGAGAACAGTACAAAATGCACTGGTGGGGTAGAATGACCCACTCAATAAATATGCTCAAATCTTTAAAACTATAGATTTAATGGAATTATATTTTATCAAATTTTAAATAAAACAGCATAACTCATAATTTGGTAGTAGGCTAAGGCACAATATACACCAAATATGATCAAAATTGAAGAAATTGTCCCGACTGTTACTCACATGTAAATAATAGTGTTATTCAAATAAGCTTTTAACAAGCGTTAATATCCATGGTTTATAATAAATCCACTTCGCATGTATCGCACACTACAAAACATCAAAATGGAGTCAAAACTTCACTATAATTCCACGTATTTTCAGAATATTTAGACAAAAGCATGCGAAACTAAAACTGGGGCAGAACGCACTGTGTCGTTATGTATACGTCTACACGCTAAGAAAAAAATACTCAGTGGAGCGGTTAAATGTATGAAGCCAATGTTGGGTATACAAAACTTACTTCTGGTAAAATTATACTCAAAAGTAAGTAATTTGAACCCAATGGTAGATAAACACAAATAAACCCAACGTGCTACCCACATTTAACTGCTCCTTTGGGTACTTTTTTCTAAGCGTGTATATAATGAGGAGTTGGCAACATATCACAACGTTTTGCGCAACGTCTTTATTCTATAGCCATTGGCTGCTTGACAACCAAACAGAGCTAAGAGGACGTGGCGATATGTTGCAACTTTACACATCTAATGAGTAACTTTTTATAGCTGTGTTTTTACTTTTTACAAGCGGTGCATGCTATCCCATTAATGTGGTGCATAATATACCAGTGCACTATGGTACGAATGGACAAATTTCGCGACAAAAATCGATAACTCGAAAACCATTAACTTTTTTTTTATGAAAATGTTTATATTTTTATATTAATCCATCTCCTTTTTTTTAATAAAAAAATATATCACAGACAAACAGACATAACATATCGAACATTTGACACTAATCATCGTCACTAACACACCTGCGCGTTCTGTTCAGCACACTGTGATGGATGATTAAGCTGAATAGATGGCGGTAGTGTGTTAACGTTAAACGTAAGAAAATCGAGTATACGCGCTATCTGTGGCTATATTACCAACTAAGAAACATTTGAAGTGGATGTTCAATGCGTAATCGATGAAAGAAACTGCAAGTGTAATGTATGTTTGTCTGTGTTAACACATTCACATTTGTTGACTTACATTTATTTACATCATTTTAAAGGGTGATACGGTCAAAATTTGGTCAAGGAAAACGCGTGTAAATCGGTGAAATCGTTAATTTAAAATATTCAAATTAAATTTCTTTTTCAAGTTCAATTAGTATAAAATTCAGGAAAAATATTCAGTTAGGCTTCCGCTTTTCCAAATCCGAATTGCCGGGCCTTACGCTTGACCCCTGCCATCATGATTTTGTACAGCCACCTTGTCCACCTTCTTCGCCGCAGAAAGCCAGTTTGCCTTGAACTGCTGCTCGTCCTTAGCAGTTTTTTGGTCTTCTTTAGGTTCCGCTTGACAATAGCCCAGTATTTCTCAATTGGGCGGAGCTCTGGCGTGTTGGGAGGGTTCTTGTCGCCTAGGAACCACCTGCACGTTGTTGGCGGCGTACCACTCCATGGCCTTTTTACCCGTAATGGCAAGATGCCAAGTCCGAGCCAAAACAGTACGGAACAACCGTGTTTCTTCAGGAAAGGCAGCAGACGTTTATTCGAAACACTCTTTCACGTAAATTTCTTGGTTGACAGTCCCGGAAGCTATGAAAATGCTGCTTTTCAAGCCACAGGTACAGATGGCTTGCCAAACCAGATATTTCTTTGCGAACTTTGACAGTTTTCTGTGTGCTTGAAAATATCTGCTACCTTTCCCCTTCCTTTTGCCGTATAAAACTCCTGTCCCGGAAGCTGCTTGTAGTCGGCTTTAACGTAGGTTTCGTCGTCCATTACCACGCAGTCAAACTTCGTCAGCATCGTCGTGTACAGCCTCCGGGATCGCGCTTTGGCCGTCGTATTTTGTTTATCATCGCGATTTGGAGTCACTACCTTCTTGTAAGTCGATAGTCCGGCTCGTTTTTTGGCTCGATGCACGGTTGTAGACGATACACCCAGCTTATTTGCGGCATCTCGGAGAGTAGGTTAGGGTTTCGCTTGAAACTACCGGCAACTCTCTTTGTCGTCTCAGCGGCTTCCGGTTTTCGATTTCCCCCCGATCCAGACTTCCTGGCTGTCGACAAACGTTCCCCAAACACTTTAATTACATTTGTAACGGTTGATTTGGCAACTTTTAGCGATTTTGCCAACTTTGCGTGCGAGTAGCTCGGATGTTTCGCGATGCGCGAGCAAAATTTTGATACGCTGCTCTTCTTGCTTGGACGCGCATTTTGACAACTGAAGAGTGAATTCCAAAATCAAAATAGGAGCAACATTCTACACACACACACCTTCAAAATGAGGGGTGTTCAGGTTTTTTAAATGCAAAATTGAAAGAAATACGTCAAGTTGATATTGACCAAATTTTGACCGTATCGCCCTTTATATACATTTTTCTAATTATATTTATGAATTTACATATGCAAAGTTTCATTAAATTAAAATATCTACAATTCTGTACAAGCAAAAAAACCCTCTAAATCATATGAATAAAAAGTTGAAAATTTTATTATCAGTATAAAAGGACCAACCTACTCACCACCCAAATCAAAAGATAGATCTTATTTTTTAAATTAAATCTCCAGAAGACATCATCTGTCTAAAGTTAATGGTTTTTGAGTTATCGATTTTTGTCGCAAAATTTGTTCATTCGTACCATAGTGCAGTGTTGCGGTGCGTCTTAACCCAATTTTATGGTGCATATTGAGCAATAAAACGGGCGTTTTACCCTGAAGTCGACTTGGCATCATATTGGAAAAGGTTTAAAATATCATGAATAACCATCGTTTAGAATTAAAATCACATTTGATCTACAACGAAAACATCGTAATGCACCATACTCAATAACTTATTCCTATATTTCAGCTTCAATTACCTAGAAATTCACGATATTGCTTAAACGGTGCATTTTGTACCATCCTCCCCTAATCCAGAACGTTTCATTGTTTCTGCACAAAACAAACTGAAACTTTCGCCTTTTTCGCAACATCCCTGATCGAAATGTTGGGATAACGCTTAAATTGGTTCAATACCATCCTGGCCTTCTCCGGATTTGATGTGCCACGTTTTTTGCCACTACCATTTTTCCGCTTGGTTGTCCTACGGTCCTTGAACGTTTTGATCGGTCCTTGATGAGATACGGTTGAATGTGCGATTCCGAGCTGTTTTCCGATCCATCGATGAGAAGCGTTTGGGTTTTCGAAGTGAGTGCCCAAAATTTGTTGGCGCACTATTTCTTCATTCGAAGCCATCACTGAAATCACTCGACCGATTTTCACGAAACTCATTACACAACACAATGAAATACATTCAGTTAAAATTTCAATAATTTTTACCCAAACGCTTAAACGTTACGAACAATTGCGTGTGTCCAAATTTCATCGAATACAGTCTTTATTTGTACAAACTTGAAGTAAACAGCGCAATAGGCTAAAAAAATATTCGGTTTCGTTGGTAGTTCGTTTTGATTTCGTTTGAAGATATTCATTGATAAGCAAAGTGAAAAGTGCCGTGTAAAAATGAATTGTTTGGAGCAAAATTGTGGCAATAACTCGCGATGTGAAGTGAATTCTGTGGGTTTCTTCCGGTTTCCAAAGAAAGATCATATAAGGCAGAAATGGCTTGCATTCTGTGGCCTTTCGGCAGATTTTCAGATTCTAGGAAGCTATAGGCTGTACAGTGTAAATACAAAATACTATAATTTGTTTTCTCCATTACTAATTATTTTGTTTGATTGATGTTCTTCACTAGTTTTGATCAAATTTTTCATGCGCTATGGCTAGAACACGTCGCATTAGTAAGTCGGGTCCTGATGCAGTTCATCGTAGATTGCGTTCAAGTATCATCCGATGCTGAGGGCAGTGCAAGAGGTTTTCCGGTTTAAACTTCAAGTCTTTCCGCTGGCCATTTTCTGGTACTCGCAATAACCTCAAATAATGTAGCCATAGCCTCAACAACAGCTAAAACGGTTTGTACTACAAATTCGGGACTTAATGTATCATTTGTAAACACATCTGCTATAGCAAAATAGACTAGTCAATCATAGTGACGGTCGACTCGACTTCTATAGTTGGCCCCACATTTACAATAACATAATAAAACAACTGAAATCACTATGTTATCCGACGTCAACCATGCGATTTAATTTTCCTATATCGATTTCCTTCCCTCGATTGTCTTTATCGCTAAGCAAAGACATTGCTTATTGCGTTGATCGATATGTTCTATTATTTGAATTATTAAATTTTTCACGGTTTTTAATGTAACCTGAATTTGAACCTTAAAATTCACGTTATGAAAGTTATCATACTCTCATGAAACAAACTACTCTTGCTCTATCATTTCGTTTCTGTTATAATAATAAAACTCAATCGCCATTTCCAACGATTCCACTCAAAATTCCTCCAATACAGCCCTCAGACGGCCCTCATAGTCCAAGCATGTGAATATTAAACTTTTACGATTATAGAATTACTCCGTCAGCCTCCGTGAAAAGGCTATTATATTTCCAGCTATTAAACTACGGTATCGTCATCAACAACCAACATCATCCGACGCTTGCTGGAAGTAATCGTACGGAGTGAACATAAATGCCTTCGAGGCATCATGTGCGAAGGACTCTTCGTCGTTTTTCTCGTCCGGCAAAGTCAAACCCGGTGAGCACATTTCAGGATTGCAATTGATGACCCCATGCAGACGACGGTCTCTCTAAGAGGATAGTCCGAGCGTAATTTTCAATGAACGCATTCCTTGCCGGTCCTCGGCAGTTTCCACGTGAGCTACGTTGAATGATTATCCTGGCTATACACCAGTTCGCATCGGTACATGCGGATGTTGTTTGCCATAAAAATCTACGTAATTACACCGGGACTCGATTTCATTACGTGTCATAAACTCAGCAGCCTACCGTAGCCCGTTACATTGTAACGGATGAATATTAAACTCTCAAAATGTAAGATCTCATATGAAGCAGCCGGAGTGAAATTCTCGACTGAAATCCAATTATCAACGATTCAACCAAACATCCATTCATGCTTGATTCTTGTTCCGTATGCGAACCGGACTAGTTCCTGCTCCAGATGGCTGTTTGAATTGGAAATGATTGCAAAAGTCATCTGTGTCAGGAAAAGAATGTAAACTTTTCATTGCAGCGAGCAAACTCAAGTCCAGTCTTTTTCCCTGCTCACATTTACCCATCCTTATCTTCGGAACCAGAAGCGCATTCATTTCCTATGCACACACACGATCCTTTTTATAATAACCCGTTCTCTTCGCTCTTCTTCTGGCCCTAGGATTCGAATGATGGCAGAACCTCATCTCTTCGGACCGAGCTCACCACCCACACCTGACTCGGCCCTGCTGCAGGCGTCTCCTACAATGGTAGAGAGTGGATGGGGATTTACATAAGGAAGAAAAAGTTAGTTCTCCAGGATATCTCCAGGCAAACAAAGATTGGCACACATAAAGAGCACCTAGCGTTGGAGTTGCGGAAAACTCCATCATTGTATGAGCTCCTCCAGTGAATGGTGAATGGAAAAAGTAAAAAGAAAAAAAAATACATCTCTATCTCTTTGCCTTTCACTTGTACGGAAAACCAACCAGCAGAGCCAAAAGTTGAACCTCTGACGATTCTCACCCCACATCAACCCTCCTACCCTCGACCAACAACCAATATGTAGCTATGGACAGTAGAAGGGACACAATCATCGAAAGATGATGTTGCCTCTAACCCCCCTATAGCAGTGGACTCGGGGACGGTGGAGCGGGGAGGGTCTCCTTATATGTTATCTTCGGATGGAATAATTAAACATTTCGCAATCAACCAACGACTGCTTTCCTTACCCGTCCATATTCTTCCGCTTCATCTTCTTGCTGCCGGCCGGCGCCAACCGAGATGGAAGTCGGAAAAATGAAAAACGAATCCCACCCACCATCTAAACTCGTTACACTCGGTAAGCTTTTCTTTTCATTTTATAATTTTCTACTAGCAACTATACCGCTAGTGCTGATTGGGAGGAAACTGGAGGAGAGGATGCCAGGAATATTTCGCTTTCGTGCAAATGATGCTTTCCCACTCCCACTTCGAGCAGCGCCCCGAACAGCAGTGAAGTAAGCACCCAATCGGGTATGCGATGATGCTTTGGGTTGCGGAGTTTGGCTGTTTCTTGCCTGGCATCCATCTCGGGATCTGAACCGGGCGATTCGGATGGAAATTTATATTTATTAGTCAAGTCCCAGGAAATGACCTGTGACTCCCTACCGTAATTTATTATAAATATTTGCCGTTTTTGAAGCGAGGAATAAACACGCTGGAGTGCAGGTATAGTTCCTTGATTGCGAAAAAGGCGATATTGGACTATCAAATAGGTTGGGGGAAAACACTGGTCAAAAACTGGTCAGAAAAATTTGCAAAACATCAAAATTAACACTGCATGAGAAACAATTAAATCTTTCAAGCTATAGCTTGAACTAGCAAAGATCATGTCTGAGATGGAGGAACCTCTAACGGATGAAACCACTTATCTAACTCCAGTTGTATGGCAGAGGACATTCTTAGAAAGTCATCTTTTGACAGCCACGAAAGACCAAATAAATCACTATCCCCACAATCTAGATTTCTGTTTACAGAGTTTGCAATGTCATTCGGGGCTCCGAAGACTGATCTTTGAGTATTAGTTCTTGATAACGGAAAACAATACTTGCCATTCTAGACTCATTTTGTGATCTACCGTGATTTTCATCAGCTTATTCATATTCCACAATTCTTTCTCAGCCATGTTTGGCAACACGGTTTGCTAGAACGACACGATCTCTCTGTGCCGAAAAAATCCAGATTTTGTTTCCAGGAAAAAAAAAAAAAAGAATGATAGAAATCGTGTTAATCGAATAGATCATTAAATGAGGGCGTCATCAATGCAGTTTTGACAGATTAGGGAGCTTGTTTACGTGGATTTAGATTTTTTTCGGAAAGATCGGATATAGAGGTTGTGCTCTAAATTTATTACAATTGAAGTAAAATTGCAGGAAAACAGGGTGGAAAGTTTCTGAATGGACGTTTGGCCGAAAAATGTCTATTAGCATAAATGTATTGTAGAGAAAAATAATAATCTAAAGACGCATTAGATTAAAAGGTGATAAGGAACCAAGAAACATTCTCGAACGCATTTGACTCAAAATGACTGACGATTATCAAAACATGGTGAGAGAAAATATGATCAAACTAAAACAAAACAAATGGGACAGGTATATGAGAATTTCACAATTTGAATGAAGAACACACATAAATATACATTGACCAATGTTATTTCACCTCGACCTCCAACCTCGCGCGTAGTAAACTGAAGGAGATTTCATCTCTGGTTCATAACGACTGAAAGAAGGTCCTTTGATGCGCACCAAAAACTCTAGCCAACCGTCACAACCTCGGTATCCTTTGACCTAAAAAAAGGTTGTTAGCTTGACTCTGCATAACAAAAAGTCCGGATTACGCTAATATTCTTGATATATTTCGAAATAAATAATCAGGCCTCCAACACGAAAACTTATAAAGTATCTTCTACTTCCATTCGGCTAAACGTCCATCCGGTCAAACGTCTTTATGCCGCCTGTCCATTCAACCAATCATCCGTATGCCAAACGTCCGTATGCCAAACGTCTCTATGCCAAACGGGGTATCAACCAGGAAAACAGACACCAGTGCTAATATTTACTTCATTTCCTGAATCTAATCCTTACAGAATCCGGAAAAAGCCAATGAATGTTTTCGCTTGAGCGGTTCAAATTCTAACACCTTATAAGGTCCCTGAATTTTCAAAAAAGTGAGGCTAATACATTCGGTGCAATGATCTACACGCTTAAAACACCCTCTCTTTCTTTCGTATTACTATCTCTTTTATTCACACGGAAAAGTTACTCAATTTTCGTTAAAAGTGGATCTACTAAATTTTTGACTAGATCCACTTTTTACGAAAATTGAGTAACTTTTCTGTGTCAAAAAAAGGGATAGTAGTACGAGAGAAAGAGTGGGTGTTTTGAGCGTGTCTAGAACTACGCAAACGTCAATGACGTTTATATAAGGTCCGTCACAAGGAGCTTGCATGTCTAGTGAAATGATAAAACTTGAAGTGAAATGATAAAACTTGAAAATCATCAAAGGTCATCGAAGTGGTGACGTCAATATCCTTGTTTATATTCTGTTTCCCTACACTCCCGTTTCATTCTGCGCAATTTTTGAGTACAATTGTATTTGATCTCGTTTTCTCTCACGGAAATGTTACTCAATTTTCGTAAAAAGGTGATCTACTCAATTTTATTAATAGATCCACTTTATACGAGAATTAAGTAACATTTCCGTGGGAAAAAAATAGATACATTCAATTGTACTTAAAAATTCAGTAAATTGAAACTGGAGTGTGAAGAAAGTGAGCTAAATTTTGTTTTTTTTTTTCAAATAATATGTCCTCTTCTCATTTGAGTTTGTAGAGTAATGGTTTGATGCGCAGTGAAAAAGTAACGGCATACCGATGGCTGAAGTTCGTAGAAGACAGTGGTTGTTGAATTTTTGTGGCTCAAAAATTAAAGGACAAGATTTATAACGATGCCAATTAAAACTAGATAATAAGGACTGTATCGTTAATTATGAGTACACCTAAAAATTGCTGTATTTAAACATGATTTATTTATATTGCAACTCAAATTCATTTACATTGTTTATTGACCATCAAAAAAGCCCATTGCATCAGTATTCATTTAATTTTTCGTAAATCTGGCCAGCTCTTGCACGTTCTTCTTGATATTCCTAACGAGGTTTTGTACAACTGTCCCGTCGATGGTTTTGCTTACGTTAATCGTGTCTTTTTTTAATTTGATGATGTCATCTGCTCCTCTAGCCTTCTTCCGCAGCATTCCTTTCATCAAAGCCCAAAATTTCTCATTGGGCCCTATTTGCGGACAATTTGGAGGATTCATCGCCTTTTCCACAAATTGGACATTGTTCTCTTCATACCAGTCCAAGGTGGTATGCGCATAGTGGCAGGATGCCAAATCAGGCCAAAACAGTGTCAAACCTTTGTGTTTTTGGATTAGTGGCAGAATTCGTTTTTCGCATCTATGTGGGTTTTGAAAGTGGAGAAATTGTGGGACATTTGCCGGGAGTGGCACTAATGTGAAGTGCGATGCGAAACTGAAATCGGGTATTGCAAAAGCAAAGCAGGCAGACGAGAGTGATTCGGTGATTTGTTTTGTAGCCGAATCAAAGTGTAATGGACCTTGGATCAAGATCCAGGTGGATGTTCAGGCCACATGACAAACTGTAAGTCGATCTTCGATAAATAAGACACGAGTGCGCCAGTGAATCTGAGAAGACACAGTGAAATATGTGAACGACCAATATAGTATGGTGGATATTCCGTTCAAAAACGACTCATATCGCTGAGAAAGCACGTGAAGAGAGAACTGAACGTGGAATTCAGTCGTTCGAAACGTGAAACTTTGTCTGCGCAAGGCCAAGCAATGGCTCAGGCGGAATCGCGAGAAAATTCGTTCAAGTTAAAATTTGCAGAGGAAACATGGCTGAGCAAGGAGGCACCGTCGGCTAGGTCATCGCGATCCGGCGTCGTTGTATGAGATCCGGAGGATGGAGCTTTCTAAGGATTTCTAGGTTCATGATTGCGGGATTTGGCAGGTTTGTCAACCATGCTTTGAAGTAATAATACTTGAGTTAGGCATAAAGATGAATAAATGTACCGGGAACTGGACGGAAACAAGCGGTGTTGGGTACAGGCGACGCGTGAGTAAGTGCTCTCAAGGACGTGGAGCAAGACAGGTAATTGTTACCCATTGTATCTATTTAATAAAATTTATTTTTAATAGGTTTGCGTCGACTATCGGTTGAATCGGTTGAATCGGTTGCGTCGGTACTTTGTTCCGCAATATTTCGTTTTTAGGTGTAGCGTTTTGTCTATTATTCGTTGCGCGAGTAAGTATCAGAAGTCGTGATTGGTAAGATGGGTCGGTGGTGAGGTACATTAATTAATTGTGATTCAAATTATTCGTTCGCCATGCTCGACAGGCCACCCTATCTTGGAACAAATAGACCACTGTCCCATTTTGTAAGAGACTCCAGTGGGATCCGTACTGTTGGTGTAGATCGCTCCAAGTTGGCTCTCAAGCGTTGAGATGAATTACCTTGTTTTCCTAATGAGAAACCACCATCACTCTTTGTTAGTAGCCCCAATAGCATTGTTACTTATCGTTAACCAAAACGAACCCTGCTGCCACCCTATCCTATTATCCAAAATCCCAGTGATTTGTCGTGGAAGTGCAGTGGATTCCGCGGCTTCCAGTAAAGTGACTATCACGTCATCATATTCCTACCCATTCCCTACTTGACCTGCATTCGGGCGAGGCCGGCGCCGGTATTGCCTTAGTTTGGGATCACCAGTTTTTACAAATTGAAGATGTATGTTAGTCCAAAGCGTCATCTGTTGGTTCTCTGTGTAATGACAGCTGATCTGGCAACAACGGAGTAGCAACCTCGGGTGGTCAATCATACTCATGCTCATGCTCAGGTGGATACTGCTGCAGAAATTTCTTTCGAACACGATACCGACCTTAAGATGTAGATCTAATGAACAGGGGAACCTCTAACGGATGAAACCAGCTTATCTAACTCCAGTTGTATTGCAGAGGACATTCTTGGAAAGTCATATCTCAGCAGCCACGAAAGACCAAATAAATCTCTATCCTCACAATCTAGATCTCTGTTTACAGAGTTTGCGATCGTATTCACGCTCCGAGGACTGTTTTTTGAGTATTAGTTCCTAATAACGTAAAATAAAACTTGTTGCACTGACACTGTCTTCAAATCCTAATTTTGTGAACTACCGTGATTTTCATCAACTTATTTATATTACACAATTCCTTCTCAGTCACTTTTGGCAACACAGTTGTGCTCAAACGATACGATCTTTCGGTACCCAAAAAATACTTTACTTTCTTCCGAGAAAATACTTTAAAAAATCCTGGTAAAGGGTGTCCACAGTGAAATTGCATCACTTTCAATAAGTTGTAAAATTTTGCCCTTTGGGATGATTTCAACGAAATTTTGGGTGAAATGACCTCAGCGTATATTGTTTACACCGGTTGAGTTTCATTGTCGTAGTATCTAATATCGAGTCGAAGAAACAGCAAGTGCGCGAGAACATTTTGCACACGCACCGAGCAATCGGAAAGATGTTAAAAACTCACCATTCTACAGTGTCCCATGTAATAAAACGTTTCGAGGAACGTTTAACAGTCGATCGTAAGAAGGTGAGTGGTAGAAAAATTGTTCCGAACTATGTGAATGATCACAAGCGAGTGGTTGCTGCCTTTAAACGCAAACCCAACTCATGGACAATCATGGACGATGAAACACGTAAAAGCGGACTTTAAACAAATTCCCGGCAACCAGTATGTGACTGCGAAGGACAAGTTTGATGTTCCAGAGTCGCTCAGGAAACAGCAAGTGTCAAAGCTCCCCAAGAAATTCGTGAATTGGCAGGGGAGCAAGGCTTTCGTGACAACTTCAACTGAAAATGGTCAAGTATACATAAATGAATTCCTGAAAAACGACTGCTTCCATTTTCTCAAAACACACAACGTTTGGCCAGACTCAGTCTCTTGTAACTACTCCAAGGATGTTCTGGAGTGGTTCAAGACGAATGGTGTCAATTTCGTGCCGACGGATCTTAATGCACCAAACCCTCCAGAGATGCGGCCAATTGAAACATATTGGGCAATAATGAAGCACGAACTTTGTAAGCATCCTAAAGTTGTCACTACAGAACAGAAAATGTTGCAGTCATGGATGAAAGCGGAAAATAATGTCAGTTCAAGCGTTGTACAAAATCTTATACGTGGTATTAAGAAGAAAGTTCGTGCTTTTGGATTTGGTAAAAAAAATACAGTGAAATAAAAATACCTAAACCAAGCTTATACATTGTATTATATCCCTGAGTATTTCATGACAATCGGTCGAGAGACTTGTTTTAGAGGACCAGTTTAGTGTGATACAATTTAACTGTGGACACCCTTTATTCTAATATAACTGCCCAAAAGTACCTCACCTCAAAATGTAATAAAGGCTACTCCAGAAGGTATGGACGCACTCAAAAACTGCTTTGGCAGTATTGTAAAACTACACGGTCATTCATATTTACCCAAAGTTGAGTAACTTTTACCCGTTTTCATAAAACAGGCTGAAATGTTATGCCTTAGGTAAGGCGATTTTTGAAAGTGGGTGAATCTCACTCTATTCTTCATAAATCTGGTCTACTGTTATTTGTATAATGGACACATATTTGTACTTTTGTTAAAGTGTTGCAGGAAAATCCCATGATCCTTTAGAATTCTGGCAATTTTGTGCATTTTCTTTGAAACAGAAGCCGGGCATAGCAACTGAGTTTTTTTATTATTCTTTCTCTAAACGGGTGGATCGATTCACAGCTTGTCGCAAAGGAATGTATCCTGACCATCTCGGGTTAAGTCGCACCGATGATGGCCAAATGCCTGCCGAATCAGAATACTATCTGGATACCATATCTAACAAAGCTTCCGAACGCATCCCGAAAGCTAATGAGGAGATGTTTTATTTGTTTCAGAAGCTTATCCAGAACTCCACTCGTTCAAAAACACATCGAAGACATTTTGCGTGAGTGCATCCATTTTTAAAAGAATTTAAAGAAAAAGCTTTTTTAAATATTTTACCCAATTTTCATACAAACCACATTGTATTAAAATGAGAAGATCTAACCCAAAATCAAGTAAATTGTGGATTCACCTAAATTTGGGGTCAGAGTCTGTAACCCAATTTGGAGTAGTTCCAATTGTAATGATTTTGGGTTAAATTGTCTCAATTTTGGGTAAATCTGAATGAGCGTGTAGGTCTTTTTTATGGCTGCATACTGTTGTTTACTTTTATCGCTCAGCAATTTTGTAGTGCTTTTATCGTTTCCAGATGTTTGTCCAGATGCTGAACTATCGGTGCAAAAACAAAGCCAAGGCATTGTCATCATACAGGTTTGGGCCGAATTCATAAGATGAATTCACCTCAGCTTTGTTTTTGCACCGATAGTTCAGCATGGTCAATATCGGGTGAAAAAGGGAAATACTCATGTTGGAGCGTCAACTTTGACGTCAGCTGTAGTCCAAACCACTTGATGAAAACAGTTCAAATTTTGTTCACATTAATCTCTGTATTGTTTTAAGTCATGGGGAAATTTTTAATATCCTACCTAAATTTTTCATAGAAATACGGATTTTTGAAATTGGTGTGTCAAAATTGACTTTGTCACATATGTTATGATAACTTCAAATTAATAAACTTCATCAACATAAAATTTTTGTCACATAAGGTGTATACATTAGTTATAGTGTTGTCAAAATTTCAGCCAAATATGTTGATAATTGACAAAGTTACAGAAGGTTGAACAACGCGTATTTTGGAAGCAAAATTTTGCTTGGCTTTTTTTTTTTTGCTACTGAGTGTACACGCGGCGCTACAGGTTTTGGCCACACTGGGTTCTAGTCACGCATCACCACGTCGTTTCTATTAAAGGATTCATTGTTAGTTACTGTTTTCCACACCTTACATCCAGAGAGACATCCAAATAAGTACCATCTAACATTTTCTAAAAAAAATAACACTGCCGTAGAGCCAACTTCGACCGCCAAGTCCGATATTTATTGAATTTAAAATTATCTTTCGCCAAGTGCCTGCATTTTTTAAGCTTTGAACCGTATACATTCAGCATTTATTAGGGTATATAAATGCATTTTGTTTTTAGCATTTACCTATTTCCTTCGCTATAAAAAAATATTTTAAATAAAATGCTCCTTATGGTACTTTTTACCAAGCTCATCAACAATCATATATTCAAGCAATAAAATGATTTTAAAAAAATCGACAACCACATTTTCATATTACTTAAACATTCCTCTCTCAGCTAATCGAAATAATGAATGAAAAAAATATTTTGATCGAAAATTAAGAGCAAACGAATAAACGCGACAACCACCTCGAAGTGTTGCACTACCTTCCTATCTCACATATCAGTACCATATTTTTTGATTTCCTATCCATATGGGACGTATATGCGATTCACGGCAGTTTTGGCGTCCTTACACCGGTGTAGTGCCGAATTAAAAACGACATGAGTGAGGTATTTCTGTTTGTCTAATATTATGGTGAACTACTGAAAAATAGCAATGAACGGGTCGCTTATATATTATGTCATGCTTTTAATCGAAGGGAGCTTTGGGAATTGTGATAATCTGTACACAAAATTTAGGGTCCAAAAAACATGACAAAGGGGAGGGTTTTGAAAATGGTCCATAATTAATGAACGTTCCCTTTGGGAATGCTCCGCCTCTGTGCTATTCGGGAGACATCTGCATCTAACGGTTTGCATAAAAATTTGGTGTTTTTGTATTCATTTAAGCACTTCAAATGGATAAAATTGATTTTGATCGAAGTTCATCTGAACATAATAAATTTTTTAAATTACTGTGTACTGGTTTTAAAATGTAAAACAAAATTTTAACGATAATTATCATACAAAATTTTAAGAAATAGTTCAAAAAGTGAGCGAAGTCACCCCGTTTTACGGTACGTTTTTGCACATTTAGCTAAACTTGTAAATTGGAAATGGACAGTTTTTCACATCTATTGTAGTATTCCAGCTTCAAGCACTTCATGAGCCACATGTTGACGCAGCCGACCGCAGGTAGAGTCCATGTTACCCGGAGAAAATTAACAAATATGATAATTTAACGAACATATATCTAGCAAATTTTTTAAGCCAACTTAAATTCAAAATAAATTCAATTTATTTTATTAAAAAAGTAAAGAGAGACTAAATAATTCACACGTAAGTTCATAAATAATTAGTTCAAGTTGTAATTATTTATTTGAAATAAATATTCAAATAATTTAAACCTGATATATTTTGTAATTTTAAAAATATTGAAATTAAATATAGGGGTGTTGGAAGGTTAAAGGAGTTTCAATTAAAATTAAACAAAAAATGTTTTCAATCTTATTTTAAAAATTTAAATTTAAATTTAAAAAAAAATTAATAATCACATAAATTAAACTCAACGAGAAATCGATGTATAATACATATTTTTGATATATATATATATTTTTGAGATTAAATTGAGGCATGAAATTTAAATTTTCTGAAAATTAATAGGAATTATAAAATAATTGTTAATTTTAAACAACCAAAATTATATAGCAATTAAAAACTATCTTTCAAATCATTATATATGAACATATTTTTTCAATGATATAAATAAATATAATACATTTTTTAATCACTTCATAAATTTCAAGTTTTGAAAAGTTTGGAAATTTTGAAACTTAACGAACATTTTTAATTTAGGAAGATAACTAATAAAATGATATATTTCTTTAAATAAACTTTTAATTTTAGTAATAATTATTTTATTTTATTACTGATTACAATTAAATAATTCAACCAACCCATTTTACTATCACAACATTTAAAAACACCAATTTAAATATTTAAACTTAGTGATTATATCAACTATTATATTTAATACATTTTTAATAAGGAAGTCTTAAAAATTATTTTAGAAAAGTATAATACCTTAAATATCAAGTTTTAATTAAATTACTTACACCATTACTTAAAATCAAATTAATTTGGTTGATTGCTTTTTTATTTTTATGCTTGTTTTTATTTTTACCGTACAGTCAAAAAAGGTCTGGAGCTGAAGTACCCAAAAATGGTATGGTGGGTGACGTCAAGCTACTGTGGTGACACCTGCCATGAAAAAGATCGTCAAGAGGCACCTTAAATAGTGGAGGTGTCCGTGTAGTTGGATGCTTCAATTAACTTTACGTTATCACGCAACAGCATTTCTGAAGACATAAAACTTAGCCTCCTCAAGGCTACACATGACAGTGCAGGCTACATGCAAGAAGAGAGAAGAGCTGAAAGCCAAGCTCCAAACCGAGCAAATTGTCAAAGAGTTGGCACGGCTAGCAGCCATAGAGAAGGCGAGGGAGATAGCTTCGAGGCTAGAGTCCGTCTCAGTGGGAGACTCCACCTCATCGACCATAGGGGTAGTGACCTCCAAGCGGGCTAGGCAGTCCCCGGGCGAAACGGCACCTGGTGCTTCTAAGAAGTCCGTGTCCGACGCCCCCATAGGGAATAAAAAACCTACGCGACCGTGGTGGCGGGGACGCCAAGTCCAGCTCTAGAGTTGTCTCAAGTGCCAAAAGGGGCCCGAGCGGCAGGGCCCCGACAACAATAATCAGCAAAGAAGCAGTTGCTAGTGCCAAGATGGTGGCAAGTGACGACTCCAAGCGTGGCAGGGATGTCCACTAGACCCAAGGTTCGAAAAAACGGAAACAGGACTAAAAAGAAATTGAAAAGCGACAGGTGGCCCACAAGTGTAGCCATGGAGAGGCCCTCATCGATAAGATCGTGGCGTCGAAGTACTCCGAGGTCTTGAAAGCAATGCGCAGGAAGCAAGATCAGGCCAAAAGATTGTAGGCTTGTTATGCTGTTTAATCAAGGCTAGCAACCTTTTTTGCAGACATTCCTCCACGTAGATTCGACCATTTGTTGTGTCTGTCGTAATGAATGGACGAGATATTTGTCCACATTTCTTACATTTTCTTGCCGAATTTTTCGGTGAAAATAGCTTTCACTGATCCAGTAACATCCTTTTCCGAAGATCGCGGCAGAGTTTTATAATCTAGTTTTATGTGGGTTTCATCGTCCATGATAACACAGCCCGATTTTTGGTCAATAGTTTGTCGTACAACTTTCGAGCCCTTGGTTTCGCAGATTCAGCCTGTTTGGTGCTTCGTTTTGGGAATCTCTGCTTCCGACGAGTCTGCATTATCTCTTTGGCACGCATAACATAAGTCGCCGAAGTACTTAGCTTTTTCGCCACATCTCCGACTGATGCTGAAGGATGACCCTTGAAATAGTCCCTTTCAATCGATTGTAGGGTCTGCGGGACCGGGTTTTCTACCCGTTCTCGGGTAAGCTGTTGTTGATACTTCCGTAATGTGGTTTGTACTGCACCGACGCCTATTCCACCAATCCGTTTTCTGGGGAGATACAAGGTGCGGCAGGAAATAATGCGAAAATGTGTTCAATGTTCTATTTCTTTCAAATCCCATTTTCAACTGATTCAAGCAATAATATCAACATTTTTCGAGTGCAGTAATCTTTATAAAATATAAATCTTACGGATCTATCAGCACCTTTCTCTTCATGTCAATTTGTTCTAGCAATAAAATTACTGTCCGCTCTAGCCTCGGCATGGAGATGATAAATTATCTGCTTCTGAAAAAAAAACCTGTATTGATTTTCAGGAAATTTCGCATAGGACTAGTCATATTTGGTTGATCTTGAGCGACTTCGAGCAAAGATATCTATAAATTATTCAATAATACAAGGGGAAGTGGGGGTAAAAATCAGCCATATCTTCGTTCACTGGAGTGGTGGTTGAAACAACCTGTATTCCAACTTTCAGGAAATTTCGCATAGGACTAGTCATATTTGGTTGATCTTGAGCGACTTCGAGCAAAGATATCTATAAATTATTCAATATAAGGGAAGTGGGGTAAAATCAGCCATATCTTCGTTCACTGAGCCAGGTGGTGGACCAAACAACCTGTATTCAATTTTTCAGGAAATTTCGCATGGAATTAGCACTATTTTGTTGATTTTGAGCAACTTCGAGCAAAGATATCTATAAATTATTATTCAATAATATAAAGGGAAGTGAGTAAAACCAGCCATATCTTCGTTCACAGAGCCGTGCAGTTAGTAAAACAGCTTCTATTTGATTTTCAGGAAATTTCACATGGGGTAAGCACTATTTTGTTGATCTTGAGCGACTTCATGCAAAGATATTTATAAATTATTCAAGAATATAAAGGTAGGGTAAAATAAAGCTCTACTCACAACCATATCCGTGCAGTGATTGAAACTAGTTCCATTCGATTTCCCAGACAATTTCCAAGCGAAATGGCCTTGTTTACAGCCGCGCTTAAAAGCGACAAAAGTTACAGATTTTTCCGTAGTTTTTCATCAGTTCTTGCCCACTGTGCATTGTTGGGTTCGATTGGACGTGTGACACGGCGCTCCATCCTGCTGTAGAACAACGGTTTGGTCCTCGGAGCGGTTGGTCTTCACCAGAGAAGCATTTGGCTATTTAAAATACCGATATACACTTCGGTATTGATTTTAACTCCAGCATCAATGAAAACGGGCGGCATTTTCAAACCGTTGGACGCCACCAAAGCCAAATATCATGACACCAGCCGGATGTTTGGTTTGAAATTTGAATTTCACTTTTTCCGGAACGTTCTCCATTTTCTGCGGGGAAATGCACCGGTCCGTGCCTATTGGCCACAGCATCGATGCTGAAAACTTTTTCGTCGGAGAACAGGATTTTTTCCTTCTTCAACAAGGAAAGCAATATTTTTGGAACAGGTCACTCGTAGTTCCTTGACCAGTCCGTAATCAAGTGGCGTTCCGCTCTGGCTCTGGAAGATGCATGCAGGTCTTTTTGATGATTCTCTGCATGGATTTCTCGAAATATTGGCTTCCTTAGCAGAGTATTCTTATGAAACGCTCCGGGTTGCGACAATTTTGCGGACCGATTTGATCGTTCCGCGTGCGTGCAAAGTGCGGACGTCCGCTTCCAGCTTCCGCTGCTTTGGACCATCCTGCGAACTTACCACCTTGGCAATCTCTTTCGGCTTCTTCTGGGCGAGCTACAAACTGGTGATCACTTCTTTCGCGAACATTTTAACAGATTTGCAATAAATCAAATAGAATGTTTGGATGCAGCACTCGAAAGTAAATATAAACAAAATTTTTTCGCCACGGACAGTCTTCGGGCGCAGGACGCATTGCATTTCGCTCCGCAGTGCTTGTATATTTACCTTTTTTTACCTTTTTGACAACGTCGCGTGCAGGTCTTACTGGCCTTTGTAAATCGAATCGCGTAGAACATTTTATATAAAAACTAATTATGCCGTGTGGTGTTAAATCGTGCAGCATTAGCGACGACCGCTTTCTATGGAAGTGCGAATTTTGTAACAAAAAATACCATGCCTGCGTCGGTGTACAACGACAACGTGAGCATTTCATCACCCGCATTTGCTGGTGCCTTTGTGTGCTGACTGCCAGCTCATTTTACGGAAGAAACCGACGTGGGAAGCTGCTTCATCAACAGGAACAACTTGTGGATGCAATCCGCTTTCAAACAGACGCGAACCGTCGTATTGCTGCTGGCTGAAAAAATTCTGCATAGTATCAGAACTCTTCGAAAGTATTGAACACCTGCTTGAAGACGTGAAAGGAACGTTGGCAGTAACAATTGAAAATAATCAAAATATAAGCAGCACAGTCCGGTCAGCATATAAAGTCGTGTGACCTACATACACACGACCATGGCTAACATCAGCGAATCGAATTCCACGATGGCGCAAAAAATTAAAGAACATTTTGACGAACGGCTATTAAGCATATCAAATGACATGGCACTTTTATCGAAGATGCCGAATCGTCATCACCTCCCACTCTACTATGACTCAAAGCTTCAGGAAATTCTGGAAGAAGTGAAATTTGTGTCTGGAGCTGTTTCTAGCCTTCGAATCAATGCAACTATGTACAAAGCCACATCGAAGACCTTGGAAGAAGAATTAGCAGAAAGATCGTCAGTACACAATACTGTCATTTCGAAAGAGCATACATCTCCTGGATGGCGATTTACAGGTCATAAATGGCATTGGAAGCAAGACTGGTCAAATGGTATGAAGCAACGGGCTCGTAGGCTAAGGAAAAAGCTGCTGAAAAAGCCAAACGCATCAGAAAAAGTAAAAAACAACAATCCATCCACAACAGACGTCAGACTGTGACAACAAACCAATAAAAACTTCAAAGGAAATAGAAAGACACACACAAAAATCTGACAAAGAACTACTGGCTACTGCAAGGTTCAATTTTCCAGCCCACCAACGTCCGCAATACCCAATTGCAGCCCTCTCCCGGTATCAAAACTTATCAACTAAAGGTGAAACAATCAACCCATACCGAGCGAAGCCAGACACAACAACATACTGAAGCAAGCACCATCGAAATACCCATTCCATCAACATATCAGGAATCGAATTCTATACCTAGCCGGTCATTTTACACTATGCGCCCACCGCCCAGCGTAAGCATGACGCAGCAATCAATGATCATCCACCACTTTTTGGACCCAATGCGGCCGCCTATAGTCAGACTGACGGAACAATCAGCATCTGGCGACCAACGCTTTCTGAAGGCGCGACTACGGGACCCTAAAATTATGGACTTAGTGCGGACCTACCTTTCATTCCTGCATGACCCAACCACCTTCCATGCATTCGCGGAATCACAAAAATTGGTGCAGCATTAATACTAGCAGCC
Organism: Aedes japonicus; assembly: GCA_034211315.2. Classification (NCBI taxonomy): domain Eukaryota; kingdom Metazoa; phylum Arthropoda; class Insecta; order Diptera; family Culicidae; genus Aedes; species Aedes japonicus. Next base: position 73,256 of record JASCZW010000645.1, read on the forward strand.
GAAGGACTACCAACGAACATAAAATTCTGCGCGAAATTTTTCCTGGACGTCCATGCAGAACTAGGAATCCCACGCAATGACGCCTTGGCAGACCTTCAGTCACATCGAGCGTTCCTGTCTAGTGAACGTACAGAACGACTCTGCAGCGTAGTAGGGAGGCCGCCCTGAAATTTTATAACCCTTCAGATTTTCGGAAACACTGTGCGCCCTTTGGAAGAAGTATCATTTAATAGTATTGTAAGTATGATTAATCCTCGAAAACTGTCTTCGCCTTCTCAACAGAATGCGACTGAAATTTTGGTATATTGCCAAAATTTCAATCATGAAAAGCCAGCAAAATGAAAGAAATTCAACAAAAACTTCTAGCCTCTTCTTTCAACGTTATTCACAGCAGCAGAAACAAGCTGGGATGAAAGCGTAAAAAGCGAAGAAATTTTTGGAAATAAATTTAATGTATTCCGGCATGACCGTAATTTTGCAACATAGCAATAAAAAATCTGGGTGGAGTTCTCATTGCCATCAATGCAGACTTTACTTCTCAAGAACTAAAAACTATCAAGCACAAGAATTTGAGCATGTTTGGGTTAAAGCACTCATTGCTGATGAAACACATGTTTGCATCTGTGTATTTCCCACCCGAACATGCCAATAAACAATCTTTCGAATTATTTTTTCAAAATGTCGAAATTATCACGTCGAATATGGAACCGGAGTAAAACTGCATATTTATGGTGACTTTAATAATGGAATGCGAACTTCATCCCTGACATCGAAAATGAATCAATTCTACTCAGTCGTTGGCGAAGACGAAACTTTACAATTCCTATTCGACCAAATTTCACATTTTTAGCTTGCTAAAATTAATCATATAAAGAATCAGCAAAATGCTTTTAGACCTCTTATTTACGAACTGCACTGAAGACTTTTGTGTGAGTGCTTCATTGTCACCTCTATGGAAAAATGAAGTATTTCACACAGCAATTGAATATTCAATCTTCGTACATAATACTCACACCCCCAACGACTGGGACTTCGAGGAAGTACCGGAATATCAAAAAGCAAATTACGAAGAAGCAAAACGTAGACTATGTGTACAATAAATTGGCAGAATATAATAAGTATTGGAAAATGTCAACACTGAAGTAGGCAAATTTCATTCAATTATTCAGTTACCTTATATCAGAAACTGTACCAATGAAAGAAGAAAGGCGAACCCAAAACAATAAATTACCAGTGTGGTTCAATCCACATTTGAAACATTTAAAGAACAAAAAACAAAAGCACACAAATTATATAAAAGCAAAACTCTAGCACAAATTTGCAAAACTATTATGACATATGCAACCAACTTAACACGGCCATTAATTCTGCACATGAAGAATATAATCGTAAAGTCGAAACTGAAGTCAAATCATGTCCTAAGAATTTCTTCAATTATGTAAAAACGAAAATGAAAAATAGCAATTTCCCCCAAGAATGCATTTTGACGGAAATGTAGGTGATAATCCTTCTGAAATCTGCAAGCTTTTTGCAGATTTCTTCCAAAAGTATACACTACATTCTCCGAAGAAGACCGTGATCGTGACATTGCATCTTTGCATTCATTCCTGAATTTTCCAACAATATATCTGTAAATCAATTACCTCCTCACGAAATTCTCAATGCACTAAAAAACTTGGACGCTTCTAAGGGACCAGGCCCAGACGGTATTGCACCCGTATTTTTAAAGAACCTTTCAGACGAACTTGTCCTCCCTTTAGAACTTCTCTTTAATATGTCTCTTAAGAGCGGAACATTTCCCACCATTTGGAAATCTTCTTATTTGGTTCCGATTTTCAAATCAGGCATGAAATCAGACATCCGCAACTATCGTTGAGGTGCCATTATCTCTTGCATCCCAAAACTTTTTGAATCTCTCGTGAATGAAAATATTTTTCAGCAAGTAAAAAATCAAATTACAAGCAAACAGCACGGCTTTTTCAAAGGTCGCTCAACCACTTCTAATCTTCTTGAATTTGTAACTTTTATTTTGAATGCAATGGACAATGGCAAGCACGTAGAAGCACTTTACACTGACTTCAGTAAGGCCTTTGACCGAATCGACATACCATTATTACTCTTCAAATTGCAAACAATTGGAATGGAACCTGAACTGTTAAATTGGCTGCAGTCATATTTAACGCATCGCGAACAAATTGTTCGCTTTCAAAATAAACTTTCAGAACCTATCTCTGTCTACCTAGGGGTCCCCAAGGTTCACATTTAGACCCACTTCTTTTATTTTGTACATAAACGACATTTCCTACATACTTAAAAAATCCAAATACTGATATATGCAGATGACATGAAGCTCTTCATGGAAATAAACAATCCTAGTGACGCAGAAGAATTTGCAGAACGAAATTAACTTATTCAACGACATGGTGTAGCAAAAGCTTACTTCAACTTAACGTGAAAAAATGTAACTCAATAGTATTTAGCAGAAAAATCAGAAACACCTCTGTACGGAAATATTTTAGAAACCAAAAGTAGTAAACATGCAAAATAGTAAGGGACTTAGGCATTACCCTGAACTCTAAACTCACTTTTTGTAGAACATTACAATACTATTATAAGTAAAGCAAATAGCATGCTGGGCTTCATTAAGAGGTTCAGTCACAATTTTCAAGATCCATATACTATTAAAATATTATACATTACATATGTCAGGCCAATTCTGGAATACATGCAACCTAGTATGGAACCCGTACTGTTCCCATACACGACGAACTGCATAGAATCCGTCCAAAAGCAATTTCTTTTATATGCCCTAAGGAAATTGAATTGGACTGTATTTTCCCACTACCATCTATGAAGCACGCTGCATGCTTATCAATTTACAGACACTTAAAGAACGCCGTCCGAATCTACCGTCTTTTCTACGTCAATGACATTATTTCACAACGCATAAAATCAGAAGAACTACTCTCGCAATTGAACTTTTATAGTCCCAGTCGGCATCTTAGAACACGGAAATTATTCTTAGAAAAGTCATACAGAACTAATTATGCAAAAAATGGCCCCATTAATCGAATGATGCGCCAGTATAACTTACATTGCGAAATCATCGGCATCACTATGTCTAAAGAACAAATTAAATGTCGTCTAAAAAGAACAGAAAATTATGTATAGTATGTAAGTAGAACACTGTAACCATTGTATGTAGTCATACATTGCCTTGACGAAATAAATAATAAATAAATACATTTTCGACAGAAATTAGTCACTAGCTACACGAATTAACCCAATACTCAAGTTTGAACATTTTCGCATTATTTTCTGCCGCACCCTGTATACCACGCATTTTCCAACTCCGGTGCAAAAAATGAAAAATGTTGGCATCAATTAAATTTGCATGTAGTTGATTGAATACTGCAAGCATTTTGAATTAACGGTTAATTCTTGTAGAAGGAGATGTTCGCTCATCACCCTGTTGAAGTGGCGGACTTGTTCCGTCGCTACAACCTACCCCGCAGTGGGATGTTAGGCAAAGATTGACGTCCATGGTTCGAGTACCATTGGATACATGCCCTTTCGCTCAATTTTCAAAAACATCTGTTAATTTTCCTACCTGCCGCACTCTGACGGACCTTTCAACACTTTCTCTTCACATCTTTCATTCTAGCCAAAAACATTGTTGTTCACTCTTGGTGCCTCATGGTGATGAGCGAACATCTCCTTCTACATCATAATCGTTACTCCTCGCACGGAGAATACATAACATAACAATTAATGTAGGTTAATTCTTCTTTCTTAGCGTTTCAAGCTTTCGCAATTAGCTTATTGCTTGCTCTCATCAGATAAAAAGAAACATTGAATTTTATGCGTTTTCTAATGCCCCTAAAGGGAATGCTAGATTTGGCAGAAATTAATGGGATATTTCATGAAAATTGAGGTCAGATAACGCCTGTATCTAGCCTGTTGTATGACAGATTACAAACAATGTTGTATGGTGCATGGAAGATTGCATACAACTTCGTTGCTTACGCCTCCTTTGGGTTGAAATAAAACGAGAGGAAATTTTACGCGCTTGTTAATATTAATTATTTTTTTCTGCGTGGTGTTCTGAATGCTCTTCCAGAGTTATCAATTCAGAGCTTCCAATGTCAGGTTCCATTTTTGCATTAGTATGATTGTATGACAAGTGCGGTTGACGGTTCATCATTAGTGTATTTATAATTATCAAAACAGTCTATAGCACTTCAACTGTCGGACCCTATGATGATCTCCTACAACAGCAGCTATAGACCTCAACTAACTGGTGCACCCTTAATCGAATGGTTGTTAATCCAGACAACTGCAGAAATGATCCGATCGAAGAGGATTCTGTAGTCGAAGAGGACTGCAAGCGCCGAGACACGACAATCTAAAGATCAACTTACGTGAGAGACCTGGATAACTTCTGGATCCAAATCTCCAGACTTTATATTCCTGATACGCAATCCGATAATTATTGTTTGTTCATTGAAGTTAGTTTAGGCTCGAAATTAGTGTTTAGGACTTAAGAAGTCTGCGTTTATTTTCAATCAATGAAATAACCTCGAGGAGTTCTTAGCCAAATTTTTCCCTCTGGGGGGTTCTCACTATTGTCCTGATAGTATGCACCCAAATGCAGACCCAAATGTAAAACGCACTTTTTGCTATCCTCCACCGTTTCTATGCCTGCACCATTGTCGACAATTTAATTATTATTCGACTGGGCAATTTATGAATTGCGTTGGATCTGACACCTTTCTCCGCAGTTGCACTGCTCTCCGTCGTCGCACACTCATTCAGCAATTGTTGGCTGTTGGTCGTAGGCTCGGCGCATCTCTCGACAAAAATTGAAAAAAGCTGTAAATTTCCATCCTTCAGACGCATATTTATTGTAGAGCAAATAATTTGCATGTGCTTTTCATCTTCATCCATCTGGCCCACCCCCCTCCACCACTCTATGCCACAGCTTCCCTCCCTCACCGGGTTGATTTTCGTCCATGTTGTGTTCGCATTTTGCACATGCATCTCGCTTGTACGTGCTCATCACCAACTCGGACCCAGCCAGGCAGCAGCAGATGATGATGATGCAGTTGTTTTGGAGGATAATAGTTGACCGACCATTGCGTTTTGCATCATCATCTTCAGGCCCGGAAAAAGCGAACTCCGCTCCGTGTGCCCTCCCCGTTGCGTTGGTTCCTCGCGGGATTCATATTTTGAAAGCCCGGTGCCCTGAGCTCCGGCTATTCCCGGCGTTAGTGATGTTGTGTACGATGTGCATTCAGTCAACACATGCAAACGCGGTCGCGGGACTTGGATGATGTATATCTCTTCGATGGTTCTTTTTTTTTTTGCACTATTTTCGCTGAAAGTGCACCTCAAACGTCTCGCTGACGCAGCAAATATCAACCTCACATCCGGTCGAAACGCGAGTGCATGTGAAAAAATAGTATCCCGACCGCTCGAATGGCACCCCATCCCAGCTTCCCAGTGCAGAATGCATCGGCCGCGGAGCTGAAAAGGTGCGACTGACGACGTCGGAGGGATACGGATCAGGGTGGATCGCGGGTGCACAACGACGTTGCAAAAATGCAATTTCAAAAGGCTGTGCGAAAAATGGGATAGCGCGCTTGGAATGTGGGCTTTCGATGGAGGTCTCGGTGGTCAAAATTTCTCTTGATTCAAGATTCGATTCTCCATATTCTAATAAAGTAAATCCTTAATCATAACTCTTAACGAACTTTGATTCAACATGTTCCACAACTTGGTGAAACCCACCATTTTACCCAAAGTGTTCGTCACTTTTCACCAACGACAGCGTCGAAATCAAACCCTCCGACTTCAGCAGAATGCAAGGGCCCCAAGGCGGATGAAACGCGGTTATATATGGCCTGTTTTGTTTTATGAACCCGTCGCCGTCGCCACCACGGCCACCTGGTCCTCATTACTTCCGTCTGCACACGCCATCTTCCATTCCAATGTCCAATGTCTATGTCCGTTTCACCCAACAACGGCCGACGACGCTGACTGCATTCGGAACGAAGCGCGAAGGACGAAAATGCATTTTCAAACACACTCCGATGGCTGTGTATATGCGGATTTGCCAAAAACGTTGTATTTCTGTATCCTGGAACTGTGTGCGTACGAAGTGCATACAGGCCCGTCCATGTGCGTTTGTATGCAATGCACTCAGGCGTTATCGCGGATGCAATGAATTGGATAGGCCTGATGCCTAGGCAAATGCGAACAACAACGATGCAAAAAAAAGCAAAATGAAATCCTACTCTCTCATCTAGCAGCTGCAGCGGAGAAAGGAAAATCGAAACGCGAAATCCTGTGCAGCGCGTGATTCGTTTGTACTTCCTCACCGGCCCTGCGAGAGGTCCTTCGAAGCAGCAGCAGCAGCACTAATGCGTCCCATCCGGTTGATGGAAAATGCATAAAACACGCGTGGTGCTGCCCCGGTTCCCTTCCTCGTCGCCATGTGTGCCATCACAAAAGAGGACGACTTATTTGCGAGTGACGAACGCGAAAATGGACGAGTTTTGTGGAACATTGTCGAAGGCAGCCGGGGATGATGCGTTGAAGAATTATAGCTCATATTTTGGGGTAGGATAATTATGATATCAGAAAGATGGTTTCATCATGATTTCCGGATTCGCAGTGGGTTGACTGAATCCAGTAATTCATTGCTTGGTATGGTATTTAGGCAACATTCAATTGAATAAATGTTCGGCTCAATGTATGATGTTTTACAATAGTAAAAAGCACCGAAGGAAGATTCATTAGTAAATGATTATTAATTGATTTTGGATAAAATGGAGTCACCGTAGGTCATCGTCTAAATGGTGGCAGAAAGGGTGCATATTCATAATTCATGCCAGAGAAAAATACAGATCTAGTTTCTGCCTTTCGTGAGAAGCTATATAGAAGAAAAAAAACAGCAAACTCTAAGCGAACTAAACTTTCGATATTCATAAAATTGCTCTGAAAATTACCACGAACATAATCTTGACGCAGCCCCACAGTTGCTGATCAATCTGCTTCGGCAACGATTCTGGATAATTTGGGCCAGTAACCTGGACAAGCGTGTGGTCCACAGTTGCGTCACCTGCTACGAGGACGATACTCCTGTGTTGGAGCAGTTCATGGCCGGAAACTTCCTGCATCTAGAACTGCAGCATATCGACACTTCACTATCTATTTGAGTCGACTCTGGAGTTTATACCTCAAACCATTTCATCGCTGCACTGGAAGGCACCGTTGCTGTACCGTTTGCTTCTCCTCGAAAGCAGTACATTTGGAGCTGGTAGCAGGCATCAACACACCGAAATTCCTGCAGGAGCTTCGTCGATTCGTGTCTCGCCGTGGATTCTCTAACTTACGACGACGTGGACACATTGTTATGCCAGATCGAATGCTACTTGAACTCTCGACCGATTGTTCCACTGAGCGATGATTCAACCGACTATGAGCCACTCACTCCATGAGCATTTTCGGACGGGATCCGCCTTCAAAAGTGTTCCAGATGTCGACTACACAAACATCCAGATGAATCGACTACGCCGTTGGCATCTCGTCCAGAAACTATTCCAGGAATTGTGGAAAAGGTGGCCCCTGGAGTACCTTTCTACTCTGCAACCACGCACTATGGTCCGAATGGACAAATTTCAAGACAAAAATCGATTACTCGAAAACCATTAACTTTAGACAGATGGTGTCTTCGGGAGATTTGATTTTTTAAATAAGATTTATCTTTTCGTTTGAGTTGTGACTAGGGTGGTCCTTTTATGTTCATAATAAAAATTTCAACTTTTTATTCTTATGGCTTAGAGGATTTTTGCTTCAACAGAATTGTAGATATTTTAATTTAATGAAACTTTGGTGAAGAAATTTTAATTCTATCTCATCTACGTATCGTTTTATAACAGTTTTTCTAACTTTTCTTAGGGTGGGACTTGAAAAAAACAGTTTTTTTGCTGTAACTTTTTTATTTCAATTTGAATTTGAAAACTTTGCGTGGATGACTTTTAGGGTATAGAATGACGCACATTTTGAAGATACAAGATAGTTGCTAGTTATTGTATTAAAAAAGTTGTAGGGGTTGAAGTGTTAAAAAATATACGTTTTTGCAAGATATTTTATTCCTTTATTTGCAAATATTTGCAAACACAGAGTCCGTGAATTGAAAATACAAACTTCCATCTACAAGATCTATGCAAAATTGTTTGTCCCCTTTTGTCCCCTTTAGGGAAAAAATCTTTTTAAATTTGGTAGCTTTGCATTTTTTCTGCATAATTTTCGATCAGCAGCATCAAAAATTAACACCAAAGACCGTAACAACTCGAGTTCTTCATGAAAATGTTTATATTTTTATATTAATCCATCTCCGTTAATTTATTAACATTCATATCACAGACAAACAGACATAACACATCGAATATTTTTCACTACAAATCATGGTCACTAACACACCTGCGCCATCTGTTGAGCACACTGTGATGGATGACTAAGCTGAACAGATGGCAGTAGTGTGTTAACGTCAAACGAAAATCGGCTATACGTACTACCTGTGGCGATATTACCAACTAAGAAACATTTGAATTGACCGTTTAATGGGTAATCGATGAGGAAACTGCAAGTGTTATGTATGTTTGTCTGTGTTAACATATTTTAATCTTCTACACTACTGCCATCTGTTCAGCTTTATCATCCATCACAATGTGCACAACAGATGGCGCAGGTGTGTTAGTGACCATAATTTGTAGTGAAAAATGTTCGATGTGTTATGTCTGTTTGTCTGTGATATGAATGTTAATAAATTAACGGAGATGGATTAATATAAAATATATAAACATTTTCATAAAAAAAAACTTGAGTTGCTACGGTCTTTGGTGATAATTTTTGATGCTGCTGATCGAAAATCACGCAGAAAAAATGCAAAACTACCAAATTTAAAAAGATTGTTTTCCCTAAAGGGGACAAAAGGGGACAAACAATTTTGCATAGATCTTGTAGATAGAAGTTTGTACTTTCAGTTCACGGACTTTGTGTTTGCAAATATTTGCAAATAAAGGAATAAAATATATTGCAAAAAAGTATATTTTTTAACACTTCAACCCCTACAACTTTTTTAATACAATAACTAGCAACTATCTTGTATCTTCAAAATGTGCGTCATTCTATACCCTAAAAGTCATCCACGCAAAGTTTTCAAATTCAAATTGAAATAAAAAAGTAACAGCAAAAAAACTGTTTTTTTCAAGTCCCACCCTAAGAAAAGTTAGAAAAACTGTTATAAAACGATACGTAGATGAGATAGAATTAAAATTTCTTCACCAAAGTTTCATTAAATTAAAATATCTACAATTCTGTTGAAGCAAAAATCCTTTAAGCCATAAGAATAAAAAGTTGAAATTTTTTTTATGAACATAAAAGGACCACCCTAGTCACAACTCAAACGAAAAGATAAATCTTATTTAAAAAATCAAATCTCCCGAAGACACCATCTGTCTAAAGTTAATGGTTTTCGAGTAATCGATTTTTGTCTTGAAATTTGTCCATTCGGACCATAGCGCGCTGGTTGAAAATTAAAAACAAACCGTTGTCAACCTGAACATTTTGATAGTTTATCTCGTGGTTGAAAACAATAAACAAATCGATCTTATTTAAAAATCCACGTAAAGCTAAAGTGAGGTTAAACATCGTAGTATCTAAAACTGAAATTGATAAAAACTTTCTAGCTTTGTTTCAAACTGTATGGAATTAGTCAGTATCGTCATTACCGTTAATTTTCTCATCTTTGTATCACCAATTAATTTGCTTAGACAGATGGAAAACCCATTTTGAAAGAGCGCCATCTACGACGTTTAACCTCACTTTTGCGTTGCCTGCACTTGAAAAAATGGACACGTTGTTTTACGTGAAACTTCACGTAACTTCAAGCTGAACACGTAACCAAATTTTCTTCAGTAAAATCAGGTAAACATTACGTGCCAGTGAATTGTACGTGAAAAATAACGAAACATTTATGTGATTATCACGTAGAATGTGAACTTACGGGGAAATCACGTAACTTTTACGTGAATTCCACGTTTTTATTACTGGTTTTGGCAGTGGACGAAAATTACGTGCGTTTCACGTGGATGTAACGTGTCGATTTTTTTGAGTGTGGATTCTTCCATACGTGTAAAGCAGCACGCTAGTTTTTGTGAGATCGCTCGGCGAGAACCTAATTAGAAAGCAGGGATGTCAGATATTTTTTTCAGGCAAAATAGAGTTTATAAAACCCACCACCTTTCCAGGATTTGCAGTCCAAATTTCTTAAGGTTGCATATAGCCACTGTTCAGAAATTTAAGTCTGCTCTTGTACAAAGCATCACAACTGCAAAGCAGATGTTCCGAGGTTTCACGTTCCATGTTACAGAAACGACAGATATCATTCTGAACCTGGCCAATGTTTTTCAAATGATATCTACTCGGGCAATGTCCGGTTACTTGGCCAGTATAGGTACAAAGAACTCTCTTATTGAGCTCCAGAAGCTTTTTACTAATTGTAACATTTGGAATTATAAACCCTTTTTGCTTGAGAACATTTTGTGGTGACCAACCAATTGGTCATCACCTTTTGCTCTTCCCAAGATTTTAATTCCATTTTAATGGCACAGTATGATATACCGCAGAATGGTTCTGGGCCAATAAACTGTGCATTTGAACCTTGTTTAGCAAGCTCGTCTGCCCTTTCATTGCCTTCAATGCCACAGTGTCCCGGAACCCAGACTAAATTTACCGAGTTCTCTTGGCATACCTTTCGCAGTGAAAGAATGCATTCCCAGACAAGTTTGGATGTACATTTATAATTACTTAACGCTTTGAGTGCCGCTTGGCTGTCTGTAAAAATACAAATATTTGCATATCTATATTTTCTCTTCAGACAAACGTTAACACATTTTATTATAGCAAAGATTTCCGCTTGGAAAACCGTTGGATAGTTTTCCATCGCCACTGAGATTTCTACCCCAGGGCTGAAGATTCCTGCTCCTGTTTTTGTTACAATTTTTGAGCCATCTATGAAGAATTTTATTGAGCCATGACGAACAGTGGGACCTCCGACTTCCCAATCTATACGTGACGTTTCACATATCTTGTAAGGGATGTCATGGTTTTCCACAGGTTTCATCCAGTCTCCATTCATATACATCACTGGCCCATTTTGAAAGCTTTGTGAAATACTCAGGTGACCGACTAAGTCACCAGACATGACAGTTTTCAACCGTTTAAGTCTAAGCATACTCTTTTCCGTTTCTAGTTGCACGTATTCGTGCAAAGGCAGCAGATTTAGCATTGCATTCAACGCATTTGATGGAGTGCTGCGCATCGCTCCTTTTATAACAATGGACACTAGCCGTTGAAGTTTTGCAAGCTTTTTCTGTGCAGTAGCCTCTTTTGTTTTTGGCCACCACACAAGAGAAGCATAAGTTACCTTTGGACGTATTATGGATGTATAAATCCACATTATCATTTTTGGTCTTAGACCCTATTTTCTGCCAAATGTTTTTGAGCAAATCCAGAAAGCATTGGTTGCCTTACCGATCACACACTCAAGATGAGCATTCCAGTTCAGTTTGGCATCCAGTATCACTCCTAAGTATTTAACCTGTTCACTAAGATGAATCTTTAATCCTCCTAGCTGAAACGCTTTAAGACTAAACTTCCTTTTCCTAGTGAAAGGTACAATTACTACTTTTGCTGGATTAATGCTAAGGCCGTCCTTGATACACTAAGACTGTGTAAGTTTTAGGGCCCATTGCATTCTTTCTGAAATGATGTTGTCAAATTTTCCCCTCACTATAATGACTATATCGTCTGCAAAACCTGCAACCTCGAAACCTTGTTCCTCTAAGCTTCTTAGAAGATCGTCTACAACTAAGGACCACATTAGTAGTGAGAGGACTCCTCCTTGGGGACAACCTTTCGTTGCCCGTACTGTAATAGACGAACTTCCCAGCTCTGAAGTGATTTCTCTTTTTGCGAGCATGGTATGAACCCAGTTAATTATGTTCATGTCATAGTTCCTTTTCTTCATGGCACGAGCCATAGACGAATAGGAAGCGTTTTCGAAAGCTCCTTCAATATCCAAGAAAGAGCAAAGTGCTATTTCTTTTACCGATAGAGCCTTTTCTACCTTTGAAACCACACTATGCAGTGCCGTAACTGTTGACTTGCCAGACTGGTAAGCAAACTGGAACTCAGATAGTGGATGCTTGTTCATGTAATTTGAATTGATATAGTCATTCAACACTTTTTCTGTAGTCTTTAATAGGACTGATGAAAGACTAATGGGTCTGTATGACTTAGGATGCGCCTTGTCTCGCTTTCCTACTTTAGGTATGAAGATAACTTTTACTTGTGTCCATAAAGTTGGAATATGGTTGAGTCTTAAAACTTGCCTTAAAGATCTCAATTAATGGCGAGATCAACACTGCTTCGCCGTTTTGAAGTAATGCTGGAAATATCCCGTCCATTCCTGCAGATTTGTAAGGCTGAAAAGATCTCAACGCATTTTCTACCCTAGATTTCTTAAAGATTTTATCAGCCAAGTCATTTGCGGCGATTTTTGTTCTAATTTGAGATGTCCTAGCAGAACTTCTTTCACCTTTAAGTGATCCATCTCTGATTGGATCTACACACAAAACTGATCCAGGAAAATGTGTCTCCATCATTAACATTAACGTTTCACTAGGAGTTTTTGTAAAAACTCCATCCTTATTTTTCAGATTCCCAAATTCAATCGTATGATCCTTTGCAAGAGTCCTCTGAAGTCTTGCGACTTCCGGACTATTGCTTATGTTTTCACACGTTAGAGCCCAGGATCTTCGTTTAGATTTTCTTATTTCTTTATTGTACTCAGTAAGTGCACTCCTATAGGGGGTCCAATCTGAGGTTCTTTTCGCTTTATTAAACAACCTACGAGATGTTTTATGCTGACGTTCCAAATTAGAGGACGATTCCTTGATAGGACAACTAATATTGAAAGAATTTAAAATCGTATCATTTACCTTTTGGGAAAATGATTCCAATTTCTGAACTGAATCAATATTTCCACCTTCTGTAAATAACTTCGAATTTAAATATTGTGCATATTGATCCCAGATTGTTTTCTTCGGATTTCTAAATGTTGTAGTTGACCGATTTCCACCAGTCCATTCGAACACAATATGTCTATGATCTGACAATGATGTTTCCTCAGAGACTTCCCACTTAGAAATACGTTCATAAATTGCACTATTGCACAATGTCAAATCCAAGACCTCTTGTCTGATAGCATTTGAAAAGGTAGGTTCGTTTCCCTTATTGCATATATCTAAATTATTTGATGAGAGAAATTCTAATAAGCACTCACCTCGACTGTTGATATCCGTACTCCCCCACACGGTATGATGCGCGTTGGCATCACAGCCAATGATGAACGACTTGTTGTTTGCTCTTTCTGTAACTTTCTTTCCAATTTTGTACCTTTAAATCAAAATTTAGTGTTCATTTGATAAATTCAACAGACTCTTTATTGGTTCAACAATAACCATTGAATTTCAAAAGAATTTTTATTTTTACGAATGAACAAGCGAGTGTCATTAAGAAAGCGGCCATGGGTGAGAAGTATCTGACTTTAACTATATAACAATAACTATATTTTTAAATAAAAACATTTGGTAAGTTTTTTCCTGATCACAGTTTCTTTCTAAACTTCTGATGAGTCCTATCCTCAACTAAGAGGAAAATATTTGCAAAACTTTGGGAAAGAACTCTCCAGAATATCTTGAAAAATCTTCTTAAAGTTGTTAGAAGTTTCTTCCTGAACTTCTGAGTTCTTCTCTGAACTTTAGAGGAGTATTCTCTTGAACTTTGGCGAAGTTTGTTCCTGATTTTCTGAGAAACTCCAGCTTGAACTACTTCCCCCTGCACTTCTAGAAAGTTTCTTCCTGATTTTTTCAAAAGTATTTACCTGAACTTCTGGGAATACCTGAACTTCAAGAAGTCTTCACTCTGATATGATGGGATGTTCAATTCGAAACTTTAGGGACGCTCTTTAGCACTTCTGGGTACTTCGAACTAAACTTTTGGTCTCTTCGGAACTTCTGAGAAGTGCTCTTGTAAACTTTTGAGGAGTTCTTTACTGATTTTTTTTTTTTTTGATAAATTCCTTCCTTAAATTCGGAGAAGTTTTTTCCTGAGCTTATTCTTTCCAAACTTCTGATTGGTCCCACCCCGAAATGCGAGGAAATATTTATTAAAACTTTGGGAAAGCCCAAAAACCTCCAAAATTTCTGAGCAAGTTCCATAAAATTTGTTCTTGAATTTTCATCCTGAACTTCTGAACTTTTGGAAGTTGAGGAAGTTTGTGGAAAATTGATGCTCAAATTAAAAGGAAGTACTCCCATTGCTCCTGAAAAGTTTCATTTTGTTCTCTCTAATAAATTTTGAGAAATACTTATTCCAAAATTTTGAAATATTCTCCTCTGAGCTTTGGAATCGCTGCCTAGTACTTCTCGAAGATTTTTTTCCTGATTTTTCAAGAAATTATAGGTAGTGGTTATCTCCCGTCTAAAATTTGGGTAATTCTTTTTTCGGAACTTCTGGGAAATTCAATCTTCAATTTCAGGGAAGACCTCCAAAACCTCAGAAGAGTTCCAAACTTCAAAGAAGTCCTCTTTCCTGAAGCTTTGATAAGTCCTCTCCTGATTCCTGGGGAAGTTCTGTCCTAAAATTCTGGTAAGTATGATCTTGAACTTTGATAATGTTCGGTACTGAATTTTTGAAGGTTCATCATGCTTGAACTGCTTGCTTCCAATACTTCTGAGAAGTTTCTACCTGACCATCTGAGAATCTTTTTTTTTCGAGGAAGTCTCTTCCTCGGGAATCATCTTCCCAAAGCTCTGGGAAGTCTACTTCTAAACTTTCCAGGATGTACTCTAAATTCTGAATCTTTCCTTTCTATACTTCTAGGAAAGTAGGACTAATTCAGGGATATACTGAAAGGATGCGTTTAATAGTAATTTGGAAAAATTAGGAGTTTTAAGATTTATTTCAATAGCTCATAACTATGACTATTGTTCTTTCCCTGAGTGGCAACCGAGTGGGCTTTAGAGCAAATGCAACAAAAATTATGTTTTGTTATTCCGACCCAAGGCGTATTGGTGGTCCAAATAACTCAAGCTCCTAGTCAATATCCTACTACGTTTGGTAAGCATTAGTTTGCTGGCTTCACGCCAAAAGCCTCTGGCGATGCCCATATTAATGTTTGAAAATTGGATTTATCCTTCTTATCAACATGCAACCCTAGGAGTGAACAGCAATTTCTGCTAGAATCACTGATGTGAAGAGAAAGTTTTGATATGTCCGTAAGAGCACGGCAGCTTGTGAATTTGAATAGAAGTAGTTGAAATTGAGCGTAGGGCATGTTTGAAAGGTGGCATCAGATCCAGCTGACAATCTCTTGTCTAGCTACCACAGTGCGTGGTTGGCAAGGGGGAAGGGAACCCATAAACTATAAACTAACTCCTATATGGTTTTAACAATATGTCAGATGGTAAAAGGTCAAGTAACCATACGTTGGATAGGCAGTTATGTACAATTACCATAAAAAAATGGCAATTTTCACGATCATTATTTTTTCTATTGTCTATGCCAAATAGTTGGCCCACCGCTTTCGTTTCTTCAAGGATTTCTATTTTAAATGATAGCTACGATATTTTAAAATATTTCAGCAAAGCTTTTTACAGTATCTACTATACTGTTCAGCTCCTCCTACGTTTTAATTCTGAACTTCAGAGAATACCTTTATTTGAAATTTTTTTAAATATTTTAAATGTCTGTAAAAATCTGCCACCTAAATAAAATGTCTACTAAGCGTCTGCATCGTTAATAAAGTCTGCAAAAATTCAGAAAAGTCTGCAAATTTACAGACATGTCTGTGAATATGGCATCCCTGTTAGAAATAACAAGCGAAAACGAAAGCGTTCCCTCATTTGCTTTCATCGACCGTGTATTGACAACTCCAAACAGTGACAGCAACAATAGAAAACGACCGGTAGTAATTCGCAGACAAAAGAGCCAGCAGTCGAGGTAATATCGGTAAAACAATGCACTTCAGCGTATTTTTCTGGGATCTGCTTGCTTCCACGCCGAACCAAGCGAGCACCGAGAAATAGATACAAGGAGTTATTATCTTCCCGTTGGTAGTGGATGTAGGTGTGAGCAACCTGGCATTTCCAGGAAATTTACGTTTTAAGTCATTGTTTACAAATGTTACTTTCGACCTTTTGACGATTTTGTCTAGAATTCATCGATTAATGTTCCTGAAGGCGAGTATGTTCGTAGAGCACGAAAAATAAATCGACGGGCCATCTCGTTCCCAGAGGAAACAT
>JASCZW010000646.1:0-95950 GCA_034211315.2 Aedes japonicus
TGCACTGCAATGGAAAGTTCATCATCAGAACGATTGAATTGGGCCCTAATACACTCCCTTGTGGTACGCCAAGGCTTTTCTTCCATATCTCCAGTCCTCCAGACAAAAAGTTTTCCAACACAAAAATCAAAATCCCTTGATTGTTTCTAACAACAAGGGCCGAGAAATCTTTTCTAAAGCGCATTTTAGATTGAAAAACAACAACAATAGTATCCTTATTAATTAAATTTTCTTGCCATTTCTCATTCATTAAATTATGAGCTATTTCACAAAACTTTCCTTCACGATTTCCTGATTGTTCTGGCACGATCAAATTATTACTATATTAACGTGTTCAAAGCTGGTCATTAACAACAAGTTCTAAAATTTTCCCCATAGTTCACAAAAGTTAATAGACGAAACTCTGCGGCTTGAAGAGAAAGCATTGGTAGTTGCGTTAGAATTGAATTAGTTCGTAAATGGAACAAGGAGCTTTTTCAATGGCAGTACAAATCAAGCGAAGCACTTTCTCGTTTCAGCAAGTCAAAATGTTAATGGCATACTCTTCAAAATTCAGAATCGTTGCCCGTCCTTTCAGCAGCCTAGCACAACGAAGTTCAAAATAATAAAGCTAACCAAAAATTTTCCCAACCTAACCAATCTTGTAAAAAAAAATCCACTTTCAGTGCATTCTTCAAATAGTTCCATTTCTTTACACACATTGTACTCTCCGAAAGAGTTTCCATATATCTGCACCTCATATCGTCGCCCGTCGATGCACAATGCTGCCCTGGGAAGACTCGGTTGCAAGTTTCCTCGCTCGAGCCATCATCGTCCATCATCGTCATCATTTTCGTCGTCGCTCGCCTGGAATGCAGACTTGCTACAACAAAAGCAGCAGGAAGTCTTTTAATATTCGAGAAACTTTCCCAAATATTTACTCTTTTCATTCTCCTGCTTGCACTTGGTAGGATCATTTTCGCCGCCTCCCTCACGGAATTCGCCCCGCAAGGAACCAGAAAATTCGGATGGGCGCATTTTGTTTGGAAAGTGAAAAATTGAAACGTCTTGCGGAGAACCACCCGCAAAGCCCCGGAACAATTTTCGCAGATTTCGAAAAAAAAAAAACTGGCGGATACGATGCGGTTCGGGTTTGAATCAAATTTGGCGTCCAAGTTGAGGGAATCGGGGTAAAAGTGCAAAGCTGTGACTTGGATTTTACTTTAATATATTCATGAGCGTCAACTGGGTGGAAGTTCGAGCTCGTTTGCGCTGGCCTTATTTACTTGCTCTCCGAAGTTTGGTTGAATATTTTCACTTTTCCCATCCAGCCGAATTTAAATCATCTAACGGTTGGTCCCGACTGGAACACGGAACGCTGTTGAGCATGGAAATTCAAACATGTACCTCGCCGAAATGAGCTTTTTCGCTGTGAAGAAATATCGCTTCCCACGAGTCATGTGCTGCATACTTCCTTCTTGCCGAACCATGTTGCAACGAAAAAAAAAAAGAGTCCATGTATTCCCGTGACCGAACTTATGTTATGCCTCATACATTTTTACCAGAAGCACCGAACAGTTTCCCTGTTTCCGGTTTCCCGTCACGAAAGGCGTCATGCTGCCAACGCTCGCCACTTTGTAGCGTTTGTCCTCGAGAGTGAATGTAGGTAAGTGTGCTATGCATGGGAAACGTCATCATCACTTCAACACATTGGCCCTCGGCACGGGCAGGGCGGAAGTGGGGTCACCGGTTCTGCTTCCGCCTGGCCCGGAGCACTCGGGAAAAGGTTGATATTCTTTTCGTTTCGTTTTGAACACTGATTTATCGACTTTCGCACCGGAGAAACATTCCGGAGTTGATGATATTTGCTAGTAATAAATACGTCTTCTACTTCTTTCTAAGCATTTCAAGTTTTGCACTTTTCACTTCAGCATTTTAATAATCGAGATGCCAGGACCAAATTTGCAGTCTAACGATTGGGTGAAAACCTATACCAGCATGGGCATCGAACCAGTGAGGAGTCAATAAACTAAAATTCCTAATTAATATCTATCCTAAAACGGTAATTTTGAATATCAACTAGATACAATACGGATCCCACTCAATGACGGAAATTAACAAAGTCAGTCACTTATTGGTAAATCCAAACGATTTTCACACTCAATAAATAATCAATTCGATCATTCAATTGAGCATTTATAAATCAATTCGGTGCGAAAAAAAATCTACACGAAACAAATGGGTCTATTCAGCGAGTCGAGCGAATCCAAACGAGTCACTTTCACTCGACGGTTCCACAATTGTGGAACCGAGTGACCCACCATTTGATTCACACGAAAAGAGTCATCAGTCGAGAACGACTCGTCTCGATTCACTCGTCTTGCAGAATAGACCTTAAAATACTATTTCGAATAATGGCACTTGATGCGTCAACCTCATATTCCGGTAATTGAACTGCTGTAGGTGGGAACTGCTAGCAGCGATCATAAGTGACACTCAATAAATTTTGCAAATTAATTAAACTAGCATTTTCGCATTTTCATTAAATTTAAGTGCTCCTCCCTATCTCTATCCCCCCACCACGGAATGACTCCAAGCATTGATCAAACATATCAAGGCAAAT
Source organism: Aedes japonicus (assembly GCA_034211315.2). Lineage (NCBI taxonomy): Eukaryota > Metazoa > Arthropoda > Insecta > Diptera > Culicidae > Aedes > Aedes japonicus. The sequence continues at coordinate 2,603 of JASCZW010000646.1, forward strand.
CAAATTGTGGATTAGTGACGGTTTCCTCTGCGGGTTAGTGTGACTGCTTTAGCACACGGGGCCTGAGCGAAATTGAATTCTAGCTTTTGACCGGCCCGGTGGATAATCAACTGGCCATTTCCCGGCTCGCAGAGCGGAAAATTAATAAAATTCCAGTTGGCGTGTGATTAACATCATTTCGGTTGAGATGAACTGCTTTTTAGCGCTATCCAGGAGGCTCGTGGATGCATTGTAGCAACGGTCAATTGGGGTTTTCTATGAAGGAAGATACGCAATGTTGATCCCTGCATTCTTAATGGCAACAACTAGGTCAATATGAATTTTTTAATGTTGCATAACATCCTTCGGCAACATGCGGGGGTGCAAAATGGAAAATCTCAAATAAATAGCATCAACCAAATTATCAAATTTGGAACGTTATTAGATTGTATCATTCAAAAACAAAAGAGTCAGCAGTACACACTGAAACATTGAAAAAGTAAATTGCTTAGTAAATTCTAATAGTGCTAAGTATATTCTAATAGTTCCAATTAATTTTTGGTGAATCTCCTCAACACATATTTGCACACAATACCTATCGTTCTTGGTCCTGCCTGTTCACTCATAAAGCTCGATTCACTTAAAATGTGGACCCTCTGCTTAGCTTTTACACGTTCCTAGTAATCGGTTCTCAAATGTTTTGACAGTAGGTTGTTTGGGAAGCTCTCATCTTTCGGTAGCTAAGCGTTGTTACGATTCATTAACATTTAAGAAAGTTATGACAGATGGAACGCACCTGCAACCAAGGGGTTTCCAATAGCATTGATTACTTGTCACTTCCCCCAAAGTTACTCTGATGACTCAGTGATTACAAAGATTATTTGTGATTTTTAATGATTATTTGAATATTACTCATGATTACATACGTAATTACATACTTTCTTTAAATTGAACATTAAAAAGGGTTATTTACAGGTTTATTTAGGTTATGTTTATTCACGGTGTTAGTCGAAACCAAATGCCAAACCGTCAAACCAAAACAAAATCGCAAGAAATTTTTTTCTTGGGTTAACCCAGCAGTGTAAACAAATGTAAATATGTCAACACACGCGAAAAGACAGAACTTTACACCTTCAACGGTCAATTCAAATGTTTTTTTAGTTGGTAGTACCGCCACAGATAGCGCACATAATTGGTTCCCTTATATTTGATGTTAACACACTACCCCCATCTGTTTAGCTTTATCACCCATTACAGTGTGCTCCACAGATGGCGCATGTGTGTCTAAGTGTTATGTCTGTTTGTCTGTGATATGAGCGTTAAAAAATTGAGATGGAATGATATAAAATTAAAAAAATTATCATGAAAATCTCACGTTGTTACGCACTTTGATCATAATTATTGATGTTGCAGATCGAACGTTTTGCAGAAAAAACTACCAATTTTAAAATGAGTTTTACTTCAGAAGGAGACAAAAGGGGACAAATGATTTTGCTTTGGTCTAGTAGATGGAAGTATTTTCTTCCAGTTCATGTCTAGGGTTTTTTTTTCATTAGGGCGAATTTACAATTGAGAGATTCTCTCCGGGCTCGCTCTCTTTCATTCATAAACCAATCACCTTTACGTTTTTCATTCTACTATTTGTAGAGTATGCTAGCCAGCACTGTTGAAAAAAAAACCGCCCTAATGAAAAAAAAAAACCCTAGATGTATTTCGTGTGTGCAAATATTTGTAAATAAGTGAGTAAGATATATTGAAAAAAACTTATTTGTTTACACTTCAACCACTACAACTTTTTCCATACAATAACTAGTAACCATCTTTAAGCTTCAAAATGTGCGTCTTTCTATGTCACTCAAACAAAGTTTCCACATTCAAATTGAAATAAAAAAGGTACAGCCAAAACACTGTTTTTTTTAAATCCCACCCTAAGGAAAGTTAGAAAAAGTATTTTATACGATGATGAGATTGAAGTTATGTTTCTTCAGCAAAATTTCATTAAATTAAATTATCTACAATCTGTAGGAGCAACAATTCCTCTTAATCATAATAATAAAACGTTAGAATTTGTATTATTAAAGACATCATTTGCCTGAAGCAAATATTTTTCGAGTTATCGATTTTTGTCGCAAAATTTGACTAAAATCTGTATCCACATTAATCCACCTTCAAATCATTGTAACTTTTGTAATATTGCACTTAGGAATGAAAAATTTCACTGTGGTATAGCTGAAAGTTTATGATGAAAAAGACTATGATTGATGTTTACATTTCATGTTTAGTATTCAAAATGGCGACGAATGAAAAACAAGTGCGCGAGCGAATTTTGTACGGGCGTACGGCAAATTCAGACTTGTCAATACGGAACCTTGCAAAAACATTGGATTTGCCCAAATTCACTGTTCACGATGTGCTCAAATCATTTTCGTAACGTTTGACGGTGGAGAGGAAACCGAGAAGTGACAAAAACATTGGACGCGCTGATCCTGTCATGGACGATGAAACTTATGTCCTGGAGGATTTCAAGCAGCTTCTAGGTCTGGCTTTTTATTCTGTTATGGCCAGAAATGCTACAGCTGAGCATTTCAGAATGAAGTAGGCATCGAAATTTTCCAAAAAATAAGTAAAGAGAGTAAAACTTTCGTCACTACAGGCACAATCATCAAGGAGATCTATTAGAAAAAGTGTCTGCAGAAGCGATTGCTGCCCTTCATCAAAAGTCACAAAGAAAAACCTGGTCCGATTTGGTATCATGCCACTATGCTAAAACTGTGATGGAGTGGTACCAAGCAAATCGAGTGAACATTGTACCAAAAACCTCAAACCCGCCAAATTGCCCAGAGCTACCAATCGAGAGATATTGGGCTCTGATGAAGCGAAAGCTTTCTGGAAAGAAGCAAGGAATCAAAGACATCCAACACTTCCAGCAAATTTGGACAAAGACGGCTTCTACGATTTCTGAAGAGTCTGTACAAACCATAATGGACGGAGTTAAGCGCAAAGTTCGAACATTTTATGCAAATACCGAATAACTATGTTTTGTCTTCACGAATTGTTAACCCTTATGTGATCGACAGGGTACCCGGGTACCTTTTCATGTTTTACATTACTAAATTTCATAGTTTATTTTAAACTAGGAAGCTGAAATTTAATGACATCCTAATTATAGTTGGATGGCAACTTTTAACATAAAAACATTTCGTGTAGTAGCAAGGGGTGCCGAAGGGGGGGACCTCGATTTTTATACCCCTTAAGTGATCGACAGGATACCCGGGTACCCACCAAATTCATATGATCATAACTCTGGCTTTTATTGACCGATTATAATTCTTTTGGCACCGTTCGATTCCAAAACTCATTGGCTTTATGGACATCATAGGCAATGGCCATTTAAATTCATCTGGTTCCCGTAAGTCCGGGTTACAGGGGCTGTGTTCCTGTACGGAGATACAATATCGGAACATCTATTGAATTTGCAAGAATGGATGTCAGAATGTTAGGAATAACTCCTAGAAACTATTTATATCCTATTGTGGACCATATGCCGACTTGTTCCTGCAACGGCCATTCTGTAACAGGTTCCCATGCGGCCTCGAGTGGCCATGACCATTTTTAGTAGAAACCCCTGGCAATATGGGTATCAAAATTCAAGAAATTTCGCCAGTAGGATATTTCTCAACATTTTGTAGCTATCTGATGATTTGTCCTTGGACTGGTCAATCCGGAACAGGTTTCCGTGGGGTCTCGAGTGGGCATGAGCATTTTCAGTAGAAACTCCAGGCAATATGGGTGTAAAAATGTGCATTATAGTTGGCCATTTGAAATACAATGCGTTATTTGCAATTGACCCCGATGCTATTCCAAGTCCGATCAAAACCAAGTGAACGACAGCTCATTATTTGTAGATTTTTATGTCCGTGGTCATTTCAATAAGGAATTGAATCACCGGCCATCTTGATCTTCCACGGCCACCGGAAAGTCCTCCGGAGAATGGATATGGATTATCTAGTTTTTGCACCAAAATCATGGTTTCGACGGCTCAATCTTTGTGATTTTTCATGGTCAAGATTTTGTTAGATAGGAAATAAACCAATAACAACCCTGGTCATCTCTGGCCCTTAAAATGTCCTCCGGAGCAACTCTTAATGAGGCTTAATTTTTGCACCAAAATCATGATTTCTCACTCACTTGCATCATGCGATACCTGGCAATTCGCGCCTCATCTCAGTTCCTTTCACTGCAATATACCGATTCCAACCCGTAATGAGAACTATTCAATTTTCGCACCAAAATCATGATATTAACGGCATAATCTTCGTGACTTTTCATGCCCAACGTAGATTATTCAATTTTTGCACCCAAAACATGATTTCCCCGGCTCAGTCTTCGTAGTGTTTAATGCTCATGATTATTTGAGGTCGGAAATAAACAATTGAACAGTCTGGTCATTGGTGGCCTTTGAAATGTCTTTCAGAGATACCCGTATTATAGAACAAATCAAATTTCATATCGAAACTATTAGTTCGTCTGATCATCCTTTGAGATTTTTCATGCTCACTCGTTTGAGCATTTACTTTTAAACTGAAAATAACCGGAAACACGTGAAATATGGCGTGAAATTGCTTGCTTGTTTTAGTTTGACGGTTTGACCTTTGGTTTCGACTAACACCGTGAAGAAAGGTAACCAAAACAGTCATGTTAATAACCCTTTTTTGGGTAGCAATGTCCAATTTAAGGAAAGTAATAAGGAATCACGCTTGTAATCATGAGTAATCATCTGTCCTCAAAATAATCCTTGAAATCACTGTGTAAGCAAATAATCACGCAAGTAATCATATGTAATAAACAAATAATCATGAGTTACCATAAGGTATCATTAGTAATCACAATATTCTTAGTAATCACTGAGTTATAAAATAAACACGCAAGCAATCATTAGTAATCATCAATTAATCACGAGTTATCATGAGTAATCACGAATATTCAGTGACAACTAATAAAAGCTGTTGGAAACCCCTGATAAATAGTGTCTGAAGCTTGGTCTTAAATAGTACGTATAGAGTCGAATGCGCTATGTAGTGCATTACTCCCGACTTTATATATAACTTATGTAAAATAAAAAAAAACATTTAATTCAGTTTCCAACTGTTTATTGGTTTGACTACCATTGATAATCTATGATTACTTAAACAGAAAAAAATAATTAATTTTAACAAGCGCGTAAAATTTCCCTTCATTTAATTCCAGGCCAAAAGAGGTGTAAACATCGCAATTGGTTGTAGTCTTTGATGCGCCATACAACAATGTTTGTAATCTTTCATACAACAGGCTTGATTCAGGCGTTATCAGGCTTAAATTTACATAAAATATCCCATTATTTTCTGCCAAATCTAGCATTCTCTTTGTGTGCATTAGATAACGCAGAAAATTCAATGTTTCTTTTTATCTGTGTATGATTACTTATAATTATTAATTTTTAGTAATGATTACTTATGGTTACTTTGGATTACTCCTAACTATGGTAATTACTTATGATTACTGATAATTGTCAGAGTTTACTTTTGATTGTTAATGATGGATTACTAATGATTACTTATTATTGTGATTACCTACGCTTATATGATTACTTTGCGAAAATAAAAGTAATATCTGATTACTTGTCAATTCAAAACTTGTTGGAAACCCTTTGCCTGCAACATAATGCTTCACAGAAACTCGGTGTATGGCTGCTTGTCTCCAGTTTCTCGAGCATCTTACACTTCCTAAGCCTAGATCCAGTTATTTCAACCACTTAGCTCGCTGCAATCCCTTCCATCTTGTTGGATACGAGGCAAACACAATTTTTGCAGGTTTGTTGTCTGACATCCTTACAACACGTCCCACCCATTTTACCCTTCCAGCTTTAGTGACTTTTTGGATAATAAGTTGCGCTATAAAGTTGCGCTAGCCCTTGATTAAAGGGTGTATTCGATAAAAATGGCACACAGAAAATCTTCTGTAACTTTTGAATCGTATGAGTAAAAAACCTAGAAATTTGAGTAGATCTTATCCATAGTGTATTATTTACATCTGCCAAGTTTCATAGTTATACATTCAGTAGTTCCAGTCATGTCGTCGAAACAAGAAATTGTCCATGAGAAAATTGTGTGCACTCACAATCAAAATCCAGGGGCGTCCCACCGGTGGATTGCTAAAAGGCTTGGAATTGCAAATACAACTGTGTCTCGTGTAATAAGAACCTTCAAGGAGCGTCTAAGTGTCCAAAGGAAGGAAGGGAGTGGTCGTAAAAGTGGTCCAATCGACAGTAAAATGGCCAGGAAAGTCGTACAACAATTCAAGAACCGTCCAAACATGTCAATTCGAGATGTCGCTAAAAAGTCTAAGGTGTCAGTTGGTTTTGTGCAGAAAACCATGAAACGTGCTGGGTTACATGTTTACAAAGTGCAAAAAGCCCCAAACCGGAATGAAAAACAAAACATCACTGCGAAAACCCACGCCCGGAAACTTTACACGAAGCTGCTCACCAAATCCGGTTGCATCGTGATGGATGACGAAACATACGTCAAGGCCGACTTCCGTCAACTTCCTGGGCAAGAATATTTCGTTGCCAAGTCGAAGTTCGATGTTCCGGAGGATGTCCGAAAGAAGAAACTATCGAAATTTGGAAAGAAGTTTCTAATCTGGCAGGCGATTTGCGGATGTGGTGAAATAAGTGCTCCCTTCATCACTTCCGGAACAATAAACGGTGCGATTTACACGGAAGAGTGCCTTAAGAAGCGTCTCTTGCCATTCATTAAGAAGCACAAAGGATCAACTCTATTTTGGCCTGATCTAGCATCCTGCCACTACGCTCGAAGCGTATTGGAGTGGTACCGAGCCAACGGAGTCAATTTTGTGCCAAAGGATATGAACCCACCAAATTCACCGGAACTTCGTCCTATTGAAAAATTCTGGGCAATTATGAAAACGGAGCTTTGCGAACATCCCAAAACTATAAAAACAGAGCTAGAATTGAAGAAAATTTGGGTAAAAACAACAAAAACACTGGGAAAATCGGTTGTACAAAATTTGATGGGTGGAGTGAAAAGGAAGGTGTGGGCATTCGGGATGGGAGACGAAATTGAATAAAACAAATATTGTAAATCAAAACTCATTAGTAGTTCTTCATTCCCTGAAAATTTCAAGAAAATCCGATAATCAGTTTAATTTTGATGAGTATATATGTGTGTGCCATTTTTATCGAATACACCCTTTATGTTCCCTTGTTTGAATTAATTCGGACTAGGGTTCGGTGGTAGATCTGTTACCCCGTAACGCACCACGAAAAGGTGATCTACCAGGGTTACGGGTTTTACTCTTCACTTCAAAACTTGTTGGAAACCCCTTGACTGCAACACAATGCTACGCAGAAACTCGGTGTATGGCTGCTTGTCTCCAGTTTTTCGAGCATGTTACACTTCCTAAGCCTGGATCCAGTTATTTCAACCACCTAGCTCGCTGCTAGTCCCCTGCATCTTGTACGAGTTGGATACGAGCCAAACACCATTTTTGCAGGTTTGTTGTTTGTCATCCTTAAATCGTGTCCCACCCCTTTTACCCTTCCAGCTTTAGTGACTTTTTGGATAATGGGTTCGCTATCTCTTGATTAATTCTTCTCTTCGAAAAGGTTGCAAGTCCTCTTCGAGCATTGTCCACGATTCGTGCTCTTAGAGAAGTACCGGTTTATGGTACGCTTATATCTGAATAAAGCTTACCTGACCTAATGGTCTTGTGGAGTCTTTAGTAAACACGATTTCCAGACATTGTGCACTTCCAAATTCCTGCAATTTTTATCCGACGTCAACAATATTCCGAAGTTTCTAAACCCATCTTCCACCTCGAACTTATCTCCGTCGATAATCACACTACTGCCTGTGTGAGCTCTATCGCACTCGGTTCTTCCTACCAGTAAATATTCAGTATTTCACGTTTTTACCCTGATTCCAACCGTTTCTGCTTCATGTTTCAGCCTATTCACAGCCATATTTACAGAAGTGCGTGAAACGCATGTCAATCAGAGTTCGCAAGCAGCGGAAAGCTAGAGTGGTCACCAGTGCCGAGTTTGGAAGCCACTGCAAGCACCAGCAGTAGCAAGTCACAGGGGTTCCTGGCCCAACTGACCACACGGCAATGCACGATAACTCGAGGGAACAGTGTTAGGAAAAAAGACGCACCGGAGGTAGTCAGAAACCGGATCGACAAACTCTATGATTGAAATGGTGACGCGCTTCTAATAGGCCGCGAATGCGGCTGAACGCGAGCAGGACGCACTAAAGATAAGAACAGAAACTGACAGCAAAAACAGCGGGCAAAAATAGTACCAAAATCCCATTAATTTAGACGGTTGAATAAACGAGGGGAGAAGGTGATGAAAACCAGGCGCACCCAGAAAGGTGTGATGCTTTTATCCGACATCGAGCTGAAGAAGGACCTTGCCATCCGGAGCACAACCTTCAAGACGCTCGAACGCTTGAAAAGTTGCTTGGTGAACAGGCGATAGTACGAGCACTCTAACAGGACACAACAGAAAACAAACTGAGGAGGGCGCTGAAGGGACACTGCGATCACACCTATGACACCTATGACAATTCGGTTAAGGAAGGCATACGGTGGCACACAGACAGCGGCGATACATCTGCCGACAACTACAGCCAATAAGCTGTTGGAGTCGGGTCGAGTAAAAGTTGGGTGGTCCAGGTCCATTTTCCAGTTCATGCAAAAGATTCGTGATTGCCAAAATCAACGGGATCTTTGTATGCAGCTGCTATGCACCCTCAAGGTGGATCGTGGAACAGTTCCACCAGATACTGGATGCACCGATCGAAAAGCTCATCGGAAGAAGACCGGTCATCGGAGTGGACTTCAATGCTTGAGCTGTGGAGTGGGGCAGCAGATGTACCAACGCTAGAGGGTGCAGCTTGCTAGAAGCTCTGGCAAAGCTGGAAGTTAGACTATCGAACGTAGGTTCCGCCAGCACTTTTCGCATGCACGGTCGTGAATCCGTCATCGATGTTACCTTCTGTAGTCCGTCGCTGATGACAAATATGAACTGGAGAATGTGTGTGGAGTATACCCATTCCAACCATCTGGCGATCGGGTCTAGCATCGGCCAACAAAATCCTGCCGCAATACGAAGGACAAATTGTTGCGAGCGGAAGTGGAAGACGAAGGTCTTCGACAAGGAAATCTTTATCGAAACACTTCGGTTCGAACCGAAACGTGGACGAATACGTTAGTAAGAGCATGCGATGCAACCATGCCGAGGAAACTGGAACCGAGGAGCAAGCAGAACGGCTAGAATGAGCAACTCAGCATCTTTCGCGCTAGGTGTCTCTGAGCCAGAAGACGTGTCCAGAGAGCTAAAACCGCTGCAGACAGAGAGGTACATAGGGTGGTGTTCCGAGCGGCCAGGACCGAATTAAAACGAGAGATAAAACTGAGCAAGACGAACTGCTACAAGGAGCTGTGCCGAGCCGCTGATATTAACCCTTAGGGCAACGCGTGCTGTATTGTCATGGCGAAGATCAGAGGCCCATCAATGGCTGCAGAGCTATGTCCATCAAAACTGAAGGTTATCGCTGCAGCCAATGAGAAGAGACGTGGCAATCGGTACTGCACCGTCGTTGCGATTGACATGAAAAACGCTTTCAACAGGCCATTGTCAAAGCGTTACACAGAATGCGAGTCCCTGACTATTTGTGCAGATACTTGGGAGCTATTTCCAGAACAGAATTCTGGTATATGAAACGGAGTTGGGGTGGAAGTTGGCCATGCTCACGGCAAGAGTGCCACAAGGTTCCATCCTCGGCCCAACGCTCTGGAATGTGAAGTACGATGGATTTCTAACGCTGGATCTGCCCAGAGGTGTTGAAATTGTCGGCTTTGCGGATGATGTCATTCTCACGATAACCGGTGAGACGTTGGAAGAGGTAGAGATGCTAACGGCGGAAACGTTCGGTATCATCGAAACATGGATCACTGGAGCAAAATTGTCAGTAAAGGCAGATTAATGTGGGCAGAGAGAGAAAGACCAGTGTATGACGTAAGCAAAGAGGACAACATGCTTAACGTCGGGTCGTTGAAGTTGAACAACTCGGATACGAATATTGTACCCTCCTGCGATATCCGTTGGTAGATGGGAAACCACCAGTGCGGACGTTTACCACACCGGAACTGGTGGACCACAATTGGCGCCGAGGGAAAGTCAGGGAGAGACTAAGAGAAGCGAAGAAAGGGCGCCGATAGGAGAGCAACGGCAGATAGGAATGACACCGAAGTAGTAGAGCAAAGAGGAGTGAAAGTAGGAGCAATAATACTAGCAGCGGAGCGCCAAATGGAAATGCCACCCACAAGAAAGAATGTCAACAGATGGTGCCGGGGGAAAGACTGGAAGTTCTGGATGGAATTTAGTCGGTTATGAAGGTGTTGAGCCCAATAATCAGAGATCTGTTTTGACGTAGGACTACGTCTGTGTTTTCAATACTGGGGTACACGTTCGAATTGCGAAAATTTGGAGCGTCACGAAAAATATATAGGTTTTGAACGTTAATAACTAAGTCATTCCACGATTGATTTTCAAAATGTTTGCACCAATCGATGGGAACATTTTCTACGCTTCGATTTAAATATTAAAAACTATTGATTTTTAACATTCAACTATTGAAATTAACGCAAAAATAAGGTGATGTCTTATAATGCCGATTTTTCAGAGTAAATTTACCAAATACACAGTACTTTGCTAGCACAGACTTCATATTTAAGTAAGGAACGTCTCCTATGCATCAGGAAAAGATATTTAAGGGAGACACGTTGAAATTTTCCTTCAGTCTTTCAGCGATCTCAAAGATGTTGAGTCAGTGCTCGGCTACGCACCGTCACCGGATTGCAGCTCCCACTCGTTCGCATTCACTGTCTGCTATGGAAGGTCTCTACACCGAGTGCGTTGGTGCTGGAGCCCCCGTCTATTTCGCTGCGGTGGTGAAATACCTGGCCGATGAAGTGCTCGAGATGGCAGGAATTACCAACCCGTGACAACGCGTCGACCAAAATCATACCACGTCACATGCAGCTGGCCATCCGCAACGACGCAGAGCTGATGAAACTTTTCCGGTGTGAACATTTCACAAAGTGATGTATTTTTCAGGCTGTCCTGCTGTACAAGAAGACCGAGTGAAAAGCCCAAGTTCAAATGGAACCATGTTCTCCCCGTCAACTAAAATCCGTCCTTTTCAGGACGAACAACATAATTTGCCCATCTAAAGAGTTTGTTAATTTGAAGTTTCTCTTGCGTTCATCAACATTTACATTCCCACGCACTGGCTCAACATGGCATAGCTTTAACCGTCTCAGATGGACAAGCAAGTGGACAAACGGGTTGGACAACCAACAAACGAAATATTAGGAGTTAATTCGAGTCAAACTGCAACACCGCTGACTGACCATGTGTACACATTTTGTACTTCCTAGTTGTACATAGTGGATTAAGTAAATTGGCTTGGTTGCTGGCATGCGCAAGCACTGTGAAGGGCGCATTGGCGAGCAACCTGTAGCCAAACAGGCGATGGTTTAGTTCGTTGTTGCTAGAAAGCGGCTTGTTATGCAGTCAGTTAGTATTAAATGATGTAACGCAGCCCGCTGGTTACTGCCATGTTATGATTTCCCTATTACAGACATAATCCTCTTATAACAAGTTGTTTAATGTTGGTAATGTTCTCTTCAAATTCCAATCAGTACTTAAAAGTGTTTTTAGTTCGTTTTAGTGCGTTGGATAGAGTCCCTACCTTTCAATAGGATTTCAAATATTGTTGAGAAAGTGTTGTAAAGTGAAAGTGAGATGTCGCAGCATATGGCTAAAAGTATATGCGTGCATCGCTCAAGCGTTCGAAGGAGCAGCAGTCAGAACGTCCGCCGAAGCAGCCAAGAACCGCTGCCGAGAGAGCTCGTTGTTATCGGGCGAACAAGAAAGCGGCCGAAGGTAATGCGTCTCCATCTACTAGTTGGGACGCTGGAGAAAGCCCTTCAACTCGAGGTAGGAAATCTTAAATTACTTTCGTCAAGAAAATAGCGGGTTTTCAGATAGAGCGTCATATTCATGACAGTTTTCACAATGTCATGACAAATAAATATTTAAGCTGTTTTAAATAATAGCATGAGGCGATTTTTAAACATTTAGAGAAATTATTAAAGGCTTATTAAATTCCTGCACGAAAATTATCGTTTAACATTGATTAAATGACAATGATATTACATATTCTAAATTGATTTTGCATATTTCTGAACGAATGACATATTGAATATTGAACTATTATAAGATTATATACTGGAAAGAAACCTTGTATGGCAGCGCAATAAGCTTTTATGAAAATTCAGTTCTCAAGTGGACATGTGCGTCTTTCACTAAAGGATTGTCACGATGAAGTACCACACAAAATTGACTTCGCAAAATTCTGGTTTTGCATCCGATCGCCCATCAAATTTCTCAGGGATTGAGATATAGCTGTTGAACGTCATCTGACCATTTTAGCTCGTGTGTCACTCACAAGTCCATACGCAAATGCCCGCACAGCACTTAACCCCGGCCGTGAATTCTGACACAAACCTGCCAACTCAACCGTTTTGTCAATGTTAGCCCATACTTTCTTCAGTTCCTCGACTGTCTCTTACTACACTTAGGTCGTTTGAGAAGGTGCTGCTTCATAATCGCCCAGTACTTCTCGATGGGACGGAGTCCGTGAGTGTTGAGGAGGGTTGAACATTTCGGCACGAAATTGACCTTATTGTCCGCATACCACTTCAGCACGTCCTTGGAGTAGTGGCATGAGGCCAAATCCGGCCAGAAGATTGTTGGGACGTTGTGGGCCTTCAGGAAGGAAGCAGCCGCTTCTGGAGGCATTCTTTTATGTGCACCTGTCCGTTCATCGTGCCCTGGGTACGAAAGGTGCACTCCGCTTCCGCACGTGCAGATGGCTTGCCAAACCGGAATTTCTTCGCAAATTTGGACATCTTCTGACTGCGAGACGCTATCTGGAACGCTGATTTATCCTTGGCCGTGCAACAGGTTGCCGAGGATCTGTTTGAAGTCGGCCTTCACACTTGTATGTTTCGTCGTCCATGATGCGGCATTCACTTTCGTCAGCATGTTGAGTGCAACTTCCTGGCACGGGTTTGGCGACTTGTTCTGCTCCTCGTCGCGATTAGGGGCCTTTACGGTACCTTGAACGTTCGAAAGACCAGCGCCAGTTTTGGCCTTCTGGACAAGAACTTCAGCAAGCTGCAGCTTCTTAGCCACATCGCCGAACGGAGGCGTTCAGATTTCGGTTGAAGGCCCCAACTACGCGGTTGCGATTTTGGTGTTGTACGAAAGTCTACGTCTTCCTTCACTTCGACCGTTCCGATCCAGCAACCGTTCGCGAACCGTAGAATCGCGATTTTCCCAACGTTTTAGCGATGGAACGATGCGAGATCCTTGTTCTCGTGATGAATGCGCAAGATTTTATCACGCACGAGCTGTTCTGACTCCCACTCGCAGTTTGGCCTGGACTTTGATAACAAGGATGTAAAATGAATGTATTGCAAGCAAATCACCAAATTTTCATCAAATTCTACCCAACGGTTAAAACGTTGAGACAATTTCATGAGTGTGGCAATTTCATCGTGGACACCGCTAGAACATTTCCAAAATCTTTATGGTCTTATAAAGGTTTTATTAACTTATTTTTACAATCGTCTATAGACTGGGCCACTTTGTACAAATTTCGGCTTTAAAGAAGCATAGAGGAGGTATTGGTAGACAAAACAGTTTTGTATGTAGTTTTATCAACAAAGCCGGGAGGAGTGCTATACGGCTGGAACAAAACTAAAATTGTTACTTGGGAGTGGTTAATTTGTAGCCAGATGGTAGGCGCAACCACGAGGTGCTTGTGTTTGATCTAGTTGGTAGACATCATTCGGTAAGGCGCTACATTGGGTGGTATGAACGGTATAAGCCAGCCACCATCATCATCGCTAATGTGTGCAGAAAATGCATTAACTAGCAACATTAGCATAACCAGTTACCAGTGATTAGTAGATCATTGAAAATCCGTCCTTTTTAGGACAGCAATATGATTTTCCCAGCTAAAGAGTTTGTTTGATTGGAATTTATCTAACGGTATCGACATTTTTGTCAATTGGCAGCCAGCGGTGACCGAAATAGTTTCAGCTTTCCCTTCGTCGCATACTTAAAATCTTGTGTACAATTTTAAACACAACTCGGAAATTAAAACGGTCTCAATATTATTCCGAAGCGCAAGCTTATGGCAAGAACAGCATACTAAATAGAAATTTTACAAATTGCGACCGTCACGAAATATTGGAAAAACTATCATTAATTATTGAAGTTATTTTCCCTAACAGATCTTCAATCATCTTTTACGCCAAAAGGATAGTGGCCCTCTCAACCAGCATAGCAAATACAACCGTGGCCGTATCATCATTTAAACCAAACGGCCCTTTTCAGGGCCACCAAATGCTTTCTAAAGAGTGAACAATAGAATTTTCTAACATACTTTCTAATGCTGGTCTAACGTTCCGACAGCATCCACGCTATTTTAGCTAGGGTAGCAGTCAAATGAAAATTTGAAAAATAGCGAATAATTGAAACACAGCTTCAATCAGCTGGAGATTTTGCCACGGTCAAAAAACAAAATATCATTAATAATTGACTTTGAATTCCCATACAGACTTTCAACAATCTATAACGCAATAAGGATAATGGTCTCCAGCTGGTCAATCATATCAACATAATCACCACTGCCAGCACAGCCGTTGCCCTTTCATCACACCAACATTTGAACCCTGCCAAATGATTTCTAAAGAGCAAATTGTAGAATTTTCTAATAAACTTACTTATCTATGCCGATCCAACCTCCCATTAAAACAGCACTTACATTGCAATGTCACTACGTAGTCCTACGTCAACTTTGCGTACAACCCCATTGGGCTGTCCCTTCTAGTTTTTCTCTGGTCCGATTCCGATACTCTGGCCACCAACATACGACTTCGATAGATAGCCTACTACTGAACAAAAGGCCGGGCAAGTTTATAAAATAGGGTATGTGTCCCTTGACTCAGCCTAATATGCAACACTCGATTACATTTGTCATTGTAACTCATAAAGCTTTTGAGCTGGAAACAAAATTTAACTAGCTATACACTTCCTAAGATATGCTTAATAAGCCATCTGGTAGTATGTATCACAAGCTACAACTCGTTTTATAAAGTCGAAACTTTCGAGGAATATGGATTTAATGTCGGTCTATGGGTACCAAATTGGGTCCAATCATGGATGCAAGTTCGTCCCATCCGATTGATTTTTCTAAAATTACAATCTTCGTACGGGTTTCTTCCTAATTTTTCTGATTCAAGGCGTTCCCAGCTGTATTCGCTTTACTCAACCAAAATTTCACAAATCAAACTATACTTAAGCTGCTAAGAAACACTTAAGTGATTTTTATGTATGATTGCATGATCATTCGACAATCCATACAACGCGACTAATTCCACTCTACACAGATTTTGTTCCTTTAATATGTGTTAATATGAGGCATATGAACAACATTCAACCGGAACTCAGACATTTGTATTGTAAATGTTACCAATAACAACATTTTTACTACGCTTTTCATACAACAGGCCATAGTTGGGAACATAGAAAAAAATATGTCCCTAACATTTGGTCTACCGTTTGCTTGTTAAATCATTGTTATTTTACTAATTTGACCTGTTGGTTTATAACATGTGCCTATATCCTGTACATCTTGGCTGCATTATTCGGTTTATAGGTTCAATTTCGGCAGATTTAGATCATTTGAAAATCGTACAGATAATCTGTTCAGCTTAACCAGTAAAGTCATGGTGTCTAAAAAGTCAAGGAAATCGAAAACTGCGCGGAAGTGAACTACTATAAATTGATTAATTATGTCTAAATTGCTTTGAATTAAATCGGTCATGCTGATAGCAACATGATTTTGTTGATTATCGAAGAAATAATGACATATTTTGTACATAGGCCGAATCAAGGAGCTAGGCTAACATTACATCCCGTTACCCTACATTTACCATGTCGTTAATAAAAAATAACACATCCACACACATACACACAACGCGTTTCCGGGGGTGCATGTCAGACGCTGCTTAGGTTGATGTTTGAGAGCGGTGGGGGTGGATTAAGGCTGCTTGTTACTACAATGTTATTTCAAGTTCGTATGGCGTATATAAGGCCACCAGATCACCAGTGGTATTTCAAATAGGAACTTATCTGTTCTTGTCTTCTATCATTCATTCCATTAACTACATTCCATTTTGATTATGTTAATGGTCTTCGGCAGGTTACGGGTCAAACATCCTACACTCACGAATTTTTGAAACCTACAGCCAAGTAACCAGATGCACTGGTACCAATGCCCTTGTCTAGCTGCTCTTCTGGAGAACCTGGCGAATGCGACTGACGGGAACTATAAGGTTAAACATCCTATACTCACTAATTAGTCAGGACTAACAAATCTATTTGTTGTTTTCTGCAACGAAACTGATTTGTTCTTTTTAAGAAGCTACTTTTGTATTTGATGCTACACGCGCAACTGTCAAAAGCATTAAGCATTTGTTGACAAAGAAAGAACATTCGTTTATTCTAGAAAAGCAATACAAAGAGCTACGAGTAATTTGTTACAAATATAAAAAAAAAACGTGGGATCAGCAATGCACTGAGGTTTACCGCAAAAAGTCCGACGCATTTAAAGCTTTCCGTAGACGTGCAGCACCTGAGCACTTCGAAGTATACACGGCTCTCGAACGCGAACTTAAGAGCCTCATCAAGGCCAAGAAACGCGGATACTGGCGACAATTCGTGGACGGGAGACGTCGATAAGTACTCTTTGGAATACGGCGCGAAGGTTGCATAACCGAACTACGAACAACGAGATCGAGGAATATTCGGACCAATGGATCCTCAAGTTCGCGCGAAAAGTTTGTCCAGATTCTGTGCCGGCCCGGATGATTCCTCGCGAAACCTCGAATTCGATAGATGAGAACAGCCAACCCTTTTCAATGGTAGAGTTCTCTCTCGCACTCCTTTCGTGTGGCAATACGGCTCCAGGGGCTGACAGGATCATGTTCAACTTGCTTAAGAACCTCCCAGACGTCGCTAGGAGGCGCATGTTGAACTTGTTTACTCAGTTTCTGGAACTCAACATTGTACCGGATGATTGGAGATGGGTGAGGGTAATTGCAATTAAAAAACCTGGTAAACCTGCGTTCGACCACAACTCCTGTCGACCCATCACGATGTTATCTTGTATTCGAAAGTTGTTGGAGAAAATGATCCTTTTCCATATGGACAAATGGGTTGAGACGAACAATCTGCTTTCAGATACTCAATATGGTTTCCGTAGGGGTGAGGAAACGAACGACTGTCTCGCGTTGCTTTCCAAAGATATTCAGTTAGCTTTCGCTAAAAAAAGAGCAAATGCTTCTGTATTCTTGGACATAAAGGGGGCTTTTGATTCAGTATCTGTTAAAGTTCTTTCAGATAAACTCCACGCTTGTGTCTTCTCTCGATTAATGAATAATTTTTTGTACAATTTGCTGTCAGAGAAACATATGAGCTTTTCTCATGGAACCTCTACAGCTTCCCGATTTAGATAAATGGGTCTTTCCCATTTTGTATAATTTTTAGGTCAAAGACATTGACGGTTGTCTAGGTGACAACTGTACGCTGAGACAACTTGCAGATGACGGCGTAGTGTCTGTCACGGGACCTAATGGAGTCGATCTGCAAGGACCCTTACAGGATACCTTAGACAATTTGTCTACTTGGGCTCTAGAGCTAGGTATCGAATTATCTACGGAGAAAACTGAGTAGTTTTTTCCAGGAAGCATAACCCAGCACAACCGAATCTTCAAATTTGGGGTAAGCCGATAACTCATTCTATTTCATTCAAATATCTTGTGGTTGGTTCGATTCAAAGTGCACCTGGAAATCCCACTTTGAGTATCTGAAGCGAAAATGCCAGCAAAGGATATACTTTCTCTGCACAATTACCGGGACCTGGTGGGGAGCTTTTTAAAAATTCCTCATAGAACTTCAGGGAAAGATCTGCAGAAAACTTTAGAAAAAATCTTCAGAGAACCTCACGAAAGTTCTAAAGAGAACTTCAGAGAACTTCAGGGCAGCTTTGCAGAGAACATTAGGAAAATAATGCCAAGAACATCAGAGAAATTCTGCAGAGAACTTCACAACAGTTTTTCGGAGAACTTCAAAGAAGTTCTTCAGAGAACTTCTTGCAAATTCTTCAGTGAAGATTTTCAGAGAAATTCAGGGAAGTTCAGCAAAGAACTTAAGGAATGCTTTCAGAAAAGTCCAAGAAAGTTCTTCAGAGAACTTTAGAGAAGTTCTGCACCAAACTTTGGGTAAGTCGTTCAGAGAACTTAATAGAACAAAGTTCAAAAAAGTTCTTCAGAGAACATACGGGGAGTTCTGCACAGGACTTCAAGGAAGTCTTCAAAGAAATTGAAGGAAGTTTTTCACAGGAGGACTCTGGGAAGTTCTTCAGAGAAGGACTCAAGGAAGTTCTGCAGAGAACTTGATGAAAGTGCTTCAGAGATCTTCAGGAAAGTTCAGCAGGAATCAAGAACGTTTTTCAGAGAACTTCATGAAAACACTGCAGAGAACTTCAATTGAGTTCTTCAGAGCATTTCAGGGAAGTACTGCAGAGAACTTCTGGGATGCCTTCAAAGAACTTCAGGGAAGTTCTTCAGCGAGCTGCAGGCTAGTTTTTCAGAGAATTTCAGGAAAGTTCTTAAAAAAAACTTCATGGAAATTCTTCAGAGAACTTCAGGAAAGTTTTTCAGAAAACTTAAGGGAAGTTCTGCAGAAAATTTCAGGAAAGTTTTTCAGATAACTTCAGGAAATATTTTCAGAGAAATTCAGAAAATTTCTTCTGAAAACTTCTGATTAGACCTTCAGAGAACTTCAGTGAAGTTGTTCAGGAAACTTCAAGGGAGTTTCTCAAAGAACGTCAGGGAAATTTTGCAGGGAACTTTAGGAAAATTCTGCAGTGAACTTCAGGAAAGCTCTGTAGAGAACTGCAGGGAAGTTTCAAATCTAAAAAAAATGGGAGTTCCTCGATGTTGTCTTCAAAATTACTAAATTGTTGCTGGATTCCTTGTGTTATTTAAAGTTTTGTTGAGTGAATGGGGATTTTAAATGATCACTTTTCTCATGGGTCTTCAAGATAAAAGATATTAATTTTGAAAATTGTTTTTCATATAAGGGTAAGCAATATTTGGCAACGCCATTTTTTTGCCGAATCTATGAAGTGCAAAAAGGTGCTGCAGAGAAACATGACATACGCAAATGTTTACATTAAACCGGCTTCAATGTTTGATTTATCCTCGTATTTTAATATCAAAAAACATACTCACCTGAAGTTTTCTGCAGAACATCCCTGAAGTTTTCTGAAGAGCTTCCTTGCAGTTCCCTCAGAATTTCCCTGGATTTCTCCGAGAATTTTCCGTGCTGTTCTCTGCCGAACATGAACAATTTCACTTAAATTCCTTGCAGAATTTCCTTGAAGTTCTCTGAAGAACTTACCCGAACCGATGTGAAAAACTTCCGCGTAGTTCTCTAAAGTACTTTCCTGAAGTTCTCTGAAAAACTTCAATGAAGTCTTCTGAAGAAGTTTCCAGCAAAATTTCCCCGAAGTTCTCTGAAGAACTTCACAGAAGTTCTCTTCCAGATTTCCCAGAAGTACTGTGCAGAACTACTCTGAAGTTCACTGCAGAACTTATCTGTAGTTCCGAGCTTAAGTTCCCTAAATTCTCTACAGAACTTCTCTGAAGATCTCTGAAGAACTTCCCCGAAGTTTTCTGCACAATTTCCCTGAAGTTCTCTGAAGTACTTCCCTGAAGTTCTCTGCAGAACTTCTCTGAAGTTTTTTGCAGAAAATCCATGAAGTTCATTGTAGAACTTCCCTAAAGTTCTCTGCAGAACATCTCTGAAGTTCGCTGCAGAACTTCCCTGAAGTTCGCTGCAGAAGTTTCTTGAAGTTCTCTAAAGGTGTTACTCTAAGTTTTATGAAGAACTTCTGTGTAGTTCTTTGAAGAATTTCCCTGAAGTTCTTTGAAAATTTTTCATGAAGTGCTTTGAAAGAATTCCTTGAAGTTCTCTGAAGAACTTCCATGAAGGACTTACCAGAAAGTTCTTCAATAAAGTTCGCTGGGAAACCTCTGTGAAGTTCTCTGAATAACTTCAATGAAGTTCTCTGAAAGACTTTCCTGCAGTTCTCTGAAGCACTTTTCTGAAGTTCTCTGAAAGACTTCCCTGAAGCTCTCTGCAGAATTTCTCTGAGGTTCTCTGAAGAATTTCCCTGATGCTCTCGGAAGATCTTCCCTAACGTTCTGTGCCGTACTTTCCTGAAGTACTGTGCAGAACTTTCCAGAAGTTCTCTGCAGTACTTACCAAAAGTTCAATGTAAAACTTTCCTATATTCTCTACAGAACTTCTCTGAAATTCTCTTCAAAACTTCGCTAAAATTCTTCGAAGAACTTCCATAAAGTTCTCTGAATAATTTCCTTGAAGTTCTCTGAAGAACCTGCTTGAAGTTCTCTGCAGAACTTCTCTCAAGTTCTCTGCAAAACTGCCCTGTAGGTCTCTGAAGAATTTCCATGAAGTTCTCTGAAGAACATCTCTTGAGTTTTTTGAAGAACTTCCCTAAAGTTCTCTCAAGAACTTCCCTGAAGTTGTATGGAAGACTTCTCTGACGTTCTCTTCAGATCATCCCTGAAGTTTTCTAAGGAACCTCGGTGAAGTTCTCTGAAGAACTTCCATGAAAGACTTACCCGAAAGTTCTTCAATAAAGTTCTCTGCAAAACTTCCGTGAAGTTCTGTTAAATGGGGGTCAGACGGACTTCCTTCCTAAGCTCTCGATCCCTGATCTAGCCACGGAGACCACTGTGGGAATGTTTAACAATAACCTCTTTTGTTATTCTGGCGGTAGCTCGAGCTTGTCACGGTTATCATCCAAGGTCAGCTGTGAGCATAGATAAATACCCGATCAAGATCCCAAAAGTAAACACTTTTTATAGCCAATTAACTTTTCATTACTGGACTTACGGACTGTGTAGAGTGTGTAGAGTGTGAAACCTTGCGGCCGGCCAGTGGTGAGCTGCTAAGGCACGTGGTCGACGGACTGGCGCTGCCTACGTCGCACAATACGCACGCTATATTGACAGTTTGCCTGCTAGGTCGTCTGATATCATCGATCGTTGGTTGGATCAGACGCTGGTGGGATGAACGGGATAATGGGTTGCGCAAATATGCACTCCGGACTTAGGAGCTCATTAAAGGGTGATACGGTCAAAATTTGGTCAAGGGAAAACGCGTTTAAATCGGTGAAATCGTTTATTTAAAAAATCAAATTAAATTTCTTTTTCAAGTTCAATTAGTATAAAATTCAGGAAAAATATTCAGTTAGGCTTCCGCTTTTCCAAATCCGAATTGCCGGGCCTTACGCTTGACCCCTGCCATAGATTTTGTACAGCCACCTTGTCCACCTTCTTCGCCGCAGAAAGCCAGTTTGCCTTGAACTGCTGCTCGTCCTTAGCAGTTTTTTTGGTCTTCTTTAGGTTCCGCTTGACAATAGCCCAGTATTTCTCAATTGGGCGGAGCTCTGGCGTGTTGGGAGGGTTCTTGTCCTTGGGAACCACCTGCACGTTGTTGGCGGCGTACCACTCCATGGCCTTTTTACCGTAATGGCAAGATGCCAAATCCGGCCAAAACAGTACGGAACAACCGTGTTTTTTCAGGAAAGGCAGCAGACGTTTATTCAAACACTCTTTCACGTAAATTTCTTGGTTGACAGTCCCGGAAGCTATGAAAATGCTGCTTTTCAAGCCACAGGTACAGATGGCTTGCCAAACCAGATATTTCTTTGCGAACTTTGACAGTTTCGTGGTGCTTGAAAATATCTGCTACCTTTCCCTTCCTTTTGCCGTATAAAACTCCTGTCCCGGAAGCTGCTTGTAGTCGGCTTTGACGTAGGTTTCGTCGTCCATTACCACGCAGTCAAACTTCGTCAGCATCGTCATGTACAGCCTCCGGGATCGCGCTTGGCCGTCGTATTTTGTTTATCATCGCGATTGGAGTCACTACCTTCTTGTAAGTCGATAGTCCGGCTCGTTTTTTGGCTCGATGCACGGTTGTAGACGATACACCCAGCTTATTTGCGGCATCTCGGAGAGATAGGTTAGGGTTTCGCTTGAAACTACCGGCAACTCTCTTTGTCGTCTCAGCGGCTTCCGGTTTTCGATTTCCCCCCGATCCAGACTTCCTGGCTGTCGACAAACGTTCCCCAAACACTTTAATTACATTTGTAACGGTTGATTTGGCAACTTTTAGCGATTTTGCCAACTTTGCGTGCGAGTAGCTCGGATTTTCGCGATGCGCGAGCTAAATTTTGATACGCTGCTCTTCTTGCTTGGACGGCATTTTGACAACTGAAGAGTGAATTCCAAAATCAAAATAGGAGCAACATTCTACACACACACACACCTTCAAAATGAGGGGTGTTCAGGTTTTTTAAATGCAAAATTGAAAGAAATACGTCAAGTTGATATTGACCAAATTTTGACCGTATCGCCCTTTATGCCGATAATTATAAGTCCTGGGGTATCACGAATATAGAATGGGGACATTATTGTGGCTACGGGGGACATTTGAACACATGGTTAAACTATGAGCTTTTTAATGCTTTTACCTGAGACAACTTTCTAGGTACTTCCGTATTGGTAATTTTTTATGCCGTATTGGTAGCACTAGCAGTACAGTTTAATTTACGTTATACTTCACTGTTGACTTTAAACGTCAGTTCGCTTCGAAGCTCTGGATAAGAAAGAGCTTATCCAACACCGTAGCCTGTCCCCCGATTTTCATCCCTTTCATCCATTCCATTTCTTAAATGAAGTTCTCTATAGAAATTCAATGAAGTTCTCTGAAGAACTTCCCTGAAGATCTCTGCAGAACTTCCATGAAGTTCTTTTTAGGACTTACCCGAAGTTTTGTGAAAAATTTCTCTGAAGAACTAACCCGAAGATGTCAGAAGAACAAGTGATAAACATTCATTACATAGTGCGCAGGTAGACCAGTGCCACGCAGCGAAATAATTCTCAACTATGAAGTCAGCCATCTGGAAGACCAAGATTACTTGAATAAATTCCCTGAAAACAATGCATTCGTACATGATCTTGATATCAAAATACAGACATTTCAAAAAGTTCACATGTACACTAGCGCCACGTAGCGATTCTGATCTGATTTTTGATAATGCCACCTTGCTTCTTCTTCTTCTTGTTTTTTCTGTCTTCGGCGCTCTTCAAACGAGTTTTTGTTTGCTTCTCAACTTAGTGTTCTAATTGCACTTTCACAGTTATTAATTGAGTGCTTTCTATGCCAACACCAGTGCATGAATTTGTATATTGTGTGCCAGGTACAATAATACTCTATACCCAGGGAAGTCGAGAAATTTTCCAACTCTAAAAATTCATAAACCGGTCGGGAATCGAACCCGCCGCCTCCAGCTTGGTAGACCGTGCGCTTACCGACTACTCTATCCGAGGCCCCTATGCCATCTTGCTATAACGTTTGCATTAAAAAAATGAACTTTTTTCGAGAGGTGGTAAAAAATGAGCTTAGACAGATAATTTTTTTTTTTTACTTTTTTATTTTTCGTCGGTCTATTTCCTCACATGGTGACAATCACCGACGCCAGAAAGACGACTCCACCACCTGGACCGTACCTATCGACTCATGACTATGAGCTGGGACCAACGACTTTACTTCCCTTCCGAAGGAAGACGTCACCAGATTTTTTCGCCTCAGAAAAACCACCGACGTCGACTGGAATTGAACCCAGACCCACTGGAATGCCAATTAGCAGTCAAGCTTACCACTTACCACCGACGCCGGCGTTTCAGAAAACTTTATCAGGTGCTATTTATTTTGGCTTAGAAACAGCTAAAATTTGTAGAACATGTTAAAATATCGTTTAACCTGGAACGAGGAATTACGTCCCGTGTAAAAAAAATTAAATTCTCAGTGTGTACGTAAGTCATTCATGACCCATGCATTCGGTTGTTCAACATTTGGGCTCCCACTGAAGATGAATAATGAAGCGCGCTCGGTGCGGAAAACAATCAAAATTTTCGCGGCATTAAGCATATTTGATTTGCAGCAGTAGCCTCCGGTTCGGATAATGAGAATATAAGCTACGAAAATCGCATTTTTTCCTGCGATGAATGAAATTCCATACCTTTAAAAAGAATAAACACTGACAAATTGAAAATGCACTCCATTGATTCGATTACGGGTTAATCTCGGAGTTATTCGAAATTGAACTGCCTGCAAAAAAATGACGCTGCACTCCGTCACAGGACCTTCCGAAGTGCTATCGGAAACCGAGGAATCTGTAATCAATTTTCTGCCCCATAATGCCATAATTTGTTGGAACGATTTTTCATCCATTATTAATTAATTTCACCTCATTCCTCGGTTCAGCTACTGTTGTTGAATTTTCTCCCACTCTTTGCTTAGCACGGGCACTGGCACACTCGCATGCATAAATCGGCGTTTCTACCGTTGATTAATGGCACTCGGGTGAAATTTCGATTGCATTATTCCACCCGCGATAGGGGTTGTCACGAATGCTTTCTCCTCTCCGCCCCTTCCCCCGGACGGCAGTGATTATTTGGCTTAACTTTCATTATTGCCGATTGGGAAGGAAAACTGCAACGCTTCCACCCGGAGACTGCGGTGCAAATCAAATAATCATAATTAACATAATTTCATGAAATTGTTATCGTTATTGAAACAACGCAAACAACCATTTTCATTATGGGTTGCTGTCTGTTTGAAGAGGTTCCCGTCATCTACGGAGGTGGTCGCACGAACGGGCTGGATTGGCAGCGCTGTTGATTTGTTGGCATGGACTACCGAGGCACGGTGGGATGGAAGCAACAATATTGGGTCATTGGTGTTTGTAACGGAATTATTTGGTGTAGAATTTCAATGCTTGATCTGAGGATTTTGTTTTATGGTTAAATTTTTTTTAGGGGTTAGCCCCAAGATAAATAAATTACCAGTTTAGTTTCTCATTAGAAGTAAATAATGTTTACAAAAGCATCGTAAATAAATTAATTTCAACATTTCCAACTATGGAATCATTCTTCCTCTAAATTTAAAGAATTTATAGAGTAAATAATAAATACGGAAAACCCGTTTCAATCGCAATTAATGCAGAACGTTGCAAAAAGATTATTATTTAAGAACGAGTTGAATATTTATAGAACAAGTCTTGCTGAGTAAAATAACACCGGTAAAATAAGAAGCAATTGAGACTTGCAACTTGTTTTACGCATAATTTTTGCAAAAAAAGTTAAGAATTATTCTCTCTACTTAATTCAACTAAAGCAAAAGATTGTAACAAAAAACAAAACTTAAATAAAAAGAAACAACAAGTGAAAATGCTGATGCAACAAGTGAAGGTAAACACATGCAAAATGAAAACATAAGTGTGACTGCAATCATATTTTTTATACGTGTAATTCCATAAACCATGTATCTCGAATTTGCTTTTATTCTATATACACGAATTTCTGTCGGTTTGTCTGTCTGTCTGACTCATATAGTCTCGGAACCTACTGAACCGATCGGCGTGAAAATTTGTATGAAGGGGTTTTTGGAGCCACAGAAGAATCTTATGATGGTTTGGGGAGAGGGCTCGGGAAGGGAGCACAAATGAAGCACACATTTCTGCATACATAACTCGAAAACTGATCAAGCAAATGAAACCAAATTTTGGCATAACTCGTGAACTTATCAAGCAAACGAAACCAAATTCGATATGTGGAGGTTTTTGAAGTCCAATAATATTTTTAAGGTTAATTGGATACCTTCCTTATCTGGAAAGGGAAGAGGGACTCTCATTAAATTGAAACACAAATTTCTGTGTAATTCGAAAACTAATCAAGCAAATGAAACCAGAGACATGCCAAAGTCGGGGTGTTTTGGAGGAAGGATTTTTCTATGATGGTTTGAAACCCCTCCCCCTCTGGAGGGTGGTGCTCCCTTTCAAATGAAATAGACATTTCTGCATAACTCAAGAACTAATCATGCAAATGTTATCAAATTTGGAATGTGGGGGTTTTTAAAGGATTTTTTTTCTATGGTAGTTTGAGACTCTTGAAGGGGGGAATTTCATACACATGAAACACAATTTTCTTCACAACTCAAGAATCAATCATGCAAATGGAACCAAATTTGGCATGTAGGGGTTTTTGAAGGCAATTTTTGTTAAGGAGTTGGAGACCCCCCCCTCTGAATGGGGGGGGGGCTCAAATAAATGATACACATATTTCAAACAAAGATGGGAACTATCCATGCAACTAAATTATATAATGTGTATTTCTCTGGTAGAATCATGTTCTACTAGAAGTTTGAACTCAGAAGGGGTAAAAAAAATCTCATTCCAAAAAAAACAATCATAAACGCGCAAGCTCTTTAAACTTTTTATTCATTCCGTTGCTAGCGTAGTCCCCCTTGCACCAGGTTCAGCTGGTGAAATTTTATTTAACAATACTTTGAATATAATTTCAATTCTTTTAAATTTTACTATTTTTCTGATCTATATGATATACTTAATCATATACTTAAAAAATAATAAATAATAATCACAGTTTTACCATACAGGATTTGCCTAGAACCTAAATATATCGTAAAATACCATGTTTTGTGTTTTAAAACCATTTGACCAGCGCTTGACTATGGATCAGAAGGTTGGAAGAAGAACAAATCGTTAAGGAAACCCCTGATAAATGAACAAGAAGGTGGTAGCCATTATTTAGAAAAAAAATCCAATCTTGCTGTGCGAAATGTGGCTCGCAAAGTTGGTAAGTCAATGTCATACGTGCAAAAGGTGAAGTAGAACTAAGGACTGCAGGCGTAAAAAGTAAAAACGGTGCCCAGCACGACTGGGCAATATTTCACTGCAAAAAGTCGTGCTAAGGAGCTTTACACCAATTTTTTGCAAACATTTTCTTGGATCATATGTAATGGACGACAAAAAGTACGTAATCGAAGACTTTAAACAGCTTCCGGGTCTGGCTTTTTATATCGCAATGCAAAGAAACGCCATTGCTGAGTATTCACTGACAAAGAAGGTGTCCAAATTTCCCAAGAAGTATCTGGTTTGGCAGGCCTTATGTAGTGGTGGTCGAAATGCTAAATTTTTTGTCTTTACCAGCACTATCAATAAATATGAGAACGAGAAATAATGTCTGCAAAAGCAGTTGCTACCGTTTATCAAAAGCCACTAATCTTCAATTCTGTTTCGGCCCGATTTGGACTCTTGTCACTATGCTAAATCCGTCCTGGAATGGTTTAAGGTAGACGTGGTCAAATACGTTCCAAAAACAACCAAGCCACTAAACTGACTAGAACTTTACCCAATCGAGAAGTACTGGGCTCTAGTTAAGCGAAAACTCTTCAAAACTATGAAGAAAACAAATAGCACCGATGATTTCAAGAAAAGATACCGTACGAAACCTGATGGCGGCTGTTCCATAGAAAGTTCGAAAATTTAACAGAAAGAAGAATCTCTATCAACTGTTTCTAATGTAGTTGTAACTCTATTTTTGTGGAAGGAACAATCGATTTTGTTGAATTATGTGTGATTTTTTTTCTGTTATTATTTTGGTGTCCGAAATTTAACGTGGACAGGCTTTACTTTATCTCGGAATACTGATTTTCTGCAGAGGTGCGGTCTTGAGCAAAGATGTTGAGAAGGTCAAGAAAATTCGAAAGATTGACCTTTTTTCGGAGATGCACTGTACCGTGGCGCCAGTGAGCATGCAAAATTGAGCATTCTCAACTTGTTCTGTCTCGTGTTTCTGATAAGATAGAATATTAGAGTCTTCGGCATTTTTTTTTTCAGAAGGGGATAAATGTGTTCAAGTGATTCAGGGCTGACTCACCTCAAATTCAAGTGATTAAGAATTAACGAACTTATCATTCAAGGAATCATATATTTTCCAGGTCCAATTTGTTTCCTTATGTGCTTCAGGTCGTATTCACTTAATTATCAAGTGATTCGGGATGAAACCATCTAAAGGTCAACTCATTCAGGCCTGATTCACTACACATTCACATTATTCAAGCCTGATTGTATTCATATTCAAGTAATTCAGGACGGACTAATAATTATAACTGTGTATTGTTGAAAATCTAACAATCGGCAGTCGGCAGTAGATGGAAAAAGTGGTTTTGTTTTCGAGCATAACGAATATAAGCGAGCATAACGAACATAACGAATATAAGCAACTCACAAAATTTTAATATGATCTTAAACAGACTCAGCCAGCCAATATAAATCTGTTGAATGAGTTTCGTATTATAAATTGGTGATTTTCTAATATGTAAAAAAGGGTGATAATATAATATAATATATTGAAATTGAACTGTATTTTCATGAAAGGGCAAAAAAGTGATACAGGGAAAAAATGAGTGGAAAAATATGTTGTTTCTTCCTTTTGTTTAGAGCATTTACTACCTCTCATATGCCTGAAACCATTGGCTGGATCTGACTGGTTTATATTCTGTTTCTTCCAAGATCTCCAGGAGTGTGTTACAGTGCCTTTAAAGGCAGTTTTGAAGAGATTTTTTCGATAATTCTGATCCGAATTCCAGTATTCCAAATCAGTAACAAATTCCAGGATGTCATTTCAATCCATGCAGCTGTACGTAGAAGCTTTAAACTTGTGAGCATTCCATAAAAAAATTATTACCTTCATCTTTTTCCCACTAACCTCGTTGTTCTTCTGCTGAAAATGTTTTGAAATAACTGTCCCAACGCACAGAGGAAACAGAGAATAACTGTCAGTAGCCATTTTCTACGGAATATTCAACACACTTGAAAAATTTCTATCAAACCCGTAACTGCACTTTTTTTCGAATATTAGACCTCATAAAAAAATCTCATTTCCTCCAATAAATACTGAACAATGCTACACAAATTGTTCCATTCCGAGGTTTTTTAGGCTTCAAGATTTCTGGTTTTTCTGTAGAAAAATGACTTTTTCCTAAAACGATGCATCGCTTTGTACTCTTCAAGAGGGAAAATTGAGCTTTTCCTCAGGTGGTTCACGACTTCAGGCTTTCTTCCAGCAAACGTTGGTCACGTTACTGTTTTTCGGGACACTTTCACCTTCGATGCATTGGTGAATCGATCAGACACCTTTTGTGAGAACACTTTTGAAATCCCGGGAAAAATGACAGCCTATTCAAGTGACTTATGATGGACTTTCCCAAAATTCAACTGATTTAGCTCACCTCACTGACTCACCACACATTCAAGTGATTCAGGTCTGGTTCATTTCATATTCATGTGATTCAAGGCTGATTCACTACATATTCAATTAATTTAGGCTTAATTCACTTCATATTCAAATGATTAAGGCCTGATTCATTTCAAATTCAAATCAAGACTTAGCATACCGGTGAAAGTACATATGTTTTAGGTCCGATTTCTTGCGTTGTAAAATGATTCCGGTCTTATTCACTTCATATTTGATTGATTCAGGAAGAGTTCACCTCAAATTCAATTTATTTAGGACTGACTCACCACACATTGAAGTGATTCAGGTAAGATCCACTTCATATTATATTAATTCAGGTCTGATTTGCTTCATATTCAAATGATTAAGGTCTATTTCACTTCATATTTATGAGGTTCAAGACTTCCTCACTTCATATTTAAGTGATTCAGTGTTGATTCATGACACATTCAAATGATTCCGGCCTGGTTTTATTCATATTCAACAAGTAAAAAATATCTAACTTAGCTACTACTTTTGGTTCGGCACGGTGACTGCGAGATTTTCTTTTCGGATGAACCGCTCTTCCTCCTTCAGGACAGTCATATTCAACAAAATGATCATGTGTATGGCAAAAGTCCTGCCAATATTCCAAGAGATAAACTAGCTTTAGAACGCTATAAGAATGTATCGAAAATCATTATGGGACACCGTTTCACGAAAAGGAAAACTTCCTCTTCTTTTCATAGAACCTAACGTTAAAATCCACACTAAATATTACATCGAGCAGGTTTAAAGAACCATCTGCTTCCTTACGCTTCAACGCTGTTTGGGAATACACCATACACCAACACTTTTTCACTGCAATTTGTCTTCACCGTGAAGTGACACCCGTAATTTTATCAGAATCACGAGATAGAACAAGTTTATTTTTATTTATCTTTTTTTTCCGTCGGCCTATTTCCTCGCATGGTGACAATTACCGACGCCAGGAAGACGACTGCACCACCAAGACCCTACCTATCGACTCATGACTATGAATCGGGACCAATGGCTTTACTTCCCTTCTGAAGGAAAACGTGACCAGATTCTTTCGCCTCAGAAAAACCACCGAAGTCGACTGGGATTGGAGATTGAACCCAGACCCACTGGGGTTCCAAGTAGAAGATATAGAACAAGTTAGAAATGCTGAATTATGCTTGCTCGAGGAAGCCGAGCATTAGTACACGACACTGAAGAAGTCTGCACATTGTAGACGAAATACACGTATCTGTCAGGAAAAGCACTAGAGGTAGTTGGAATTGAATAAAAATTACTAGAAAATGAGAAGAAATATTAGTAATTTTCAGTCACTTCCAACTACCGTTATAAAGGGTGTCCACGATGAAATTGCCACACACAAAATTGATGCGCAAAATTCGAGTTTTCATCCGATTGCCATCAAATTTTCAGGGATTGAGAAATAACTATTAAACTTCATTTTACCATTTTACTCGTATTTTATTTACAGTCCATACGCAAATGCCGCACCTTAGCCTTAACCCCTGGCCATAAGATTCTGCACAACCTGTGAATCAACCGTTTTTTGCATGTAAACCCATACTTTCTTCAGTTCCTCGACTGTCTTCACTACCTTAGGTCGTTTAAGAAGGTGCTGCTTCATAATCGCCCAGTACTTCTCGATGGGGCGGAGCTCCGGAGTGTTGGGAGGGTTGAACATTTTCGGCACGAAATTGACCTTATTGTCCGCATACCACTTCAGCACGTCCTTGAGTAGTGGCATGAGGCCGAATCCGGCCAGAAGATTGTTGGGACGTTGTGGGCCTTCAGGAGAGGAAGCAGCCGCTTCTGGAGGCACTCTTTTATGTACACCTGTCCGTTCATCGTGTCCTGGGTCACGAAAGGTGCACTCCACTTCCGCACGTGCAGATGTCTTGCCAAACCAGGAATTTCTTCGCAAATTTGGACATCTTCTGAGTGCGGACATGCTCCGTAACGCTGAACTTATCCTTGACCGTGAAAAACAGGTTGCCGGGGATCTGTTTGAAGTCGGCCTTCACATATGTTTCGTCGTCCATGATGCCGCATTCAACTTTCGTCAGCATGTTGAGGTACAACTTCCTGGCACGGGTTTTGGCGGACTTGTTCTGCTTCTCGTCGCGATTAGGGGCCTTTTGTACCTTGAACGTTCGAAGCCCAGCCTTAGTTTTGGCCTTCTGGACAAAACTTCGGCTTAGGTGCAGCTTCTTAGCCACATCCCGAACGGAGGCGTTCGGATTTCGGTTGAAGGCCCCAACTACGCGGTTGTGATTTTTGGTGTTGTACGGAATACTTTTTCCTTCACTTCTGGGCTTCCGATCGGTGGTCAACCGTTCCTCGAACCGCTTAATCACTCGCGATACCGTGGAATTCGCGATTCCCAACGTTTTAGCGTTGGAACGATGCGAGAGATCCTTGTTCTCGTGATGAATGCGCAAGATTTTATCACGCACGAGCTGTTCTTTCGACTCCATTTCCGCGAGTATTGAACTAAATCCACCCAAATGTTCATTAAATTCTACCCAACGGTTAAAAAGTTAGAGCAATTTCATAGTGTGGCAATTTCATCGTGGACACCCTTTAGCAATAGAGATTGCAATTAAATAGAAACTACAACTTTTGTTTCTAGTTACAGTTTTCTAGTTACATGTACAAAAAAAAAGTTCACACTCACCAGGAGAAAATTACTGATCCTTCTTCTCATTGTCTCGTGAAATAATTAGTTTTATCGAAAATACCAATGTTCCACATTTCTTGATTTTGTCCCACTGTGCGATAGCCTGATCAAAAAAAGTGAGGCATTGTAGTTCGTGGGGTACTGGGTCCAGTACTTGGTTCGGAAGGGGCATAATTTCTGGTGGTAAGTGGTTGATGGATGAAATGTTGGATTAAGAATGCTGGCAAGTAAAGGCGTTCACATTATTTTAAAAATATTAATTCTGAGGAATAGTTTTAGGTTCCATTTACGTCGTTATTATGAGAGGAGAAGGAAGCAAATTATAATAATGGTTGGTGCGAGAGTAGGATTTTAGGTCTGTTTATTTATGTGTAGGAAGGTACACCATGTAAAGGTAAATATGAACGTGAACAGTAATAATCAACAGTTTGTTGTAATAGAACCTGTGATTGTTTACCAATCCGATCCGTAGCTTATCAATCTAGGTAGTGAGGTTTAATAGATTTCTAAAAATCAGAAATTTAGGGAAAAATGGGGCGAAATAGAGAAGTTTGTGGGTAATGACGTAACTAATAGTTTGGGGAGGTCTGTATTGTAATCAAGATAAGAGGTCAAGGCTTATCCTCAATGTTTCTAGAACCCCCCAAAGAATGTGTGGTGCTTCCTCGTGCTTTGCAATTTTCAAGCCGAATCATTAAGCTGACTGAAGAAAACAATGCTTGTGAATTCTGTTTATGTGAACTTGTTGTTATAATTTCCCAGTCTTTAATGACATTTCGCAACATTTTGGAAGAAGAACATACTAAAGAGCAGGGCTGGTTATTGAAATCCCATGAATTATAGACCATTTCAAACCGCAAATCTCTAATCATTTAAAATTTCCAGTTAAATTTAAGGCGGTTTTTCCACCTGGGGCTAATAGGCTCGACCATCGTACTTTCTGAGTGGTCCAACATGCATCGTTACGGTTGGTTTAAATTGGTACTAATCTTTTATTAAATATTTGAGGAGATGCATCACATTAAAACCAGTTTGAGGGAATAGAATCTGTGTGTGTGTGTGTGTGTGTGTGTGTGTGTGTGTGTGTGTGTGTGTGTGTGTGTGTGTGTGTGTGTGTGTGTGTGTGTGTGTGAATATACAATCCAACGCCCACTGTCCGGCAGTTATGGAAAAAACGAACTGTTGTCGACTCGACAAACATTTTTAGCCCGGGAATTGAAAGGTGAAAGCTCTGTTGGGATCCAGTGACCCATTTCAGAATGCCTGGTTACTCACGTCCATGCCGAGGTCACTTTCACTGACAACAAGCCCCGCATAAACACGGTACAAATTTCAAATGGAGGTACTGTGCATACACTTCCATCATCAAATCTTATTGTTTTGATGATGGCACGTATTTAGCAGTATCGTTCAAATTCAGAAAGATCTCACCGGATATTGTTGCTGATCTTCAGTCTTCATTTGGACGGCTTCCCTGTGATGCTAAAGGATGCATTTATGTCTCTACAGAAGTATCACTCTGCTATTCGGCAAATATTTCCACATCATCCTTTTCGAAAGGAACAGCCCGAATACAATTAGTATTTCGCGCACAATAAAAATCACAAGTAAAAAACACTTCCGAGAAAAAATTTAACTTGAAAAATCACAATTATTGTTCAACGAAAAAAAAACTTCCCAGCTCCCCATCTGTACACCATTTGGTGAGTGAGTGCATCTGGAATTATATGCCAGTCACTCACGCGCTAGTTTGAGGGAATAGAATCTGATATTAAAAATAGGGGCCAATTATAGAAGTCGGCTCGTCAAGTTTATTTTGCTATTACAGTTGTCGAGATCGACGAAATTTTATCGAGCAGGTCATGTTGTATCTGTCACATTCTGTTTGGTAAATTTGTTTTAATACGCGTTTTTCGTCTGCAAGTGATAATTGATTTTTTTTTTGATTTTCTGAGGTGAATTAACAAAAAACTGTCCTTGGTACAATTGTCCACTCTTAATAAAAAAAAAACAATTAGTTAAACTGCTTAAATTGAATGTGGGCATCGCCAGAGGCTTTTTTGTGGAGTTGAAGCCAGCAAAACAAATGTACAAACGTCTTTGGTCGGAATGGCAAAATGTATGTCGATGTAGAAAAAAAATGTTCGCTCATCATCATGAGGCTTCAAGAGTGGACAGTAATGTCTGCTAGAAATAAAAGTTGTGAAGAGAAAGTGTTGGTAGTTCTGTCAGTGTATGGTATGTTGTACAAATTGAATAGAAGTATTGAAAATTGACCAAAGGGCTTGGATATAGGAGCACTCGTACCAAGCACGCATTCCTTTGCCTTACATCCCCAATGAGAGGTAGGTTCTCGTACGGAGAACATATGTAACAAAAAGCAAGTGTTGCATAACATAATTATCGAATGCATGAACTACGAATTTCACATCAAAGACAAGTTGTTATTTTTATGCATACTTTGAAGAGATTATTAATTTGATGGAAGTTATATGTTTGCACCTTTAAACTGAATAAACCATAAGCTTGCCCCTCTAAACTGAATAAATGATCCGTAAAAACTTGAAGTTCGTTCCATAAAAACGTATATATGACCCATAAGGCTCTGATAAAAATCTATTAAAAAACGAAAATGATCCATAAAGTAAAGCAAAATGATCCATACTTAATATAAATTTTAGCAATAAAACTTTAAAAATGTACCGTTATATCTCTAGAGAATGATCGATAAAATTGTGTGGATTACCCATAAAAAAATTGCACTTATTCCATAAAAAGTTCAAAATTGACTTCTTACATTGGTCATTTGAATAAAACGTTTGTGAACTAAAATATAGGCAGATGATCAATAAATTATTGAAAATATACCATAAATAAATTGCCAATGATCCATAATAGTTTGAAAACATGAACCACAAACATTTAAAGATGTTTCATAGCAAATCAACTTTTTTTCTTTAAATTTTGCCAGCAGGGAAAGATTTATTAACATGTTCGTTTGTGTTAGCTATACGGCTTAAATGTTGATGTTAATAACTGAAGGCGTTTGAGAAGATTTGCAATTTTTCAGAAAGCTGACTTACTTTTGCGATCTCACGTTCTTTTACAACTGAAACTGCAACATGTTTGTGCACGTAAAGAACTGCAGGTCAAATTTAAGACTTGATGAAACTGTAATATCAGATTTTTTTTAAATAAAATTATGCCGGGCATGATGATGGCATGAATAATTTATGAATAATGTGCATATATTTCGTTGCACAATTTTACAAGTTTATAGAACGCCATCAAACTATTCTTGGATCATTTGTCAAACGTTAATGGGTAATCCTCACAATTTTATCGGCCATTCCCTAGATGTATAACGGTAATTTTTGACACACTGTTGCTAAATTTAATATAAATTATGGATCACATTAATAAATTTTATGGTTGATATCTATTTTATTATGTTGACCAAATTTTGTGGGTCATGAATGCGTTTCTTATGAAACTATTTCAATTTTTTTATGGATCGTTTATCAGCTTTTATATGCGAAAGTATGTTTGCCAGTTGCAATAGACAACTTTAACCTTCCTTGTGCATTCGTGTCGTTTTTGACCAACTAACATCTCAAAAAAAGCTCTTATGTCAAAACGGAATAAACTAGGACTCTAAAATTTTCTGAGTTTTCCTAACTTTTGAAAACAAATATATTTTGGGTAAAAACAGCTTTCAGTGACCTCGAGAAGTGCCGCTTCAAAAAAAAGTTACACATAGTGCATTGAGGGTCAAAAAAGACCCAAGACTTTGCTTCTCTGCCAAATATTTATTTTTGAACCGATTTTTGATATTTTGATCTCAAATGAAAGGTAAAGATTCTTAGAACGTCATGCTGACCTGTTTTCTTTTTTATCGGCCATTCTGGGCACATAGGTACCCAGAACCGATTGCGGTATGCATCCGAAGTGGACAATGTTGGAACCTCAAGTATTTGTACCGGTAGACGGTTCAAAATTCACGACTTTGAACACCGATCTTCAAAAACATCATACCATAGATCAACTGGAGTATTAGGCCACACCCGGATACTCTGATACCGGTTCCGGAAGTGTCCAAAGTGGACAATTTTGAAAACTCAACTATTTGTACCGTTCGACGGTTAAAAAATTAATGGTTTTGAATACTGATCATACAACCAGGACATTTGGTCACATCCGATACTCCGGAACTGAATCCGGTAGGGTCTCAAACAGGACAATTTTGAACCTCAAGTATTTGTACCCTTAGCTGGTTCAAAAATTTATTCAAACGTAATTTCAGCTGTTCTAGATTTTTTATATTTCAAACTTTTGGAGAATGGGACCAATGTCCATATTTGTACCTTTTAGACTTAGGATTATTAGTAACATTACTTGACCCTCTTGAACCTATCTTATTATATGTTTATTTCAACAACCAGATGACAGCGTGGAAGGTGCCCTGTATTGTCCAAGAAATTCTCTGCATAGCCCTTCATTTATAATGATGATGATGATGATGATGATGATGATGATGATGATGATGATGATGATGATGATGATGATGATGACGAAAAACTACCATCTATTGTAGCAAGGGAACCATATCAGTGGAATAATCTTATAAACGATTTGATCTGGATTCTACTGTTGTTTGTGATCATCAAGCTATATAGAGAATATAGATAATATAGAGAAGATAATCTGCTTTCAAACGCAAGTTCGCATTGACAGCGCTAGAATCGAGCCCTCAATTGACAAAATAAACCCAATAGATGATGTCGAAGAGCCCATCCTTGCTCCGCGAAATGTTACAGAAGGGAGGAGGCAGTCCCATGCTCGCTATCCAAATCGTTTCACTTGGGTGCCCTGATGGTCCCCCCTCTTCTCCGTTCTATACTATGTCATGGATATTTAATAAATTTTGTAGCTTTTAACTCTTGAAACCCGGAATGAACACTCGTTGCCTCACTTTGATACCTAAGCCGAAGGGGGGCTTGAATTCCAACAGGTACTTGAATTTCACAACCGCTCGCGGCCATGATGGATGCAAACTCACAGTAACAGAGTGGGTAACATAAAAATGAGAGGAAAAAGATTTTAGTGAGATTGTTAGTGATATTCTCACAACAAATCTTCGTTTTTCTGACTTAAAAAAGTTCGCGCTATTGTAACTAAGCGAAGAAAACCCCCTGAAATAACAGCCTAGTTTACAGCTTGGGATCTTGTTGTTATCCCAGATCTAAAATATTTCGAATATGAACTAATTTACTACTTTAAAACTTTGAAAGCAACGGGTCCACCCTCTATCTAGAGGGTTTATTTTTATTTGTTTCTCTCTTTCATTTATTTAAAGAGTGGTATGAAGGATACAATCTCATCGCCTCGCATTAAAACCACCCACAAACCTCAAATTATAGCGGCAGGATTGATTTGCCATGTTTGAACCCTTGAACTAGAACAAAATAACGTTAGGATTTTATGTATGACCTACCAAACACTGGTACTGATACAAACCATTTGGAAAGACACTTTGATTGTTATTTTTTGTATTCTCCCCTTCGCGGTGTAACGATCTTATGATGAAATTTGTCAGAAGTAGACAGTCTTCTATCTCCATTAGAGGTTCCAGGAGCGGACAGCAATTCAACGATAGAACAAACAGAAATGAAGAGAAAGCATTGACAGCTCTGTATAGGGTAACAGCAGGCCCTGAAAAACACAAGCCCAAAAACGAGTGAAGGACACCTAAAACGTAGTATCCGATCGGGCACACAATCCTCCATCAAGGAACCCGATGCAGGGCAGCCGGGCAAAAGATCATGTGCCCAATCGGACACCACCACCTATTTCCCTCAATTTCAAAGCCCCCCTTCACCCCATACGGAACCATTAATACCCTCTACTCGCCCCTACTCGTTCCAGCAATAAACCACCGTCCACTCCCAGAGCCTCCCATGGCGACGAGAAACTATCCGCTTCGGACAAATTTTATCGCATGGAAAGGTTTATTCTACTGCTTCGAATGTTCTTTCCCAAGCGGGCCCTCTGCGTCCTATTACTAATATACCTGCCTGTCATCGTCCATCTTGAGTAACACTTTTCTATGGCTATGTGCTTCACTTCGAACAGTCAGATATTTACCTGGATCAAAACATTCTCCCTTTTCGAAGATGTTGCAATTACATTGACTTATTGTACCATTAGTAAACCAGGTACTTTGATTATTTACTCCATAAAAGAAATGGACAAACAACAACATAACTTGCCACGAAAATGAAAAGTGTACTTTTATTCGTTTCCCTAAGATTGAAAGTACGAAGTCTAAGAGTGAATTGCGGCATAACTCATATCACACCTGATGTTAGTGCCTTTATTTAAACGTTCTACGACGTCACAGTGACAAAAATGACAAGAATGTGTGATACTTTAATTACTGGTCAAGTTATTGGCCTCACATGCATGTTTATAGCATGAGACAAGCCTTCTCACTGTTGACAAGGTGGAAAAAATTTCCCACTAGAGGGATGACTTTAATTCTATACAAAACTGTAAAAAAAAACTATAAAAGCAAAGCTAACCGTGTTATAAAAGGCGAACACGAAATTTTTGCGACACCGAAAATGTCATGCCAATTTTCTTCTTATGTTTAGAATCAAACCAAAATTTCAGGGTAGTTTCATACATATATTTACTTCCAAAATCAAAAGAAAAGTTAATCGATGGAGCCTTGAGTGTCAAATTGAACACATTTTCGCTTGATGCCCTCCATCAAAGTCTTAACAGTGGCATCCGGTACCAGTTTCTCAGTTTTTTTTCCATTTTCTTAACATGTCCTACTCGTCTTTGACTGTCTTCTTGCTCTTCCGAAGTTCCCGCTTCATCATTGCCCAGTACTGCTCCACCGGGCGCAGCTCTGGACAGTTTGGCGGATTCATGTCCTTTCGAACAAAATGGACAGAATTGGCCTCATACCACTCCAGGACACTTTTAGAATAGTGGCATGATGCCAAATCTGGCCAAAATAGCGGAGCTTTGTTGTGCTGCTGCAAGAACGGCAAAAGGCGCTTTTCAAGGCACTCAGATTTGTAGATCTCGCCATTTACTGTGCCCTTTGTCACGAAAAACTTCACTCCTCAGTCCGCAAGAGCAGATGGCCTGCCAAATGAGATATTTGAAGGCGAACTTCGACATTTTCTTCTTCTTAAATTTGTCGTCCACATAGAATCTTGTCTTGCCGGTGAAAAACTTCCAACCCCGTTTCGTCGTCCATCACACAGCAGCCATATTTTGTCAGCATCTTTTCGTAGAGCTTCCGTGCCCGAGTTTTAGCGCCGTCGATTGTTGCCGCTCATTGCGGTTTGGGGAAGTTCTGTACCTTGTATGTACGTAGTCCAGCTCTCTTCTTTGCATTCTGGACGTATTTCTGCGACATGCCGATCTTTTTAGCCAAATCACGGCTTGAGACGTTGGGATTTGCTTTAATCATCCGCTTCACCTTTCCCTCCGTCTTTTTGTTCTCCGTTCCCAGTTTTCTTCTAGCTCCTTTGCCGTGGTCCAACGTCAACCGCTCATGGAACCGCTTCAACACTCTGGAGACGGTTGAATGGTGCATGTTCAACATTTTTCCCAACTGCCGGTGCGACAGGTCAGGAAATTCCAGGTGTTTGGAAAGAATTTGTTCTCTCGACTCGCGTTGGTTCACCTCCATTTTCGTTGAATCGAAACACACGATTTCGAGTTTGACAGCATGTAAACAATACACATCAATAAGAAAGTGCGCAAAATTTGGTTGATTTTTACCCAATGGTAAAAAAGTTATGTCCTGTTGAATGTGTCGCAATAATTTCGTGTTCGCCCTTTAGTGAAGAATTGATCCATGGCCTCAAGGTCACTGGCCTCCCTAAGCGGACCCTCCGCGTCCTATTCCATATCAAAACCTTATCCCTTTATTCCTGTTCAGCATCTGTCCTGAGTAACACTTTACGATGACCCTTGTTCAGTTCAAAAATTCTGATCCATTGCTAAATAACATGTTGTTAGAGTTAGTGCTGTCGTAAAGACCGCACATATAAACTTCAGTATATATTTAAATTTTCTGCACTTGAAACATCAGACCTATTATGAGTTTTTTTTGTTGGGGCGTAGAACCACTGCCCTAGTAGCACACTTGTTTCAAATCAGTAAAAGCAACTGCAATGTAACTCAATTAAGTCACAACTAAGTTGCTGCAACCTATTATGACAGATATGTGTTGCTTGGGTGCGTCCACTGAGTTGAACTTTTGTGGAATAAAACTCACAATCATGACCAAAACTCTCATCCTGTTTGATAATGAAGCAAACATTGAGATTTTTAATGATGCCAACTGTACAGGTGTATTTGACGTCTAATCGGTGACAATTAGAGAAAAAACAACAATCAAAGAATTGTCAAGCAAATGAAAACTGCACTTTTAGTCATTTCCCTAAATACTTAATATCGTTTAGGAGTGAATTGCGACTAAGCCCGCCAGTATCACACCTCTTTCAGTTCCTTGAAATAAACGTACTACAACGTGGCAAAATAAAGAAAGCAGGTTGTGATACCTCAGCATCATGTCAAGCTAGAGAATACAGTCAGTACTCCTATGTGAGGGAAAATTCTCCCACACTGATTTCCAGCCTGTCCTGAAACTAATTGAGCTGAACTTTTGTTAGTAGTTAGTGGTAATTATAAACTTGTTAACCACCGAAAATCAAAAGAGAAATAAGAGTAAGTCATCACCCATCTCATCACCCACCACTCAATCCTGATAGACTACACATATGTTATCCTCTGCTGAGTAGTTCAGAAGTTTAGTTTAGTTTAGAATTTTGCACGAGTGAGCATTTAAAATTGAAAATTTTCGAGTATTTCCTGACCCCTAATCTAAAACTAA
The DNA here is from genome assembly GCA_034211315.2 of Aedes japonicus. Lineage (NCBI taxonomy): Eukaryota > Metazoa > Arthropoda > Insecta > Diptera > Culicidae > Aedes > Aedes japonicus. The sequence goes on from JASCZW010000646.1 coordinate 43,657, forward strand.
AATTTAGTTCTTGTTTCTCTAGTTATCTATCCTCTGATTTAAAATGATATTTAATCAGTACCTTAGCGTTTAATGTCGATTAATTTTTACTCGGAAGTATAGAGGTTCCAATGTTCTTCCGCTCGTTGAACCATGAAGTTCAAAAGATCAAGCAGCTCTTCGCCGGCGCCATCCACGATTCCGATCAACTCACAGTTTGCAAGTTGTTGAAAAGATTTCAACGTTATCAATAAAGCCGGCTGATCGCTGATCGTTGCTCTCAGCAGTGATCCCCGTTCAACATTTTCAAGCAGCAGTCTTTGCGGATCTTTTCTTTGATCTACCGAACTGAAATGACCCCGGAATACGATGTATTGATTTTGATAGATCCGGTGAATGTTTCCATCCAGACAGTTGATTCTTTCCTTTCGAAAGTGTTCGACGAGAGCATTGACATTCATGTTGATATTGATGGCCCCCAGTCGGCGATCGTTGCGCTCGAAAAGTTCCATTCTTATGCTGAAGTTGAGAGAACGGGAAATTGTTTTAAATCATCCCGGTCAGAGATCTACGAGCATTACCATGAACAAGATGGGGGTTTCAATTTTTTGGGATGTGGATCGGTCTGTTTTAAGAATTGATTGCAAATGTTCCTATATTTGATTAATTTCCGGTAGGACTTCTCCTGAGCAGAGGCCTTAATCTCAGGTGGCTGAATTTTGAGAAAATGAATATTCCTAGAATCTCTTTAGAAGAATCGTATACTTACAACGTTCAAAATTCTCTCCAACATAGCCAGATTGTCCTGTTGAATTCTCTTGGCATTGCATTTCCTGGCTTCAAAGTGAAGCAACTTCTTTGGTTTGTAGTCGTAATTGACTCCGAGAAATCCCTGTTGGAAATATTAATGTTAAGGCTTAAACTCAGTGAAGTAATTTTAGGAAACCACCTCAGTTCGGTTGATTTTGTTGATTCGTTTCAGAAGATCCTTGTTATCTTTGGCAATCTCGCGCTGTCTCCGGATGTCGTTCACAAGCTTCGTCGAATGTAGAATGTTGTCTACAAACAAAATCGGAGGTTCGGTGTCTATTCTCGGAGTTGTTACAGATTTACAGAATGACATTTTGAATGATTTGAACTCAACTTGGTCACATGAAATTGGTTAATTAAATGTCATACCTATAATGGCATGACTACTATGACTACATTTGAGAAAAAGTTTCAAGAACAGGCCTCCTTAGGGGCATGGTGAATCGAAAAAACAACACCATTCTCATTCATCATCGCATCCGTGAATGCTTCACGGAAATTGCTCGTTCAATCTGAGCCAAATTCCATACAACGTGCATCTCCATCGCGGACGAACAAGCGTTGAAAGATTCATCAAACCAACACCGCACCGACAGTCAGCTGTTCAGGACCCACCGAAGAAGGAAATACAATCGAAACGGACGGAACACGCCATTTCAGGATTAATTTATGTCAATCCATTCCAACTTACGGAACAACAAATCTGCGGAAAAATTGAGACACGCTTTGGGGCTCCTTCGCACGACCCCAGTCCCAAGGTAAACGGATTACAGCTCTACGAATGGAAGTGGGTGGACAATAGAGAAAATACCAACCTCTCTCTCTCTCTTTCTCTACACGATATATTCTGACAGGCCTTCGTTGAGCGGGCGAACAACAACGGTAGGTCAACCGTGACCAACCGTGAAATGTGCGAAAAAGAAGGAAGCGTGGCCCAAAATGACTTTCGAACGAGCTATTTAGTAGCCACTTTGTACGTGAAATGAGTTGGCAGCTACCTACCAAGGGCAATCGTTTAACCAGCGGGTCGGTAGGTCTAGCGAAGGGAACTCGGTTCGTTGGGTAATTCAAGTTCGTTCCGACTACATCAATGCAAATGAGTGGTAATTATTTGGCGTGAGCTTTAAGTTCAGCATTCGTAATGAGTGGTCTTTAAGTCGAAAAATGCGTTCGAACTAGTCAAGCACCAGCAGAGAATCCTTTTACCAGATTAAACGAACCGTGTAATCTAGTTGCTTGCACTGATTTGATAGGTCAATATTCAGTTCGGAGATCCCCATCGATGCCCGAAGCTTTACAGGAAAAACTTTCCTACTGTTAATCACCAGAAAACACCAGCAAAGTAATCAAAGTTGTATCTTTGAACTTGTTTGCAACTTCCACCCCCTTCTAGCAGCAACACATCCAGATCCACTCGAGCAACAATTGCCAATTACGAATTGCTACTTTGTTTCTCGGCCCCAGAGAAAGCTTCCCAATTTCGACCTGCTTCCCACCAACGCAGTAAGTAATGCAATGTTTCAACTTTGATCTCGTCTCATCTTCTATTGCTTCTGTGGCGTTCCGTCAGAAGTTTTGCCAGCATGACCTGACCACCCACTCCCAACACTCCACCTCAGCGTCGGTTGGAACATGATGGATCTCCCTCATTAATTGAATCAGAGGGAGAATCTGTTGATCTGCCGCCAGAGTTCGGCTAAAACTTTCGCTTGGAAGCAAACTGCCCCCTTGGGGTGGTTTCTTGCAGCCACCCTTTTCTTCCACCTAGTTTTCCAAACAAAGCAAAACAAAGACATCAATTAGGACCTATCTGACATGCCGTGTAATGAAACATAATTCCGCATGTATGCTCCCCGCCAGTCCCAAGTGCTTCCCTAATCGCATTAGGAGTGTGGAAAATTAACTGCCTATCAACACGTCTACCTGCATGGGCTGCGGTTTGTGCCGACTTGGAAGAAGTTCCCGCAAATCGTTTTTCGTTTTCCGTCGTTGGAGGAGTGTTTTCCTTTTTCGGTTGAAGACTCGATTATTTATGATTTGCTCCGGTACGTGTGATTCATTACATGACATTCGAGTGGTGGTTCGTTGGGGGGGAAGTGTTACTGTTTGCTGACTGGCGATGGGAAATTAGCGTTTGGCTACACGGGGTACTTGAGGGAAAGTTTCCTTTTTGTAAGCGGCCGTGGCGAATTGAAATAAGGAAAGACAAAATTTGGTTACGATTTGGATGACTTTGTGATTAGGAATGTCCAAAATATCGTGTACGTCGGTGAAAACGCAGTTACAAAGCAAAACCATCTTTCTTAGCGTTACAAGTTTATTGCTTTCAGAAATAGTTTATTGCTTGCTCTCAACTTAGTGTTCTAAATGCACTTCCACAGTTATTTATTGAGAGCTTTTGATGCCAGGTACCATTTTTGCATTACAATGATTGTGTGACAAGTACAATCATACTTTATGCCCTGGAAGTGGAGAAGTTTTCCTTAACAAAAAATCCTAGACAAAGCAGGGAATCGAACCCAGCGACCTCCAGCATCGTGTTGCTTTCTAGCCGCACCTTTACCAACTGAGCTAAGGGAGCCCATGCTGGGTGTGATTCTCGGTTTGGTCCAGGATTTTTTCATAAGGAGAATTTCTCGACGGGTAAATCATCAATTTACTAAACACGATGGTTTAAGTGACATTTAAGCGTTCGATTATTCGCCCGTTACGATTAATGGGCATAATAATAATAACTAGAAATGGGAAGAAAAATTAGTATTTTCCATTTAATTCCAACTACTTTTATTGCTTATCTGAAAACATACGCGTATTTCCTCTGCAATGTGCAGACATCTTCAATGTCATGTACTTATTACTCGACTAGACTGGTAGTACACGATACTGAAGAAGTCTGCACATTGCAGAGGAAATACGCGTTAAGATAATCAAAAAAGGTAGTTAGAATTAAATGGAAAATACTATTTTTTTTCTCATTTCTAGAAACAGGTATTCCACTAAACAGCTCACACTTTCTAGGATTCTGAATATTTTTCTTCACCTCACTAAATTTGGAGTCATTTAATAGTCCGACGAACTGTTTATTTTACTACAGCGTTCCTAGTAGACGAAGGAAATGTCTTCTGCTGAAAAGTTGATCACGATTCAATTTGTTTCAAAGAAGTTATACTTGATGGAAGCCGCGAACCGAAAATTTAGACCCTACTTGGTTAAGTTCTAAAATTGCGAAGTCGTCGAAACTGGCAAAGTCGGCTGTGTGCCGCTTTGTCAAACACTTCCGTGAGCGGCAAACTATCGATTGGCAGGATCATAGCAAGCGTCGTAGTGAAATTTAGGATCGTAAGATGCATTTGAAGGTGTTGAGAACGATTATTTATTTATTTATTCAGAACTAGCTGAAGCCGGTGCAAGTCTTGCAACGCATGCGACTAAATGAATGAAATATGAATAAAATTGGCGCGTTTATGGATTTGTTCTGAATGAATCTGGTTAAAATATTTTTGTTTGTTTGTGTGTGTTATTTATGCAAAAAAAAGGTTTGTGTTATTAATTTAACCCTTGGACCGGTAGTTTCTACCGGTTTTGCTTTCTGCGTAGAAGCATTTCAAAGACAAACGATGCCGTATCCTATCAGTTTGTATGTAATTTTCTCTTGCAGTTTTTGACTAAAAATTGGGGTTCAAACTTCTATCAGAATATACTTCTTACCCGGAAAATACACATTTTGTTTTTAGTTGCATGGATAATACTCATGTTTGGTTCAAATGTCTATTTCAGGGGGACGGCGTCTTGAACCACCTAAGAAAAAAATCCTGCCCAAAAACCCCCACATGCCAAAGTTGGTTCCATTTGAAGAACTCCAATTCCAAGAACTCGAGCTTTGCAGAAATTTGTGTTTCATTTGTATGGAAGTCCTCCCCTTCGAGGCGGGGAAGGAGCTTCGAACCATCATAAGAACCTTCTCTGGCTTCAACAACCCCTACACATAAGTTTTCATAATAGTAGGTATGATTCTCATGTTTGGTTGACATTTGTGTCTAGTTTTCATGAGAGCCCGCCCCTTCCAGAGAAGGGAGGAATCTCAAACCTCCATAGAAACATTTCTTGGTTCCGAAAACCCCACATCCAAAATTTGGTTCCACTTGTTTGATTAGTTCTCGAGTTATGCAAGAATTCGTGTTTCATTGGTGTGGGAGAACCCCTTCCAGATGCGGGAGGGATCTCGAACCATCATAGGAACCTTTCTCGACTCCAAAAATCCCTGCATAAAAATAGTCATACCTGTTGGGATAATTCTCATGTTTGGCTCAAATTCGTGTTGCATTTGTATGAGAGCCCCTTCTTTCAAAGGGGAGGGGGGTCTCAAACCACCGTAGAAATATTTTTTGCCTTTAAAACCTCCACATGCCATATTTGGTTCCATTTGTTTGATTAGTTCTTGAGTTATGCAGAAAATAGTTTTTCATTTGCATGGGAGCCCCCCTTTCTAAAGGCGGGAGGGGTGTCGAGCTATAATAAGATCATTTCCCGGACCTAAAAACCCCTGCATACAAATTTGCATAGCGGTAGGGATAGTTCTCATGTTTGGTTTAAATTTGTGTTTTGTATGTATGGTAGCCCCCCTTTTTAAAGTCAGGAGTGGTCTCAAATTACCATAAAAACTTGTCTTGCCTTCAAAAACTCACCCATACCAATTTTGGTTCCATTTGCTTGATTAGTTCTCGAGTTTTGCAGGAATTTGTTTTTCATTTGCATGAGATCCCACCCTTTCTGGAGGCGGGATGGCGCTCGAACTATCATTAGATGCTTTTCCGGACCCAAAAACCACTGAATATAAATTTTCAAAGTAGTAGGTATAGTTCTCATGTTCGGTTGAAATTTGTGTTTCATTTGTATGAGAGCCCCCCGTTTTAGAGGGAGGAGGGGCTTTGAGCCACCATAAAAATATTTCATGCCTTGAAAAACTCGTTCATTCCAAACTTGGTTCCATTTGTTTGATTAGTTCTCGAGTTATGCAGAAATTTGGGTTCCATTTGTTTGAGAGACCCCCCCCCTTTCCTCCTCATATGACGGAAGAGTCTCAAATCACCATAGAAACAATTCCCTCCTTCAAAAACTTCCACATGCGAAATTTGGTTCCATTTCTCTTATTAGTTCTCGAGTTATGCAAGGATTTGCGTTTCATTTGAATAGGTCTTCCCCTTTCAGAAAGGGGAGGGGTCTCAAACCAACATAGAAACATTTTTTTGTCTTAAAAAACCACCACATGCTAAATTTCGTTCCGTTTGCTTGATTAGTTCCCGAGTTATGCAGAATATTGTGTTTTATTTGTATGGGAGCCCCCTCTTTTATGACGGGGAGGGTTCTCAAACTACCATAAACACCTTTTCTGCTTTCAAAAACTCACACATGCTAAATTTGGTTTCTTTTGCTTGATTAGTTGTCGAGTTTTGTAGAAATTTGTGTTTCATTTGTATGGGCGCCCCCTTTCCAGTGAAAGGAGGGGTCTCAAATCATCATAAGAACCTTTTCCGGCTCCAAAAATCCCTGCATACAAAATTTCACGCCGATCGATCCTTCCGCTCGCTAGTTAAATCGTGACAAAGGAAACCCCAACTCATTTTTATTTATATAGATATACTTGTAGAGTGAGGACTACTCCTTTTAAAATTATACAATCGGATTTTATGCGACCATATCTTAAATTCTTGATCTTGATTCATTTATTAACTTTTTTCCTGATTACATATCTTATTCCTTCCTTCTAGCCAATCTATACATTCGTGATTGAACCGTCTGCGTGAATTAATGACTTTTAATTCAGCTGGAAGCTGAATCCACAGAATAATTGCTCGCACAAAAAATGTGTTTCCATAATGAGAAGTAATAAAGTGTGGCAGAACAAAGCTTCTGGTTCACGTGCCTTTAAAATTGCTGAGCCTTTTAAACAGATAACTGGAACTATTGTGTATTATTCTAAACATAGTTGACATGTATCGTATTTTATGAAAGACATGAAAAGAGCATCCAAGTAACTGACGATGAAGATGAGAAACTCGTGAAAATCGACTAATATTGAATATCCAACGGACACACCCTTTAAGTGCAATCCTCAATCTATCAAAAGCAGCTACAGAAGCATTTGCTGTTAATTCCAAGCCGTAAGTGAAATAAGGAAGTAGAAGAGATTTTAATAATCTTATTTTGGCCGGAACAGGTAGCATGATTGCAGTAAGTCTCAAGTGGCGTAGGCCAGCATAGATTTTTTAGCACTGCAAATTAATGTGAGCACCCCATTCTAGATTATCTTGAAAAATTACCCCCAAATTGGCTACCTCGACATATTCTAAAACTACTTGATTGAAGAGTACATTTGGCAATGAAGAGGGTCTCTGACGTCTACTCATAAACATTACTTTTGTTTTGGAAGCATTTATAGGGAGCAGATTTCGTTCTGACCACCGACAGATATATTCAAGATCAGAGTTTATTAGCCGAGTCATCTCATCAACAGAAGTATCGAGGGAGCAAAAGTATAGCTGAACGTCATCAGCCAATATGTGTATCATACAATATTTGTGAACAGTTGGCAAATCTTTTATAAATAATGAGAAAAGCAATGGCCCTAGCACTGACCCTTGTGGTACACCTGATAAAATGTTGACCGATCTTGACAGAGTACCTTGAGTTTCAACAACTTGAGTGCGATGACTGAGGTATGACTCAATAAGGTAAACTGCCTCTAGAGTAAATAAAAACTGGTTTGAAAATTTTCTCAATAATTTGGTGTGAGAAACTTTATCAAAAGCTTTAGAAAAATCTACGAAAAGCAGAAAAGCTCCGTTTTTTTTGTCCACATAATCATGGACGTCATCATGCACATGCAAAAATACTGAAGTTGTGCTATGACCAGCTCTAAAGCCTGATTGATACAGAGTAAGCAAGTTAAAGGAGCTACAGGGTGAGGCAGAAAATAATGCGAAAATGTTCAAACTTGAGTGTTGGGTTAATTCGTGAAGCTAGTGACTAATTTCTGTCGGAAGTGTTTTTCTTCATGTTTACTTTCAAGTGCTGCATCCAAACATTCTATTTGTTTTATTGCGAATTCGTCAAAATGTTCGCGTAAGAAGTGATCACCAGTTTGTTGCTCACCCAGAAGAAGCCGAAAGAGATTGCCAAGGTGGTAGGGAGTCATTTGGCAACAGTTTACCGCATAAAAAAGTCCACGCCGAACGTGATCAAATTGGTCCGTGCAAACATTGCTCGCAACCCGGTGCGATCCATAAGAAAACTTGCAAAAGAAGCCAATATTTCGGAGAAATCCATGCGGAGAATCATCAAAGAAGACCTGCATGCATCTTCCAGGGCCTGAATGAAACGCCACTTGATTACGGACCGGGTCGAGAAACTACGAGTGACTCGTTCCATAAGATTGCTTTCCTTGTTAAAGAAGGAAAAAATGATAATCCTGTTCTCCGACGAAAAGCTTTTCAGCATCGATGCTGTGGACAACGGTTTGAAAATGCCGCCTGTTTTCATTGATGCTGGAGTTAAAATCAATACTGAAGTGTTTATCGGTGTTTTAAAAGACCAAGTGCTTCTCTGGGTGAAGGCCAACTTCTCCGAGGACCAAAACGTTGCCCTACAGCAGGATAGAGCGCCGTGTCACACGTCCAATCGAAGCCAGCAATGGTTGAACGATAACATGAAGTTTTGGCCGAAGGATTTGTGGACCCCTAGCAGTGCAAATCTTAATCCGTTGGATTATTCAATTTGGGCATATGTTGAAGCACGAGCCATCAAAACATCACATCCTAGTGTGAAAATCCTGAAGGCAACCATGACACGCACATGGCAGGAAGACTACGACCGAAAGGCATGCTCTGGCTTCCGGCGTCGGCTCGAGGATGTTATTGATAAAAATGGAGAATTGAATAAATTTGTTTAAATAGACTTTATAAAGATAACTGCACTCGAAAATGTTGATATTATTGCTTGAATTAGTTGAAAGAAATAGAACAAATGTTCGCATTATTTTCTGCCGCACCCTGTAGTTCCTAAAATCCGTGCATTTTTAAAACCGATTCTGTAAATATCTCCGAATTTCAAGATTCTGAGATAACTGATTTCAAGGGTCGTCTAGGTATAGGTATTGGGTCATCCAAACTGTCTTTAAAATCAGAATTTAGGATTTACGGTTCTAGTAGTATTTCTGTGAGTATTCATGTATGTAACATGGTTGAGCTCCAGGATTGTTTAGATGAACATGAATAACCTAGATTATCTTCAAATTTCTGTTGACCTTCCAGAGGAATCAATGAACATGGTTGGGCATATCGTAGATTAAAACAGCTGAAAGAGCTACTATTGTATATACTGAGTTCTGAATTCCAGCACAGTTTGATTGACCTAGAAGATCCCTGTTCGAGCGTGGAACTCGAATTGCTAGCCACCGAAGGTTTTACTTCCCGCTATTAACAACAGCGGCGCATCAAACCATAGGAGCAAGACGGATCACCAATGAGACACCACACTACACACTTATCGATATCACTTATCGATGATTAAGGCACAGAAAACTTCGCACCCACGCGTGTTCCGAAACCGATCGACGGTACGTAATGTTGTCACAGAAGGCCTACACCGGAATCTTGTGATCTGGATTTTGACTGGAAGAAACTTAAACACTTGGGTTCACTAATGACTTACTTTATTCGCGACAGAACGATATCGAGGGAAAACAATGGTTTGCTACCGGTCGCTTCAACTGTTTATTTGGAACTCTTGAGTTTTACATAATAGGGTGGTTAGGAATCTTTAGATGGTTCTTATTGCGTACAGTGAGCAGAATTATTGTTGTGATGGGTTTGATTGGGTTTTGGGCGAAATTCATAACAACTTATATCTAGGGCTATATACACATTTACACTATTTACAATATATTTGACCAGTGTACTGATCAATCCCAGATTATCTCAAAGTGTCAGTTGACCTTCCAAAAGATTCTATGAACTTATTGAATACATATAGCAGATATGTATAGCTATAAAAGCTACAGTTACAACTGTAGATCCTAAGTCATGCACTCAAGAATACTTTGGATGACCTAGAACATCCCAGATTATCTCAAAATGTCTGTTGACCTTTCAAATGATTCACGGTTGAATACATGGAATTTTTCTTCAGGTTTTATAATTTTATAATTACTCAGATCAGTAATTTGTTTGACAGCAACAACTGATTGTCTTATCTTGTATTTATGTTAAACAGAAATATTAAGAATGGAATGAAAAACATCTTTTGTCATATTCAAGCTGAGAGGATGTTATCACAAAACATTTGCCTATCATATGTCACTCATGTATTTTTCAAGAACATGTGACCTAAATTTAGACTCAAACGGCGCAATTAACCGATCTTTTTATAACATCTCTTAGGTCCCGTAAGAAGTTTTAAAGATGCATTACAAAACATTATGCTTTTGACTAGACGATGTCTTATCTAGGTAGTTTATAGCATCACAAGGACCAAAAGGTTATAAACAAGTTATTAAAAAGTAAAACTTAATGCAGAAATTCATTAACACCATAATTCAATCCAACGAGTGTCAAACTATCAGATGTTAACACAGATCGAATTTGACAATAATGTTTGTTGTTAATACGATGAATGTGTTTATGAATTCCCTTATAAATGTTTCATATCGATTGATAAGCAGGCCTAGCCCATTTGCAAGATATCTTCTTAAAAAACGGTTGCAGACATATTTTTCGAAACTATAGCATGCAACAAAAATCATCATCAGCAGTTGATTCATTGTGACGGACTACAAGAAACGTTATTTTCTCTCAATTTCTGGAGCCAAATGACATTGCACTAAGAAGATGCTATTATATGGTTAGGGGCTGTTAATAAACCACGTAGACAATGAAGGGCGGGGGGGGGAGGGGTTTTGATAAAGCCTACGTTTGTCTACGATGGGGGAGGGGGGGATATAACAAAAGTCTTCGTAGACATTTTTTTCTCTCTACAAAACGGTTATTCATACCCTTCACGCAGAGAAAAATACGGTCATAACAAACATATTTCAGGTAAATCCAAACATAAAATTAATTTATTTTGGCCGCAGACATAAACTTGCTGTCTTTCTAACATAATCTATGATTAAAACGAACCCTAATAGCACACTTGTTGCCATTTGGTTGAGATATCAGAAATATGACTTGCTAAGTCATAGTCAAGTCACTACAACTAATAAAGGTCGTAGTATGCTACATGGGAAGTGGCATCGATGTTTGAAATTATAATCATATTATGTTTATTTTCAACACATTCATGATACGAATAAATGTACAAATTTTGGATTTTACTGGTTGCGTTCTAACTTTTTTTTATGTATTCTATGAGTCTAGGTTATCTTAGTCCTGGATTGAGCTTAAATGCTAACATCTTCCAGTTTTAAGAAGTTTGCTTAGAGATGCACTGCTCCACATAGTTTCGAGCCCTGAACTTTGTAAAGATTGAAGCAATACATCAAATCAGTATGGCAGCTAATTTAATAATAGAGCATAACATCTCGTTCACACTACAACCTGTATTACGTGATATAGACTATCTTCAAATTAGCATCTTTACATCTAAAGACTGTCAACGTTAAATTTTGGACACCAAATTAAAAGCAGCAAAACAAAATTTACCCATTATTCAAAAATACTGATTGTTTAATTTACAATAATAGATTTTAAATCTACATAAGATATAGTTGATGAAGATGTTAATCCTTCTTTCTGTTAAATTCTCGAACTTCCTGTTGTACACCCACGATCAGCTTCCGTACGGTATCCTCGGAAACGCCCGCCGTGACGATTCTCCATCTTCACTTGAAATCATCGGTGCCATTTGCTTTCTTCTTAGTTTCGAAGAGATTCCGCTTAACTAGTGCCCAGTACTTCTCTATTAAGCGAAGTTCTGGATAGTTTGATGGATTGGCTGTTTTTGACACGTATTTGACCTCTAGTACCTTATAATACTCCAGGACGGATTTCGAATAGTGACAAATCAGAACTGGAGAGTCGTAGTTACTTATAAACAATAGCAACCGCTTTTGCAGACATTATTTCTTGTACACATCCTTATTGATAGTGCGGTAGAGACGAAACTTTTAGATTTTCAACCACAACTACATATGGCCTGCCAAATCAAATACTTCTTCGAGAATTTCGACACCTTCTTTGTCCGGAAATACTTTGTGACGGCGTTCCTTGCAATAGGTTTGAGTGTTCACCAAAATAATTTGCGTGGCATTTGATGTCAAGATCGCAATGTAGGTCTGCAATCTGAACGGGTTTTATGCTACACGCTAAAATTACTGTTTCTAATTATCTTTTCGAGAGGAAAAAAAGGGATAATAATCCGTGTTTTAAGACATCGATAGCTCGAATGCATGGTACCAACTCAATAGTAAGCTTATGATGTCAACCACTCAAGCAACACATTTCTGTCATAATTAGTTGCAGAAGCTTGATTGTGGCTTAATTAAGTCACACTGCAATTACTTTGACTTATTTGCAACATGTATGCTACTAGGTCATTGAGTATTTTTATTTATACGTGAATGAGATGATATTTGATAGTTATAACTTGCTTTTTGACAAACATTTAGTAGAGGGTTTTAGCGCATGTGGGACAAAGTAGAAAATACATTAACAGGTCTGGGAAGACGTCAACTTGCTTTGGAAAATTTGAAAAAAAGATAAACTGAACTTGATAGCTAAATTGAAAACAAAAATAGCAACATATGCTTTTATTGTGCATCTACAAGGCAGATATTTCATCAAAGAAAATAAGACCACTCAAGATTCTGTAGCAACGCCAGGAAGAAATTCGTTGTGAAGTCTACGAGAAAAGAGCTACGGAAGTTCTATGGATAGAATCACGTTTTGTCGACATCATTGGACTTGACATCCAAGAAACAATTCCACCAGAATTCTTCCGTTAGCTTCCGCTGATGAACTTTAATTATTGGGTGAAGCAGCCATGGTGTGGGCGTCTTTAGCATTTGCATAATTGATTTTTGTTATTTTTTATTTATGCAATATTTTTATGAAACAAAATTAAAATAAATAACTGAATGACTTGATTGTTTGAGTTTTATTTCGTAAACCTTTCCTCAAACCGCCACAGCCACATATTGTAGAACATTTTCCATAAATTTAAAAAATTATAATTTGATAAAGTCTACGACTTTGTGGAGAGGGCGGGGGGGAGGGGAGTATGTAATAAGTCTACGAAAGTCTACGATGTGTCGAATTTCGGTCTACGTGGCTTATGAACAGTCCCTAAGGAATTTGACGCCATGTTCCAGCTATGACAGGTCTTTTACTGGTTTTCTGTTCCAAATTTTGAATTTTTCATCACTATCTTTATTGACATTCTAGTAAACGCGTGCGATTGATGCTTGCGTGTTTGATTATAGCATACTACTGGGTCTTCAACAGTGACGTCATTGTTGTGTTTACTTTATTTTTGGATTACTAAACCCAAGTAACACAACTCGTTATGGAATGAATAAAAACTCATCTTTAAGACATAATCTCATTTATTTTTCAAGTCCACATAACTTATTTTTGGCATCCTATTTGACCGAAACAGCGCAATAAATCGTTCTATTTGAAACATCTTTAAAGTCAAATAAGAAATTTTAAGATACAGATTTGAGGATTAATAATACGTTTTCAATAAGCTTAGAATAACATGCTTTCAACATGATGATGTGTTATTATGGTAGTTTCTAGCATCATAATAACAAATAGGTTATGATCAAGTAATTTCAAAGTAAAAACAACTGCAGAAATATATGAACATGACATCGTAGTTTGAGAAATGTCAAACAAACAGAAATCAACACGGATTCTTAGGATTGTTAAGTGATTGAGAAAATTAGGTTTGTTGATGAGGAGAATATGCAACAACTCATAGTAAAAAAATGACAATCATTTTTGGCTGAATAAATAACTCAATAAATATCAAAAATCTGAAGATTGTTAATGCTCCACAACGCTTAACAAAAAAACATATGACGATGCAGCTTTCAAGGTGCAACTTTTAGTTTTATTCTTGCATAATTGCTGCGCCGTTTTGAAGTTATAAAAATAATTGAAAATTTCTCTAATATTTTGCAAGTTTGCAGCATCTCTGTTGGAATCATCAAAAATCTTCATGGTGGAATAGATACATTGATATACACTGTTGATGCATTGTCGAAACAATAATTTTTAAAATATAAACAAATGTCAAGATTATCTAGCAATTTTCATTCATACTTAAAATGTATCATCTCAATCATCGACAAAAAACGCAGCTTTCGAAATTTTTGATTATAAGGGCGAACACGAAATTATTGCGACACCGAAAATGTCATGCCAATTTTCTTATAATGTTTAAAATCAAACCAAAATTTTAGGGTAGCTTTATACATATATTTACTTCAAAAATCAAAAGAATAGTTAATTGATGAAGCCTTGAGTGTAAAATTGAACGCATTTTCGCTTGATGCCCTCCATCAAAGTCTTTACAGTGTCATCCGGTACCAGTTTCTAAGTTTTTTTTTTTTCCATTTTCTTAACATGTCCTTCTCGTCTTTGACAGTCTGCTTGCTCTTCCGAAGTTGCCGCTTCATCATTGCCCAGTACTGCTCCACCGGGCGCAGCTCCGGACAGTTTGGCGGATTCATGTCCTTTGGAACAAAATGGACAGAATTGGCCGCATACCACTCCAGGACACTTTTAGGAATAGTGGCATGATGCCAAATCTGGCCAAAATAGCGGAGCTTCATCGTGCTGCTGCAAGAACGGCAAAAGGCGCTTCTCGAGGCACTCAGATTTGTAGATCTCGCCATTTACTGTGCCCTTTGTCACGAAAGGCTCACTCCTCAGTCCGCAAGAGCAGATGGCCTGCCAAATGAGATATTTGGAGGCGAACTTCGACATTTTCTTCTTCTTAAATTTGTCGTCCACATAGAACTTGCTCTTGCCGGTGAAAAACTTCAACCCCGGAATTTGCTTAAAATCGGCTTTTATATACGTTTCGTCGTCCATCACACAGCAGCCATATTTTGTCAGCATCTTCTCGTAGAGCTTCCGTGCCCGAGTTTTAGCCGTCGATTGTTGCCGCTCATCGCGGTTTGGGAAGTTCTGTTCCTTGTATGTATGTAGTCCAGCTCTCTTCTTTGCATTCTGGACGTAGCTCTGCGACATGCCGAAATTTTAGCCAAATCACGGCTTGAGACGTTGGGATTTGCTTTAATCATCCGCTTCACCTTTCCCTCCGTCTTTTGTTCTCCGGTCCCGGTTTTCTTCCAGCTCCTTTGCCGTGGTCCAACGTCAACCGCTCCTGGAATCGCTTCAACACTCTGGAAACGGTTGAATGGTGAATGTTCAACATTTTTCCCAACTGCCGGGGCGACAGGTCAGGAAATTCCAGGTGTTTGGAAAGAATTTGTTCTCTCGAATCGTGTTGGTTCACCTCCATTTTCGTTGAATCGAAAAACACGACTTCGAGTTTGACAGCATGTAAACAATACACATCAATGAGAAAGTGTGCAAAATTTGGTTGATTTTTACCCAATGGTAAAAAAGTTATGCCCTGTTGAATGTGTCGCAATAATTTCGTGTTCGCCCTTTAATATCGGTCTATAAGCATCAAATTGGATCTATTCATGGCTGCAAATTCGTCCCATTCGATCAATTTCTTTTGAAATGCAGTCTTTGTCCAGTTTTTTCCTGATTTCCTGATTTAAGGCATTGTCAGCTGTATTCGCTTTACCCAGCATAAAACTTCACAAAAAAAAAAAAACTAAACTAAAACGGCTGTGAAACACTTAAATGATGTTCACATATGATTTATTGGCTCTTCGATAATGAAAACATAATAATTCACTCTCTTCAGGTTTTGTTCTTTGGTTTGTGTTCAGCCATTAAGAAATTATACCACCGAAACTCACACATTTCCATTGAAAATTTTACTAATATACAACATTGTTACTAACTTATTCAGAGAACAGACCATAATTAGGAATAAATTCAACAATATATCCCTAACATTTATCCATATAAACAGTTAGTTTATATCGTGTGGCTATTTTCTGTACATCTAGGCTGCATTATTCGGTTAATCGGTACAATTTAGACAAATTTAGATCATTTGAAGATCATGGAGATAATCTGTTCAACTTAACCAGTAAATTGATTAATATTGTCTAAATTGCTTCGAATTATATCGGTCGTCTTGATAGCAACATGATTTTGTTCATTATTGCTTAAAAGATGACATATTTTAAACAAAGGCCGAATGAAGGAGCTAGGCTAACATAACATCCCCTTGCCCTAGTATACCATTATCATCAAACGTATCTTGATAACAATGCGCAGCGACAAAGAGATGAATAAAATGTTTTAAGAGGTGAACATAGCATATGATGATGTTATGGTGCCAAAAAAACTGAAAGAGATATTTTAATGCGTACCTGTGTCTTTTTTAGAACTATTTTTTCTAGGACGATTATTTCTATTAAATATTCAAAGAGTGCGTTTTCCGAGCATAATAAAATAACAGACTGATAACTAATTGATAATAAATTAAGTATTCGACGAATTTCACGCCAACTCTTCCAGTGTTTGGCAGCACCCTCTCAGAATCCAATGAAACTTTGTGGGTGTGTAGACTATGTCTTTTCAAGCAATTTTGCATACCTTGTTTTTTTCAAAATTTATCCAGACTACCATTTGAAAAGGGCTTAAGGTTTTTGATCGACTTTTTAAATCAAAGTAACGCAAAAAGGAAAAAAAATCGCAAAGAAGTGATGTATAAGTGGCTTTTAGAAAATCGTCTTAACTTTTATGAACTATTGTATAAAAATCTAAAATCGCTTAATCTAAACACGCTTAAAAATTTAAAACAATTTAAAAAAATTGCTATCTTAGAATTGGACGATGTTTTTTTCTTAATAAAAGTTATATATTTGTCTAAAAGTAAACCATACAGCAAGATGGGCACATTTGAGGAAAAAAGTTATTCTAACAACAATTTGTTTTTATGTCAACATAACTGAAAAAGAAAAAGACTTGCAAAATAGTGATGTATGGGTGACTTTTAGAAAATCGTCTCAACTAAAGATTGGACTTGGAAAAAATGCGACACTTTGTTTTGGGTGTAACTTTTTATCGCGGGGTAAAAATAATGAATTTTTTTAATACTAGTTTAGAGTGTTATGTTTTATTGCGATTTGTCAAGTAGTTTTCAAGATTCATTCGAAACAAGAAGATCTACGTCAGCAAATCTTGGGCGCGGAGATCGATAATCCTGGTCAGTCGCACGAGACGGATCGGCAAAAGGCTTGCACCATTCCACCATGTCCACGCGTGTGAAGATGTTCGAGGAGACGAAGACCATCGAGCGGCGCGCTGGAAGCGGCCAGAAAACCGAAAACGGAACACCCAGAGAAGGCGCGGAAGATAAGGCAGTACTTCAAGAATAACCCGAACCTTTTCCACCCGAGACGTGGCCAAAAAGATCAGTTCGTCGAAGTGGTTCGTCCAGCAGACCATGAAACGGGCTGGGCTACGTGTTTTTTAGGCCAGAAAGGTTCAAAACCGGACTGACGAGCAATACATGGTGGCCAAATTACGTGCGTGGAAGCTGTACCGTGAGTGGCTGGTCAAGCCGGGCTGTCTCGTCATGGACGACGAGACATATATCAAGGTGGACACCAAACAAATCCCCGGCCTTGAGTTTTTTGTCGATGGAGGTTCCGGAAAAGTTCCGGAAGAGAAAGATGGACAAATTCGCGAAGAAGTACCTGTAGTGGCAAGCGATCTGCGAGTGCGGACGGTACAGCAAGCCGTTTGTTACAACCGGTACCATAAACGGGCAGATTTATCAAGACGAATGCTTGCAGGAGCGTGTGCTGCCCTTCCTCCGCTCTCACCGTGGTCCCACGCTGTTCTGGCCGGATCTCGCTTCGTGCCATTACGCCAAGCCTGTAATGGATTCGTACGAAGCGAAGGGCGTTAATGTGGTCCCGAAGGAGGCAAACCCGCCAAATACACCAGAACTTCGGCCGATCGAAAAGTTTTGGGCGATAATGAAGTAGAAGTTGAAGAAAAGCGGAAGAACATTCAAAACCGATGAAGCTTTGAAGAAAAACAGGGAGAAATTGTGTAAGGAAGATGGACAAAGCCTCGCCCAAGATCTCATGAGCAGTGTTAAGAGAAATGTACAAGCATACAGCTTAGGAGAGGAAATTAAATAAATTAATTTAGTTAAAACATAGTTAATATATGGTTATTTAATTTCTGTAAATTTGAGAAGTAGCCGATTTAAAATGAATTGTTGATGATCATTTTTGTGTGTCTTATATTTTCCGAGTCCAGTCTTCATTATGAAAATATTGGTAAAATTGTAAAATCAATTCTTACACGCTTAAAAATATATATTTAAATATAATAATTCGCACAAAGTAGCTTAATTTTTTTTCTTAATATAGGCAAAATAGTTGTCTTAAAGTTCGCTATACATTGCGAGATGGGTTCTTTTAAGGAAAAAAAGTTTTTCTCACAAAAACTAGTTATAGACTTCAATACCTCTATAGAATCCAATATAATTTAGCTGTCATAAAAAATTGAAGGTATTGAGCATTTGGTAAAAAACAATAGTCATCTAGACTAACATTTCGAAAGGGTCAAAATTTTACTGTGCATCAGTAAAACAGAACCAAAAGTGTACGTTTTAGTACAAGTAATTCAAATATGGTGCATATCTTTGAACGTGGAGAAGGGGGGGGGGGTTTGCAGGAAGTTCAAGATATGTTACAGAACGTGTAAAGGTATGGGAAAAATTGTGATAGAGGGTGCTGATAAATCTAAAAAAAATTGTAGAACGTCATATTTGAATCGTCTTTAAATGGATATGCAACAAGTCTTTTCAAATTACAAAATTCTAATTTGATAATGTATCTTGTATCTTGATGCATATCCATTTAAAGGCGATTGAAATATGACGTTATATAAATTTTCGAAATACTGTTTATGTCGATGGAAACTCTCAGGTTTTGTTTGGTAAGGGTTTTATTTTACTAATTTTTTCTTCACGTATTAGTAATTAACATAGTTTCAAATATTTTATTTATAAATTTTTCACATACAAAGTGACTTACATTGGATTATCCTTTGAATCAGAAAACCTTTTAGCTGAACTTTGATTTTCTGAAATAGGTACAAAGCAAGGTATTGTCTTTACGTGGCTATAGAACTCCTATAGAAAATCTGTCTGCTATAGAATGAAGCAGACATTTTGTTTTCTTATACTTTTATTTTACTGTTTAACTGCCCAGTCATATAGTTCCCGAGGAGTTTTGATTGTGTTTCCAGAATCTCAAACAACGCTTGCTCTCTTTGCCATTCGCTTGAGATTAACAACAAAACCATCAAATAGACACATAAGATGTTGCAAAGAAGAGCCATACTGTTTTCAATCCATACTTGGGCTTTAAATTGCAAACGCTGGCAAAGTTCTTTTTGTTCTTATAATGGTCCGCTGCTCCATCTGACATGAAAATAATTTTTGAGCAATATATTGAATTTTGTTTGATGAAATCTAGCAATTTTGATATAATCAAGTAAAATGCTATTGAGTCATGGGTCAATATCACTTTGTTTTCCAATTTATTGACCTTCTTGTAATATACTTCAAAGGTTCAGTAATAAACAGGATCAACCACTTGATTGAATTGTATTATCACTAAAGTTTAACAAATAAATATAATAAAATAAGGAATGGCCACAGGGTAGCCTTTGATTTTTCAATCATTTAACAACCTTAAAAACCAAATTGTCATTCCAATTAAATTTTATTGACTTCTGAGGTTTAAGGATCAAATTATTGAACGCGTTGGCGAGATACACGGTAAAAATTGGACACGAAAAATTTGTTGTAAAAAAAAAACTTTTAACCTTAAAAGTGATCATCTCGCAATGTATGGCAAACTTTTTGTCAATTATATTACCTTATTGAAAAAAAAAATCGTTTAATTCTAACAGAGAATTTTTTTTTTAATTGATTTATATTTGTAAATATTTTTTATAGCGTGTAAAAATCGATTTTTAAATTTTTTTTCATGAAATTCAGGGCAATTTTCTAAAAGTCACCCATACATCACTTTTTTGTAAGCCTCTTCTTTTTTGAGTTATGTTGGTTTAAAAAACATCGATCAAAAACCTTAAGTCCTTTTCAAATGGTAGTATAGAAAAATCAAAGCATGCAAAGTTGCTTGAAAAGACAAAGTCTACACACCCACAATGTTTTATTGGATTTTGAGAAGGTGCTGCTTAGGGGCTATTCATAAACCACGTAGACTTTTCTAAGGGGAGGGGGGGGGGGTGATCAAAGTCAACGCTCTATACAAAAATTCAAAAAAATGTATGGAGAAAAGTCTACGGGGGGGATAGGGGTGGGGGGTGTGGTCAGAGATTTTCAAAAATGAGTCTACGTGGTGTATGAACAGGCCCTCATCACGAAGACGAGTTGGCGTGAAATTCGTCAATCGTTGTTATCAATTTGATATTTTGTTATCATTTCATTTGAATTGTTGATAACGAAGTGATAACATCTTTCGTTAACTCCCTGAATGACAACGCAATTTTTACAAGTTTAGTTTTTTTTTTATTTGATATTTTATTTTTATTTGATATTTTCATGAATCAAGAATTCATGAAAAGTCAACATGCAGAGTAAATGAACTAATCCTCCTTGTTTGCGAGTAGCATGAGCATATGGATGCAGCTGAAATACAACTCACTGAGTTTTAGTGACTCCACTATGCTACCAACCGGTATTGAAAGAGGCAGCCCTAGTATACCGGTTGGTCGTGGTCACTCACCACTACCTATGCAGAATGCGGAGAGTGGGAAAGAATTGTATAGGATAGAGTAGGGAGTAAAATTTAAGATCAGAGGGCCTGTTCATAAACCACGTAGACTCATTTTTGAAATCCCCCTAGTAGACTTTTCTCCATAAATTTTTTTAAATTTTTGTATGGAGCGTAGACTTTGATCAAACCCCCCCCTCCCTTAGCAAAAGTCTACGTGGTTTATGAATAGCCCCAGAAGATTAACATTAAAAAACTAGGTCACTAGGGCAGACAGTGCAATAGTGGAATTGTAGTGATCGGTCGATCAGAGGCAAACTTAGTGTTCATGTTTAGTTTAAGAACAAATGTAGTGTAGTTAACTTAGTAAATAAATTTGGTGTTATGGTAAATAAAGTTGTGTTGTGCTAGAAGACAAATAAAAAGTATTTTGTTAACTTGGACTGAATGTTGGTGGAAAGAAAAGTCCTTTGATTTAAGACTATTCATTCAGTGAAAAATGTTTCTTTTTATAATCGTCAGTTTTCTGGATTATCGATTGGAGAAATTTCAAATAATTTGTTGCACGGCGTTGAAAATGTTTGCTGCACTGAAAATTAAGGAAAATCCTTATTGTAAATTCGAGTTTAAGCAATTTTTCGCATTTGTTTCTAACGAAACCTTAACGAGCATCATTAATTTTTGTGCTGAAGTTTGCAATAGAGGGATCAAACCAAAATGTTTTCAGTATGAATCTTAATGTTATGGATGACAAACAACTTTATATGTTCTGTCTGACAATGGTTAAACCCAACGATATTATTACATAAGATTTATCACTATTACACCCAAAGAAAGAATAACTATGATTGAATATTTAAAGTTACTTTAATGGAAGAACGAATTGTTATTAATTTTAATTAACATAATCTCACGAAACTGTCTCTGAAAGAATTATGTTGATTATTATGATAACTAATAAGAATAATGAGAAAGAAAATTGCTTCAACTCTTCAACACTTTATACAATCCAAAGTTGCGTTGTCCCTTGTATTTTTTATTCATGTTTCAAAACAAAATACTCAACCTTGAAAGTAAAAATAATCGCCAAAAGTCGGAAAAGGTCTACCGTCAACAAATTAATCATTCCTAATTGGTTCACCTTTACAACGAGAATCACCGCAAATAAATTGAAATCGAATCGTTTCGAAACTCTTCCCGATAATTGCCCTCACCGAAATGATCGGAGTTCGATCCCAACTTTTCTTCTTTTCTGCACTTTTCTCGCTTTTTGCCCTTCTCCAATTACCATGGCATTGCCATTGAATCGAAAAGGAACCCCCCATTTCACGACTTGTTTGTCACGCTGCCGGTATTTGTTTTCGTCTGAACTCGGCCCGAAAAAAACACTGACCAACTTTGTAAAGGCGTTGAAGGCGCGAAATATAACTTCCTGGATTTGTTTTCAGACTTTTTTTAAAGTTTCGTTTACTTACCAAGGTGATGATTTGCAATTAATGTTGGGTCAAAAACAGTTGAAAGAAGTGCTTTCTCCCAAAAAGAATATCAAATGTATCTCACTTACCTTTCACGAACTGATATTCCTTGAATCTGAAAAATACAAAAAAGCATCTGGATCAATAATCTCAACAACGACAAGTGCAATTCTTACAATGTTTATAATGGATTCATCGACAGCATACAACCTCAGAGCTACTCCAAAATATTTTCCAACAAAAACCCTCTTGTAAACTTTGAGCCATTCATAGTTTTTCCTCGGCTTCGAGCTTACTGATGCAGTATTTGAAATAAAATGTTGCAACCTTCCACTTTGCCGAGCCTGAATGCTAGGAAAACTCAAGGCTTTCTTTCAGGTGCTCGTTTCCTGCATGTGAGAGATTTTCCCATTGCTTGTGCGATAGACCTTCGCCTTTGCAATGATGTGTAGTTTTCCAGATGAGAGTAGAAGATGGTTTCTGCATTTTAAAGGAGAAGGAAACAAATTCTACAATTTGTCATGAAAGCTCACTGATCGTGATATTTTATAGTGAGCATTTGTTATAGAACTTGTGTAACATACTTCACATAATGAAGAAGGTGATGAAATGCTTTCGCCCCTCAAATTCTCCATCTGATTTGGATGACCATCAATCAGACCCGGTTGACTCAAATCATTGAACCAATAAAATGTTTATGTTGGCTGCATTGTGTCTCTCTGATTGGTTGAGCAATCAACATTTTCCGGAGAATGATGAGAATTGCTTCATTCCATTTAAATGATTTCCACAAGAAGACAGCACGACAAATAAAATGCCCCCCTCCGAGTCACCCAGCTGCCCTAGCTCTTCGTCAACCAGGGGAGTGCTGGGGATTTGTGTTGATCGCATTCATGGATTCTTCGAGCGAACGAGATGAAAAATCTGTGCCGGGTGGATGAAAAATCTTCGGATAAATTAAATTCTGTGCAACCCTCGTCCACTCTCATGCAGCTTTCACTCAGTCATAGAGCAGTGGAGATGAGATTCATATGGTTTGCAAATAAACAGTCGGAGTTCCAAGTGCACGGACTACCTTCTCGTCAGATTCGTTCATGAAATTCTGAGCTTTGCCACGATCAGCTATTTATCGCTACAGGGAAGACTTGTAAAAACGGGTAACTTTCCCAAATAATTTTGGTCGTGTTACAATCAAATGAGTCCACCTAAATGCAACCAACTTTCCGTGCATTCGGAAACCCGGCTGTACACTCAGTGACAAAGCAAAGGATCGGTGCAACGAGCAGGTCGATGGATGAGATGCTTCGGTGATGACGCTGTTCTCAACTTTAGTTAAAGTGGGTGAAAAATTTGCTAACAACGATGCATTTTCCCTTCTCACATACAATGAATGGATGATGCATGATGACTGAGGCATCCATCAAAAGCAGGGCGGTGCAATTGCATAATTGCGTCACAACGAAGGATGTTTATCGCTGGATTGTGATTGAGGGGGCGTCAAAAAAGTATATATTCAGAAAGGGAATTTGTTTTATTAAAATGATATGTTGAAAGACATTCAACAATGACCGTTGGGTGACCGTTTGATCTTAGTAAACGAGTCGAATTAAACTTGAAGCATGTCTTTCTCAAAACGTTCTATCTCCGATCTATCTACAACTCATAAAATTTACCACAAAAGGGTTTTCCACGTCAGATTGGCTCCCAGAATGCCCAGCATTCAGTTGTAAGCAATCAGTGCTCAGTACTAAGTGCTCAAGACACAGCATTCAGCACTCAAAATTCAACACTCAGTGCTCAGCATACAGTGCCAGGCATTGCTGAGTACTAAGTGTTCAACACTCATCACTCAGCACTCAGTGCTCAGCATTAAATCCTCAACAATTAGTGCCCAGCACTCAGTGTTCAGCACTCTAAACTCAGTAGTCAGCACTCAGTACTCAACAATTAATGCCGAGCACTCAGTATTCATCAGCCAGTGTTCAACATTCAGTGCTCAGAAGTCAGAGCTTAGCATGCAGCGTTCATCAATCACTGCTCAGCAATTGATGCTTAAGCATTCATCTAGAAACACTCAGTGTTCAGCTCTGAGTGCTCAGTGCTCAGAATTCAATGCTCAAAATTCAGTGCTAAACATTTTGTGTCAGCATTCAGGGCTTAACATTCAGTGGTTCACATTCGGTGTTCAGCACTCAGAGCTCAGAAATCAGTGCTCAGTATTCAGTGGTTAGTATTCAGTGTTCAGCACTCAGTGCTCAGCAATAAGTGCCGAATACCCAGTGTTTATCAGTCAGTGTTCAGCATTCAGTGCACAGGAATCAAAGCTAAGGATGCAGCGTTCAGCACTAATTTGGTAATTAATGTTAAAAATTCAGTGCCAAAGACTCAGTGATTAGCACTCAGTGTTCAGCTTTCATTTTTCAGTTCTCAGTGCTCAGTGAATCGTTAAGCACTCAGTGCTCAAAATTCAATGCTCAACATTCAGTGCTCAGCACAAACTGCTCAGCAATTATTGCCCAGCACTCAGTATTCAACACTCAGTGCTCAGTACTTAGCGTTCAGCACTCGAAGCTCAGTACTCAGCACTCAACATTCAGCACTCAGTGCTCAGCAATTAATATTGAGCATTCAGTTCCAACCACTCAGTGATCAGCACTCGGTGTTCAGCTCTCGGTGCTCAAAATTCAGTGCTAAAAATACAGTGTTTAAAGTTCAGTGCTAAAAATTCAGTGCCAAGCAGCCTAAGTTCTCAGTGATTAGCACACAGCGTTCAGCACTCAGTGCTCAGCATTCAGGACTTACCATTCAGAGCTCAGAGTTATGAGATCAGCACTCAGTGCTCATTTTTCAGAGCTCAGCAATCAGTGATCAGTACTCAGCGTTCAGCGTTCTGTGCTCAGAGTTCAGGGCTTACCATTCAGTGGTTTGCATTCAGTGTTCAGTACTCAGTGCTCAGCACAAAGTGCCACACATTCAGTGCCTTGTACTCAATGTTGTCCACTTTCTCCTAAAAGTTTGAGAAGAAGAAATTTAGAGTGTTTTTTGTTGTTGTATTTTTTATCGATGTCAGTTTTTGGAAACTCTGAGCATCTAACGGAAGAAAATATGCGGTCCGAATGAATGTTTCCAGTAGTGATCAAGAATCACTAGCGTGTTGGGAAAGCATTCAAGGGGAATCTCAATGCTTCGGTGAGGGATGTGGCCAAAAATTCGAATCTCTCCAAGCCTTGTGTTCAGAGAGCAAAGGCCCGGGAGGGGCTGCATACGTACAAAGTGCACAAGGTTTCCAATCGTCCAAATAGTGACGAACGGCAGAATACGGTGGAAAAGTCAAGGACCCGGAAACTGTACACCCAGAGGCTGATGAAGCCTCATTGCCTCATCGTGGATGATGAGACTTTTGCCATGGCAGAATTCCGGAAGCTTCCGGGGCTACTGTTCCTCACTGCCCAGCGCAACTTTGAGGTTCCTGAGAAAGTAAGGGAGAAGAATAAGCTTGCCAAGAAATACATGAGAGATATACACGCAACGAAAATGTCATGTAAATTTTGAGCATTCTTTAGGCTTTTTACAAACAGGAATCACGTCTTGTGTAATATTCATAATTTTTAAATGTGTACCATCTTCCTCCAGGAGTATCTACAGAATCGTCTGCTTACCTCATGAGGGCCCTAGGATCTTGTGGCCAGATCTAGCTTCGTGCCACTATTCAAATGTTGTCCTGGAGTTGTACGAAGCCAACGGGGTCACTTTCGTACCCAAGAACAAAAAACAACCTGTGATCAAAAACTGATAATCTGATATCAGAACATGTTATCAATTTGGTATAAACCTTTGCTCTAAATACCACTCCAGAACCATCTTGGAGTAGAGGATGTTTCGATCAAAATTTGGACGACTTAAATTTGACGGATTTCCTTTCATCGTGCATTCAAATTTTTTGCACACCTCTCATTTTGAAGATGTTTGCGTGTATAGTCATGCCTCTATTTTGATTTTGAGATTAGCACTTCAGTTATCAAAATGTCGTTGAAGGAAGAGAAGCACCGCATAAAATTTTGCACGTGCATAACGAAAGTCCACACTACTTCACGCCAAGTTGGCGAAATTGTTGAATGTGGCTACATCAACTGTTACCAACGTATTAAAAGTGTTTGGTGAACGCTTGTCGACAGCCAGGAAAGCTGAATCGGCGGGAAATCGGAAGCTGGAGGCCAAAGTGTCGACAAAAAGAGCTTCCCGCTGTTTCAAGTGGAACCCCAACCTCTCCGTCCGAGATATCGCAAAGAAGCTGGAAGTGGCGCCTTCATCCGTAGATTGAGCTAAAAACGATCTGTACTGTTGACTCACGAGAAAGTGGTGACTCCAAATCGCAACGATAAACAAAACACGTCGGCCAAATCACGATCGCGAAAGTTGTACACGATGCTGCTGACGAAGTTTCATTGCGTGATACAGGACGATGACACTTACGTCAAGACAGACTTTAAACAGCTTCCTGGACAGGAATTTTATACGGCAACGAGGGAAGATGGTAGATATTTTCAAGCACATTAAACTGTCAAAGTTCGCGAAGAAATATCTGGCGTGGCAGGCCATCTGCACCTGTGGCTTGAAGAGCAACGTTTACATTGCGACTGGAACCGTCAACTGGGAAATTTTTTCCCAGCGAGTACCTATAAAAACGTCTACTGCCTTACCTGAAACGTCACAATTTTTCCGTTCTATTTTGACTGGATTTGGCATCTTGCCATTACAGAAAAAAAGGCCATGGAGTGGTATGCTGCCAACAACGTTCCATTGGTGCCCAAGGATAAGAACCCTCCCAACATTCCAGAGCTCCGCCCAATCGAACAATATTGGGCCATCGTCAAGCGGAACCTTAAGAAGGCTCAAAAAGCTGTTGTGAGCGAGAAACAGTTCAAGGCAAACTGGCGTTCTGCGGCGAATAAAGTGGACAAGGAGACTGTACAAAATCTTATGTTAAACAAAAGACACGGGAAATTCTCATTCGGTAAAAAGGAAGCATAATTGAATATTTCTCCTGTATTCTGTATTAACTGAACGTGAAAAAAAAAGAATTTGACTTATTAATAAAAACTTTGATCGACTCAGACACATTATTGTTTGACCAAATTTTGATCGTTACACCTTTTAGTTCGTAAAAAATGCTTTGGAAGACTCTCATAGGACAAAAATGACACAAATCGCGGACTGAACTTGCAAAAGTAACACTGACTAACAAAATCACAAAAATCACAATTGAAGAAACATCGGAAAGGACTCAACATTCTCAAACGTGGCTCCTTCCGAGTCATATGCAACAGCGTCTTCTTGGACGACATGTTCCGCCTACGGCTGGGAAAATGATTCGAAAGGATTTACGCGACGATATCATCAATGCCCTGTCGTAGAGGTTTCTTCTCTATTCAGAGTCCCGCCAGTAAACCTTCATAAATCGATACTATCTAGCTAGCTAATATATCTCTAATTATTTTTCCTTTTTTGAAGATTTATGACCATTGGTTGACAGAAATGCTAAGAGTTGAGTGAGCAAACGAAGTGACAGGTCACACGTCTGGAAACGAACTCAATCATACGTACCAAATCCATCAACACCTAGATCGGGACCAACGGAACCAACTGGAATTGATCCACTGAAGAGAGTGACAGCCATGCCATGCCACTACACTACCGGTGCGCCTATTTAAATTTTTATAAAGCTTGGTCAAACAATAAAAACGTTACTGGCAACCAAAACTTCCAAGTCTCACTGTCGATAATTAAAAGCACACAAAGTTGTATGGTTCTCCAAGTACGCTTATGGCCAAAAAATCTAACAAAGGAAAATATTTAACGAAAACTTCGCATTCCAAGTCGAGCTCAGTTGGCGCGTATGTGTGAGTAAAAATAGAGCACGCAACATCTGAGACATGGCTTAAGAACGTAACAAGTAAACGTAATCAGAACAAGTGTATTGGCACAGGTTGCTCTGATCTTCACCAATGTGGATAGTGTGAAACAATAACAGTTTGAAATGTTCTATTAGACAAGAGCATTATGCCCAATTACAACATTATGCAGTCATTGAGGAGTTCTAAATTAGTTTTAAGTAAAGTCTCTGGGCCAAGCAAACGGACATACTGTTCTAGCGGTTCAATTTTGACCTATACAGCATGCAAAATAAGTTTTTTGTTTTTCCGGTGAAAATCAATTTAATTTGATGAGTATTCCTTCATGATTTACCAATTTATGTTTAAACATTTATCACAGTTCCATTTGGAAACATGGCGTTTATATTCTTTCTTAAGATATTATGTAATAAGGGAAAAATTACGCAAAAAAAGGTTATCCACTCCCAAGCGCAAGCGTATTCCGCAACTTTCTCGAATGTAAACATTGTGTCTTGCTGTCATTTAGTGCTGAAAATTTCAGTTTCGTGTTCAAAATTGGAAGTTATTTGTTGCAAAATGCCCAACACAGCACAAATTTCTATCAGCATCCGAAATTTGATGATTGAACATCACAAAACTGGCAAGGCTATCATGATATTGCCGATATTGTCCAGCTACACAAAGATACGGTCGCTAGGGTTGTGCAGATGTACAAAAAGCGTGGTTCTCTCTCACCAGCTAAGCGATGGGGGCGTCCTTCAAAGACAACTTGCCCAATTGACAGAATTATCGTGATGAAGGCGGAATTGGACGGAGACTATAAGCGAGTTTTCCATTCAACTAACATCACAACACGTACGAAAATGTCTTCATAAAAAAGGTCGTACAATTCAGAAAAATAGAGTAACCAACGTTATCGACACGAACATGAGAAAAAATACACAAATCAAAACTTAAATGAAAGTAAAAAACCTAATCATAACTTTTACTCAAATGCATTTTAGTTGTCTTTGTTCCATTTTGGCAAATCAAAACAGGAATAATGACTCTAATTACAACCATTATCACTCATCATATTCATGGCCTATCTCACAACGCCACGCATTTCACTCCCCAACCCAACTCGACACCTGGAGATAACAAATCTCAACAATCACCCTGGGCTATTTGCTGTGAGAATTGGTAAAGTGTTCATCGAAGAAGGTTATCATACTTTCATCTATGAATTTTAATTATTTGCATTTCACACGATTCTGAAGCAGTACGAGACAGTAGTAAACGAATTAGAACAAAACTCACAATTTGAGGGAAATGTAAATTTTGCAAAATAAAAGCTTAGGCAAGCTAAAACAATATTCCAAAACATATCCTCTAGACAAAAGCAAAAATGAAGTATCGAGGTATTGGGATCAATAGTAAAATCAATTACAGGAAACCTTGAAAGTCAGTATTTCGTAGCTTTAAACAATCAGACTAATGTTCTAAGAAATTTCAATTATATTTTGATCAACGAAAACAACGAACAAGTAAAAATAAATGATCTATTCGAAAAACGGTTGAATAATTTAACAACACACGCATACATACAGGCAACAGAAATCAGTAGATTTATTAGGCAGGCTAAATTCAACCAAGATAGGGAAATAGATTGGCAAAATGTTCAGAATATCATTTTCAACATAGACACCGTTCGTTATCAACTAGAGACCGTATTTGAATCCATTCAACTTTCTGATATCGACAGCATTACTTACAGACTGTATAACTTTTAACATCAGAGGGTATTGAATTCATAGTTATGATCAAGCTTACGAATACGTAGAACCTTCAGCTTTTCATAATGGTTCATCTATCATACTCGTGGTAAAACTCCCAAAATTGAGAATCGGAAATTATCAGTTACTTCCTATCGAAGCTATTCCAATGGATCAAAAATCCATGTAAGTAAATGGAACGTACGCAATAATCAGTGAGACTGAATCATTTCTTACTAAATAGAAATGTACTCAAGTCGAAGGAAACCTTTTATGAGACAACCAAAACTTGAAAAACGTTACTGAAAACCAATGTCATCATCCACAACTACATGGAAACCCAGTCAGTTGCCCATTTATTAGCAACAGTCTAGTATCATCAGAAATTAAAGTCTTGGAAAACGATGGAATTTTGTTGAAAAACTCTATCAAATTAATAGTACTCCAAAACAATTGTGGCTGCCGATCATAAAAATTACCAGGATCATTCTGCATTGCATTCCTTAATTGTTTTATTTACATCGAAGCTACCAACTAGGGAAGCGGAACCTATTCTCACCATTGTACATATATCCATCACATTCTGCCGCCATTTAACTTCAAACGTAAAAAGATGTTAAAATTCTCCAATAAATGGACGCCATAACCAAGGATATACAATCCTGGCAAATAAAATTAGGTCTTGAATATAATTAAAAGCTACAAAAACGTTTCGGAGACTTACATTTCGTAAAAATAATGAGCAGTCAAATAATAGCGAACATACTCGAGCCAGACTCTGAGTTTTCTCTTTAATTGCACCACATCCTCACACATTTTCATTGCGTAATTGCACAAACCATAAAAATCACACTTCACTTATTACACTAGCCACACGAGAATCTACGAATACGTAATAAAATACTAGAAAACTATTGGATTAATTTTCACAATAATTTAAATACGTTTGCACCTATTTTGAACCGTGTTTACAATCGACGTAATTGCTTGATGTTGCACTGCTCACATACTGTATAGTATACACATCAACGCTAGTGTGCGTTTTCAATCATTCATAGAGCAATCTATGCCCAACGTTATGGTGAGTCTTGTTGACAATATTCTCATGCAAGAATAACAAACAAACCCTTTTATTTTTCTTGGTTGTATGCATGCTACCCAACACACGTGAAGTGCTGTCAAATGATCTACTTCATTTTTGGGTGTAGTAGTGGAGAGCGTTAACTTGTTTATATTTTTTCTTGATTAAAATCAGTATGATTAACATATGTACACAGATAGGATTAATGTTTTTCGTGATATTATAATAAAAAGCAGTGTCAGCTTTTCAGTATTAAATTAGAAGAAAATTATCAGAATCGAATGTTTTGTCTGTTGCTCAACGATTAACGATAAGTGGACGAATAAATTGTGAAAAACTTGTGTACTCAGTGTTCGGTATTCAGTGCATATTCTGCGATTTCCACTGGAGGTCTGCTTATTGAGCTCAAGATAGGTTCCGCTTCCCTAACATTTGCATTTAAAAAAATGGAAAAAAATTGCCGATTTTCCAAGGGTTTACCTTCACCCGCCCTAACGAAACTAGCCATGCAGCATCAATCATAGTAACCCATGTGTCAGCAGACAAAATTTGACAGCTCTATCAGTCGAACTATAACCGTGATGGCAAAAACAGTGAAACAACTCCGTTCAGAAGTGTGCGCGTTCAAAGACGGGCATCGTGCCGCACTTTGTGAACGCCGGATACGCCTGTTCCGGCATCTACAAAATTTTGGCACTGTTAGACAATAATCAGAGCATCGAAAGAAACCCCGGTTCCGGACGGAAGACGACCCTGAGCGACAAGAAGGTCCAAAGGATGCTGAAGAGGAAGACCGAGGGAAAGTGGCTACATCGCTGCGTGCGCTTGGCCGGGAGGTCGGTTCAACCGGCTAAACAGCAACCGGCAATGTCGCAGTGGCAGCGGCTGAATAAGATGGGCAAATCGATTTTCCCGGCGAATTCCGGCTTCCTCACGAAGGAAGTGAAATTCATTTCACACACCCAGTTCCCAAGAAAGTCCTGCTGTGGCTGACAATTAGCGAGAATGGAATGTCAAAGCCGCGAAATTTATAGTACGAAATGCCTGCCGGATGTTCCGTCGTTCATCAAGAAATACCATAAGGGTGAAGTCGCGGTGTTCTGACCGGATCTGGCGTTAGCCCACTACTCGAAGCGATCGTTGGAGGAGATGGAGCGGCTGAATATCGATGTGGTACCCAAGTCGGCGAACGCGCCTCTATGACCATAACAATTATTTTCATTTACATAACAAAGAGATACGCAGTATTTGAAACTTCATCCAGATCCAGGCACACAACACCCAACACATAGTAGCAAGTTGATCCGAGACGTCCTAATCTAAGAGCTCATGTGAAGAATCAAATTAAATGTAGTCACAAAAATACCTAAAGATGCTTTTTAATGAATAAAAGTTTATAGTAAAACAATTCGTGTTTTTAAAAACGCTGAATTAAAACAAGGCACATAAGTATATATCATCAGAATCCTCGATTGATATTGTAATGTCTTACCAGAACATCTGTTATCGCTACTAGACTGATCAATTACTAGCACAAAATCAAAGTCTGTTTCCCGTCAACCAATCAATTCCACACATGTATGCTTTCCGCCCCAGTAGGTAATCCACTTCGTGTTCCTTAGGAAACGAAAGCCATCTTCGAAATCATTACGAAAGCACTTCCCTTGATCAACTTTTTAATTACTTTATTAACAGCCAGCCCAAGCAACCACGGGAAAAATTCCGCCTTATGTCCCGGTCGAAACACAAACCGCAAATCCAGCCGGTGGTATTCTCTGGACACAGTTCCGTGTTAGACACGAGAATGCCATCTTCGGTAGTGTGTTGCTCCGGTGACCTACAAAGTTCCCAAAGGCCAAACCGATTCCACTGGCTCCTCTTGATCTCCCCTTTTTTCTCGCTCCAGTTGACCAAATCACGCACATGCACGACTAAAACTCTCCCACTTCATATCTGGGCTGGGTTCGGTTCGGCCTCAAGCTAGCCGAACCTTCATCAACTTTATCAACACCCTAATTGCGGCTATTCAGGTGTAATTAACAAAGATTCGTTTCCTTTTCCTCCAGTGCCGCTCGCTCCTCAGCCCGCTCACCATGTTGCGTCACTGAGTTTTCCCCCTCGAGGGTGAAACTTTCTTACCTTCTCCTGAGCTTTCCCAGCGATATGCTTTTTATTGGAATAAGGTTTGATTGTGCCACCGCGGGCACGACAAAACGTGCCAGCAACACTCATCTTTGTTCCTACTTTCGCTCCTCTATACTAACTTTCTTCTTTTTTCGTTCTGTCTCTTAGGATGCGCCCTGAAGGTAAACCGGAATTGGTCATCATCCGCGGAGGAGCAGTATCTCAAACCGCAATCCGCCATCCAAACGAGCAAGAAAAAAATCCCACCATTTGTAGGTGAGGTACGCCGCCCCCTCCGGTCAAATTGTTTCCGTTTCGATAATGAAGATTTTCAGGAAAATCTAAAGCGCTTGACCCTACTTCTTGCCTAGGCACGGTAAGAGCGAGAAAAAAAAACTTGCAACACGGTGGGTTTGTTGCCTGGATACTCTTACTGATAACGGTTTGAAGTGTCTCGGCGATATAATTTCCAAAGCCTTACCATCATTATTGAGGACATCATTCAAATTATCTAGGAAGCCCTTGAATTCCTAGCAACCTATCGTGCTTAACTCCCACCGTGCGTTGAGTGCTGATTTAGGTCTTCACACCAGAAGGGATTGCAGTAAGGAGATTATGAGGATTTCATTTTTTTTTCGGCAGCGAAAATGGTTGGATCCCACAGGTAGGTTCGTTGTGATGAATTGTTGAACCCCGACGGATCGGGTAGCCAGCCAGCCGGTTGCGTTCCATAACTACTAGAACATTAAATCTACCCCGGGCTGGCGGTCGCGGTAAGTTAATCGCTTAAAAATTAGCATCGGGAAGGAAAAAGAGAACCTAGCCGGATGATTTTTTTTTCTGTAGGTGTGAGATGTTTTTTAGTGTTTTGAAGGGTTAGGGCAGGGATTTTTTGCTTTTCATAACGTGAAAGGTGAACGGGTAATTAATATTCGTTAATGCGTTAGGGAAAATAGCCCTATTGGTATTAGCATGTTAAAGGGTACCCAGTCAATAATATTTTGGATCGTAGATTTATTTTGTCTTCCGGAACAGAGTCTCTGCATTTGTCCTACAATAGAAAATTTCCAAATAACTACTACGGAGGTGCATCACAAATGCTCTCCAGCAAAAGGATTCGGAAGCATAAATTGCTTAGAAGAACAAGTTGTAGCTTGATTCACTTAATATTCGGACGCAAGAAATCAGCTTTATTTCGGGATTATATTGATGAAAGATTTGAGCAGTTATAAAGGTTTTTTGCGTTGCACTATCAAAAAAAAAAAAAAAAATTATTCCGTTTATATCATATGACGAATTTTTCTAGATAAACCTTGCATTATCTGTTGGATACTTTTATCGTCAACTTAAGAGTCCATTTTTTTTCGCCACAATGTCTTCATATCTGCAGCATCCTGAGTCAACTTTGCAGTCTTTTTCAGCTTCCGCTTCACAATTGCACAATATTTCTGGAATGGGCGAAATTGAGGGCAGATGGGTCGTAAAAACCAACATGTGGTGACAACCACGCCGGCGGCATCAGCTCCCGCAAGCACACCGAGCTGCTCCAAGCGGCAACGGCATGACGACGCCGACACATCGGATCCAAACGCCCGTTTACTAGCGAGCAATCGTTTTGCTGCGCTCCCGGTACAGGAGGTACCGAAGAAGGTGAGAATCCCGCCGCTTTTCACCACGTCGAAGAACATTGCTGCGCTCAAGACGGAGCTTGCAGCAATTAAACAAACTCCGATGTTTAAGCTGTGCAGTACGGGCATAAAAATAATTTGCTCGACTGAAGCTGAGTACCGTGCTGCTGGCGCTCATCTGATCGCCAAGCAACACGAGTTTTTTACGCATGATGTTCCCGGAAACAAGCCGATGAAGGTGATTCTGCGTGGCCTCCCAGATTACAGGCCTCCGGAATACGTTTTTGCCGAGCTGCAGGCGGTGTCATTGAAACCTTTGAAGGTGTTTGCCATCAGACGTCAGCAGCAAGGAAACCACCGGGACCAACTGTATCTGGTCCATTTGGAGAAGGGTTCCGTCACGATCGACGATCTCAAGAAAATACGGGCCATCTCCAACATCATCATCGAGTGGGACCGGTACCGCCCAAACCAGCAAGACGTGACACAGTGCGGTAAGTGTCTGGCGTTTGGTCATGGGACCCGAAACTGCCACATGAAGCCCCGGTGTGGAAGGTGTGCCGGAGCGCACAGCACGATGGATTGTGCCCCGATGGAAGAAGGTGCCTCATCAAAGTGCGCCAACTGTGATGCTAACCACGAAGGCAGCAACCGAGCCTGTCCCAAACGAGCGGAGTATTTGGCCATCCGCAAGCAGGCGTCCACCAAGTCTCGGCCTGGCCAACGCCGCACGCCACCTCGAATGGACGAGGAGAACTTCCCGGCGCTCCGGTACCAAGTGCCGAATCTACCACCGGTTCCATTGAACCATCGCCAAGCAAACCGCCCGCCACCATCCGTTCAGCAACGATTCGCGGCTGCCGCCGCCGCCCCCAACCCCTCTCCTCCTCCAGGCTGGGGCAATTCGAATCGCAGTACCTCCACGCAACCACACGTCGATGGACAGCTCTACGACTCGGAGCAAATGGTCGAGTTCGTTCAAGAGCTCTACCGCCAACTACGTTCCTGCCGCTCCAAGGAGGAACAGCTCAAAGCCGCCACATCCGTGACGATGAAGTTCCTGTGCAAGCATGGACCATAAACGCACCATCAGCATCGTTAATTAGAATGCTTGTTCCATCCGGAACAAAACGACTGAGCTCGGTGACTTCCTTAACAGGAAGGCCATCGACATCGCCATCGTCACCGAGACACATCTCAAGCCGGAACTGAACATTTTCATCCCTGGATATCGGATTGTACGACTTGATCGTAGCGGCTCTACTGGAGGAGGAGTTGCGATCGCCCTGCGCTACAACATCAACTGCCAACTACTTCCGAGCTTCCAGCTGCAGTCCATCGAAGCCATCGGAGTCGAGATCAAAACTGCTATCGGCCCTATCACCATCATCGCGGCTTATTGTCCCAAGCAAGCCAGCACCGCTAACGGAACAACAACGGTCCTTCGAAACGACATTCGCAAGCTCACTCGGAGGCAGGGACAATTTATCATCGCCGGCGACCTAAACGCGAAACACGAAACCTGGGGGAACACCCGGCGGAACCGGAACGGAATAATTTTGCAGGAAGACCTGGAAGAGGGACATTACACCGTCCTGGGCCCGGATACTCCCACCCGGTTGAGCAGATCCGGGGTCCATTCAACAATCGACATCTTCCTCACCAACATGGGAAACAACATCGCCCAGCCGATCGCACACCAGGAGCTCAGCTCGGACCACTATCCGGTGGTGGCCGAAGTTGGCTCCTCGGTCAACCGGCATCGTATTATCAGACGGAACTACCATCGCGCCAGTTGGGAGAGGTTCCGACAACACGTTGACGACAACATCGATTTCGATATGCACCTTGAGTCGGTTGATGACATCGAAAGGCAGCTGCAGAGCATCGAGCAAGCGATCTCCGAGGCCCGGGATCAACATGTACCGGTAATAGATCAGGTGAGTGACTCTGTACCCATTGATAGACCCACCAAAGAACTGATCCAATTGCGCAACGCTACCCGACGGCAATACCAGCGAACTGGTTTGCCTACTTTAAAAAGTCATTGCAATCGGATGACTAAAATTATTAAGGCCAGAATGGTGGACCTCAGGAACAACAATTTTTCCGACAAGATCCGCTCTCTCCCAGATTGTGCAAAGCCGTTCTGGAAGTTGACAAAAATCTTAAAAACTAAGCCAAGACCCATTCCACCGTTGATCCCACTTGACAGCAATCGCTCCACGGATCGCTTAATTACTCCTGCAGAGAAGGCTGTTGAGATAGGTCAACACTTCGTCAGCTCCCACAATCTTGGACTAAACATCGTCAGTCCACACGAAGCTGCCGTTAGCGAGCTTGTAAACAACATCCATCAAAGTCCCAATGACTTCTCGGAAGAGTTGGAGGTCTCAGCTGACGAATTGTTGACCCATATCAAAGCGGCAAAGAACATGAAGGCCCCAGGTTTCGATAATATCATGAACTTGGAGCTCAAGCAATTGAGCCACCAGTTCTATAACCATCTGGCGATGGTCTTCAACCAATGCCTCCGACTTAGCTACTTCCCCTCGTGTTGGAAGTCAGCCAAAGTCATTCCTATCCAGAAACCTGGGAAAGATCCTTCATGTTCCAAGAGCTATAGGCCCATCAGCCTTCTCTCAGGACTATCAAAACTGTTTGAAAAAGCAATCCACCGTCGGCTTCTTTCATCTGCCGATGAGCTGAACATCTTGCTCGACGAACAATTTGGCTTCCGACGTGGTCGGTCGACAATTCACCAACTTAATCGAGTCAGTAACATCCTCAGACGGAACAAGTCTGTTTCGAAATCATCTGCCATGGCACTTCTCGACATCGAGAAGGCTTTCGATAACGTGTGGCATGATGGCTTGGTGTACAAGCTGCATCGATACAATCTTCCCATCTATCTGGTGAAGATAATTAAAAATTATCTGTCGGACAGGACATTCCGTGTTTCGCTGCAAGGTGCAGTTTCCGATGCACAGGAGATTTCCGCCGGTGTTCCGCAGGGAAGTATACTAGGTCCACTTCTGTTCAACCTATTCACCTCGGATATACCCCCGCTCCCTGAAAATGGATCTCTGTCGTTGTTCGCCGATGATACCGCAGTCGTCCACAATGGTAGGGTAATAAGAGCGCTTACAGCGAAACTGCAGCGAAGCCTGAATGTTCTGTCTGAATACTTCACCGAATGGAAGATCTGTATCAATGCGGCGAAAACCCAGGTCATCCTATTTCCACACTCCAACTCTCCTAGACTTGTTCCGCCTGAGGATTGTAATATAAGACTAAACAACACAACGGTGGAATTGGCCAAATCAGCTGTCTATCTTGGCATTACCATAGACAGCAAGCTTATTTTTAGGGAACAGGTTGACAAAACTGTCACAAAGTGTAACGTTCTGTTGAAACTACTGTACCCATTGATCAACAGAAGGTCTACATTATCCCTGAAAAACAAGCTTGCTGTCTACAAGCAAATCATACTTCCAGTCATCGAGTACGGCATGCCAATCTGGGAGAGCTGCGCAAAAAAACATCACCTGAAACTTCAGCGTGTCCAAAATAAGTTCCTCAGGATGATCCTGAACACCCCTCCGAGGACAAGAACACCTGAGGTCCACCGTCTGGCCGAGATAAAAATGCTCGACGATCGCTTTAGTGAGTCTATCAATCGGTACAGGGCACGCTGCCTGACATCGGATCACCAGATCATTCGGAATCTGGTTCCCCACCCCTAGGATTTTCCAATTGTAGTTTTAGTTGTAGATTAGGTAGGTTATCAAATTTTAAAGCTAACAATGCCCCAAGGGCTGAACAGAAAATTCATGTAAAACATAAATATTATCAACACAACAAACACACAAAATTAAACAAAGCTGAAGAGCCCAATGGGCTAAAACACTTCAAATGTTAAAATAAGTACACAAGACAAACAAATGGAAATATTAAACAATTAAATCTGCGGCAAGTTTTCTTCATTCGCTCGGCAGCCATGGAGCTGTGCAGAGCGGCAATGGGCCAGTACTGCTCTGACAGCTGACGGTTGCAAGTACCCTGCAGAAAAGTACGCGGGCGAGCAACCAGCTAGAATGATGACTCAGCGGCTGTCGCAAGCAAATGGCTTTGACTCAGCGGCTGTCGCAAGCAAATGGCTTTTTAATGCAGTCGTGCCAAGCTCGTGATCCAGTTGGTAGTCATATCACGATATGATGTACATGTATGTGCATAGATATATATGTAGATCATTTCGAAATAGTTACGTAGTCCTACGTCAACTTTGCGTACAACCCCATTGGGCTGTCCCTTATAGTTTTTTAAATTTTTTTATTGACGACACCCTTTCACTAAGTCCAATTTTTTTACCGGATCCAGTCAAATAGCTAAACCTTCAAATTATCCATTTTTTCTTACTTGTGTCCAGTTTTTTTTATACAACCCTGAGATTGGTTTTAACCCATTAATTGTTGAACATGTTTTTAGAATGAGGAATGATTCCTATCCCCTTAAAAAGGCTGAGGTTTTTTAGCGTTTATAAATCGTGAACAATGGCTTTTTCCGCAAATTTCTTGAATATGCTAACTTGCTCAAGGTAACTACCACTTGCAAGAAGGGAACTCCTCTTCTGTACAGTCATTGTGATAATTCACTATGATTAAGTTAAAATTCTCGAGAAATTTGCGGAGAAAGCCACTATTTACTTTTGCGACATTGGCCCTTATGAAAACTCCATGTCGAAATCAGCTTTCTCTATCTGCCACATGGAGCTTTTTGAACTTTAATTTACGCTCACTGGTGCATCATTTGAATTAAATTAGAAAAAGAAAGTGAATTATGCGTTGAAGAAAGGTTTAAAGTTTTTTTTTGTTTTTATATAACATTATCGCATGAAATTTTGGAAAGATTTAATTTTGACGATCCGTTTTCATATTAGAAACATGATTATGATTGATCCTATGAACGTGATGCAGGGAAAGCATTTTTCGGTTTCGCCTTTGATTCGGAACATTTCTATCTGATATTATGGATTCCGGGAACTGAAAAACATCTACTTTGATTGTATGAAGCTGAAAATGATGCCATGTTGATCTGTAGGAGAGGTTTTACCATTGAAAAGATTAATAATTCATTTGCATTTCTGAATTTGATATCAGAATTATTAGTTTTTCGTCATTTATCTGCAACGGTGGAAAGAGTTTTTTTTCCGTTTACAATATAAACCAAACTAAAAATCGAAATAGTTTGGGAACAAACATGATACAGGAAATTTTGGCAACCAACCAATTTTGTTACTTTCAATCAAGAAAAATCAGGCAAATTTAAAATAAATCAACACAAAATAGCCAAGTATAATTATTAGATGTACAAGTCGGTTAGAAGAGAAAGACTTAACCCTTTGCAGGTTTCAGCGAAAAGTTGTATCGGTTTTTGGGTTAGGTTTTATTTTTTATGTTTCAATATATACCAGGTGACCAAATAAATATACATATTGTTTTTAAAATTCAGTTTTAGTATTGGTTTAAGTTTTATTTGCTTACACATATATAGTAAAATTTGACCATAAAATAACACTAAGAATGCTTTAAACGGTTTTTTTAATCTGTTGGAAACAAATCAATTCAAATATTATCATTTTTTTTTTAGCTTGGAAAACCTGGCTACCACTTATTTCTAGCCACAAAAATAGCTATGAGTTGAATGGGGTACATGTATTATACTAAAGCAAATTCAGAGAATTAAACGTTATGTAGATCAAGTGTTTACAAAATTAAATGTCCTTCATGTTTCCTTGCATATTTAAAAACCATTCATTCACAATTCCCCATATTATTGATAACTGTTTCCTATATTGTTGTGACAATAACTCTTATAGTTGATAACTCCAAATTAAAAGTATCGTTTGAAGTTTTAACCATATGTCTGTAAAAGGCCAAATAACATTATGTTGAATGGCCGCCTACATTCGTTTTATTTTATCCCAATCTTGAGGCGTGTTAGCGCACGTTGCTCTGCTGGGTTGACCCGATCCGTGTACCTATGCGTGTCGTACTTCATGTCCCTCAAATCGGTTTCTCCAGCTTTGACAACTGGCTGAATCCGTAATAATCACCATTTCGGCACTGACATTAGGGATACAACCGCTTGACCTGATGACCGTTCACCTATTGATTGAACTGCGTGGAATTCGAAAGGAAAAGTTCCAGTTCCAGCTCATAACCGAGATTGGTCTGGTCACAAAAGTTCCGGAATCCTAGCGTTCCATTTTGTTATATGCTAGGATGGGTGTATGTAGGGTCTCCAGTCCTCCTTGGCTCACTAGTCTAGGTTCGTACGTCAGCTTTACAGTGACTAGCGCCAAACACATCTACACCAGGGTTGCTCGGTTGCCATCATCTGGAGGATCGGCAGCTGCATATCGAAACGCTTTCTTAGTCGCTTTGCAGTGCGGCTTGAACGTAAACGTTCGGTTCAGCATGATACTTAGGATCCTCAGACGGTTGGTCGACGCTCATTCGGTCTGCAGTAGAATTTTTGCGACTTCGTCGAGGATATGGCTATCCCCACGCTTTTCGCCCACTTATCCACAGTCTTGATAGCGGCCTGTAGTTTTCGGTGCATGCCTTCCCCTTTCGCAACTCTCACCACGAGGAGGATGTCGTCTGCGTACAAAATAATATTGACTCCGACGGCAGCACACTGAAAATTGGCTGCATCGCAACAAGGAATAGTGTCACAGACAATACAAAACCTTGTGATACGCCATTCTCCAGCTGGTTCTCGCGTTACATGTGCATTAAAAAAAAGTAATTTTTTTGGATGGTGGCAAAAAAAGCTAAGAGAGATAATTGCTTTTGATAAATGTCCCATGGAAGGTAGTTCTTTAAGCTTA
The DNA here is from genome assembly GCA_034211315.2 of Aedes japonicus. NCBI lineage: Eukaryota > Metazoa > Arthropoda > Insecta > Diptera > Culicidae > Aedes > Aedes japonicus. Next base: position 85,218 of record JASCZW010000646.1, read on the forward strand.
CTTGCAAAAGATTCTACGCCCTTACGAGTGGCCTTCCGACAGTTAACCGGAGCATTCGCCATGGCGGACAAAAACATGCGTGTAGGCATGTTCTTGAGTTTTTTTTCGTTTTATTTATCAATTCCTCCTTAATTTTTAGCGACAAAATTGTTGGAGTAGATCTTACGCTTCAGGTTGGCCCAGAAATTCTCGATGGGATGCAGCTGGGGGACGTTGAGCGGGTTCACTGACTTGGGCACCACATCGATATTCAGCCGCTCCATCTCCTCCAACGATCGCTTCGAGTAGTGGACCGACGCCAGATCCGGCCAGAACACCGCGTCTTTGCCCTTATGGTATTTCTTGATGAACTTCCGGCAGGCATTTCGTACTATAAATCTCCCCGTTCATGGCCAGTCCGGAGCGAAAAAAGAGCGGCTTTGACATCCCCTTCTCGCTGATTGTCAGCCAAAGCAGCACCTTCTTGGAGAACATAGTGTGTGAAATGAACTTCACCTCGAAGCTCACTTTTTTCGTGAGGGAAGTAAAATACGAAGTACCCTGCCAGTCGTTGCCATCCAGGGTGAGATAAGTCTCGTTGTCCATCACCACCGCCACGTCGCGATTCGCCGGGAAAATTGAGTTGACCATCTTATTCAGCCGCAGCCCCTGCGTCATTGCCTGCAGCTCTGAAACCAGTGGACGATCCGCTTCCTGACGTGTATGTTCATGTTCGACAGGTACTTTTTCACTGTTTTGCCGGTTGAACCGACCTCCCGGCCAAGCGCACGCAGCGATGAAGCCATTTTTCCCTCGGTCTTCCTTTTTAGCATCCTTTGGAGCTTCTTATCGCTCAGGGTCGTCAGCCGTCCGGAAGCGGGCTTTGTTTCGATGCTCTGATTGTTGTCTAATAGTGCCAAGATGTTGTAGATGCCGGAACGGGCGTAAGTGCACAAAGTGACGCACGATCTCCGTTTTTGACGCAGTTTCGGGTTTGAACGCGCACACTTCTGAACGGAGTTGCTTCACTGTTTTTGCCATCACGGTTAGAGTTCGACTTTTGTGTGCTGACTCGTGGGTTACTATGATTGATGCAGCATGAGTTGTTTTGTCAGTGCGGGTAAATTGTTGCGTTGATTTGAAGGCACTTAAAGTAAGAGTGATATTGGCGGGTTGTTCACTGTTATACTCATTTAGGAATAATCGAAAATAATTTTATATCAAATAACTTAAGGCAACGATAAATAGTTCACTTTTCGTTTGCGTAACATGCACTTTAATTATTATTTATTCACTAATTCTAACTGATTAAATAACTTAAAATCACTTTATTGCTGTAGGTATCATATATAATCTTATTTATTGTTTCATTATCAAAAAGGATTAATGTTTTAATTTTGGCTGTGAGCTGTTAGTTACCAATTGTAGGGAACTTATTCCGTTGTATTTGGTAATTTATTATCATAGTTGAGTTGATCAAAATAGTTGTATAGTCGTGATTTAAGTATTTACTCTATATAACACCGACCTATCGAATTGAAGCATGTAGATAAAAGTGTAACTTAAGAATAACGAAGACCACAAATTGATAGTTAAAGGATCGACGTGAGGGGTCCGCTTAATACAAATTTAATATATAACTTACTTAAAAAGGGAGGATTTCAATCACGGTGGTACCATTTCGATTCCAATTGAGTTAAATTTCGGTTCCGTTTTGATTCCGTTTATATTTCTCTTCGGTTCCATTTTGGTTCCGTTTTGGCTCCGTTTTGGTTCCATTTCGATTCTATTTTGATTCCACTAAGATTTCGGTCCCGTTTCGGTTTTATTTTGATTCCATTTCAATTTAACTCAAATTTAATGCAACATCGATCAACTATTCATGGTTGCATTTAAATTCATGAAAACCGTAAGCCGTATGTAATGGGAGAGAAAATGGTGTGCATGTTTAAATGGAACTGTACAGCCGGATTATCAGAAAACTATGGTGAATTCCATTTATATGAAACTCAATCGCTCGGGGCTGTAAAAATAACGCAATTGACTTTAGACATCCCGACTGACTGACCCTTATTACAAACTTAAAAATGGAAGCTCACTGCATACTCATTTAAAGTTTCAGGAGTATTACTAGGAGATACCTAAGTTCTGTAAGTAGCCACCATTGCACAGTGGTCGAGATTGCGAATTTAGCTGGAAAGATACATTTTCAGCGTGAGTTTCATGTTTTGGAGCAGAAATTGTCAGCTACAAATTTGTTTCTAGTAACAAATCGCATCATTTGGTGTGAATGAAAACTAGGGCGGTCCTTTTTTTTTTCAGAGAAAACGAAACTCTAACTTTTTCATTTGCAGAAATCAAGGCATATTTTCTTCGTCAAAGTTGTAAATTGAACAATTTCAAGCAACTTTGATGAGTTAAGCTTTTCTGTACCTTTTGATATGACTGAATGAGAGCATTTTTACCTGTGTGGATTAGGGTATCCCTGTAAAAATCAGTGATTTTGCTAAAACGTTTTTTATTTCAAATTTTTCAGCAAAGTTGTCTTCCCATTGATTCTAGAACAATAGAGGTTACAACTTTTGGTATGCTGAAAATGTCTCTATCGTATGTCATACAAAAGTTATTATTGTTTTTGTAAACAAAATAGGCTTTTTTAAAATGTTTATTTTTCAAGTTGGGGCAAGCCAAAAAAATATTTCTTAACAGCATTTGAAAGTATTTTAATTGTTGCATATTATACAATTGAAAAGGGCATCGGCAAGTTTCATGCGGCATAACTTTGATCTTCTCAAGTTATAAAAATTGTTTTTTTTTGTAGAGATACCCTAAGTTATCTGGAAAAGTTGATCTTAATCGGTTTATTCACAAACTACAAAGAGGCCTGATTTTCTTCTCTAAGAATTATTGATCGGACTCTTTGAAACCTCGCTATTACTGAATAGGGACTGGCGATGACTTCCGCACTGGAGGCTATCGACTTAGATGGAACTTTATCCTTAGCAACTTAGATTGTCATCTCCAGTTAACATTAGAAATCGTTAAGCAAGGCTCGTGCTGACATCTTTCGACTGCATAACGAGACATTGTCAACGGGAATATGGTACTGAATTTAAAAATACTACTGTCCAATACAAAATACTTCAACTAGTGCTCAAGCGGCCAACATAGGCAAGAGTACTGGTCGAAGTAGTGGTGACGTTAGTAAGGGTCTTGACGATTAGGCTGGAGCTGCGTAAAAGCTGATACCCTTCGAATTTCAGTTGAACTTTTATGAGTCAGCTTTGCATACAGATTAATTGGTGAAATTATGCGAAATTTAGTTCTTGTTGATGTATTCACTTCAATTTGATAATTGATTTTAATTATGGAAAAATTGCATAATGTTCTGACTTTTACGGTTGAACTGTTCTCGTAGTCCTCATACTTGGTCTTCATAGTAAAACGGTTTCGACGGAGGAGGAAAAGAGGAAAGGGAAATAAAGGAATTGCACTGATATTAAGAGTAATATTTGTATTATATGCCAATCAATTTGATAGTATGGCAATGCTGTTGTTGAGCTGTATTTTTTTCTGGCAGATTTAACAACAGTCTCTGTATCACACAATAGAATAATCAGCTTATGTGAATGTGTTCTGGATTGGCTTCTTTGGATATAATACTTATGTACTCAGAAACGAGAAGAATTTTTTTTTCTATTTAATTCCAACTACCTTTGCTTATTTTACAGGTACGCGTATTTCGTCTACAATGTGCAGAATTCTTCAGTGTCTCGTACTTATAACTCGACTTAGTACGAGACACTGAAGAAGTCTGCACATTGTAGACGAAACACGCGTATCTGTCAAGATTAGCAAAGGTAGTTGGAATTAAATGGAAAATACTAATTTTTCTTCTCATTTCTAGTAACAGGTATTCACTAAACAGCTCAAACCCTCTAGGAATCACTTATGTACTCGTTTAATCAATACTAACATTAATCACATGATCAATACATTTATCAATCACATCTTATGCATATCCTGAAATTATCGGTTCTAATAGAAACGTTTTGCTTGCTGTTATAATGTCGCGTGTTTTGTTCTAGAGACCGCTAGAGTTACTGAATTCTGCACAACCACCACCATAGAATCCTCATCCTAATGAGCCCCACTCTGTATGGTAACGGAAGTGCAACCGGTCGGAAAAGGTCGGTGTCCGAGTACGGTTGCGTGTGTAACTAAGCTTTTCCTTTGCCGTGCTGTGAGTGAGTGTCTTGCTGGTGTGGTTCGATGGGTGGACGTTGGTAAATTAATAAAAACGTCATGTTCAATTCTAAATTCGGTTAATTGAATGTGACACGAGCACTAATTAATGGCAACGGCGAACGCGAAAGCCTGTTATTACCGGATGATTGAGGAGAAGCTTGCAGTATAGTGACATGAAAAATCGATCACCGACTCTGGCAGGCATTCAATTAAAGCTCGGTTATATTTTTTTCTACAGAATATGACGATGAAAAACCGACTGCGTCCTGCTTCTATTTCTTCAAGTGAGCAACAACGAAAATTTGTCGTGGCGTGCCAGTATCACTTAGGCTGACCTCGAAATGGAACATTCTCCACCGACTTTAGGTCATAAAGCCATAATCCTGAGCTTCTGATAAGCTTCCTAGAAACTGCCAACCAACCGAGGCACAGAGGAGGAAGACGCTAATTAACTAAATATAAATTTCACCAGCAGTCTTCTATCAGTTTCTTTAGATCCTTTCGGAAGCCGAAAGTCCTTCCATTCCAGCAACAATCTTTTGCCTACAACGTGGTCAGCAACAAACTTTCACTATCGTCGGTGACTGTCGTGTTCAAATCGAGCGAGACCAACAGGCGGATTTGCTCTCGTGAAGGTTTCCTTCAGGCGGTGAACGATTTTTATGGCAATGTCCTTAGACTGTTTCCCTTCGGGCAGGGCGGTGTGCGTGAGCTGTGGAATACTACTTCACGACGACCGACGGACGTCAACTAATTTGATAACGCACACGATAACCGGGTTGCAAGTTATGCTGATTGAATTAAACCATTCAAGTGCTTATCGCGGGCTCGTTATTGTCACTTATCTGGGCATAAGTGCGGTATGCTGGTGGCTTCGAACGGGATTGATAGAAGCGTTGGTGGTTTATTTGGCTTAATGACTTGATTTACTTTCTATCTCTTAGAACAGCACAAATACATTTTGAAAAAAGGTGGGTTTGAAGTTGGGTTTTACCAGCGGATTTTCTTCCTTGGACATTGCGAGTCAATTTGCTTGAAGTAAAGGTTGTTCGGAATCAAATTGCACCACTTTTAAATGGCTGTAACTTTTTACCCGTTGGGTATTTTCTGTTAAAATTTTGGATGGAATTAGCGTGTATTTGTTAACGCAGTGTAAGTTTCACTAGCAGATGTGAAATCGTTGCGAAGATGGAGTCGGAAGAACAGCAGCGGCGCAAAGAAATTTATGGAACTATGGCCAATTGAAAAATACTGGGCCATAATGGAGCAGGCATATTGGAAGCATCCTAAGGAAGTGAAATCGGAGGAAGATATGAAGAAAAAATGGATTATTACTCAAACAAAAGTTGGTCCAAATGTTGTACAGGACCTTATGAGTAGTGTAAATAAGAAGGTTCGTGCATTTGGATATGGAATTGCAATTGAATAAAACAAACATGGGAAAATATTCATTACACGTTTTATTTTATTCCCTGACAGTTTGAAGATGATTGATTGAACAAGAGAATTTTTGCCGAATATTTTTGTGTGTCGCAATTTGATTCAGGACACCCTTTAGAGTAGTGGAAGGCAAAAGTTCGCAATTAAGGCCGTTTTCAGCGGTGTTCTATTATGTTTGTCTAGTTTTATAACAGTTCCAAAATATAGACCACCAGAAATAGATCAACTATTTTCCATTTTCACCGCCGTTGTTTCAAATTGTGTATGATGACGTCCATGTGTGTGTTTGTTTTGGAACTCCGTCTGCTTCGTTTGGATTTGGTTGGTGTTGATTCAGCTAAGTTCGACATTTCAGAAATAATTCCAAAATGTCTCCGAGATTCATGAGTCAAAGGGTGTCGATTCTTGTTGGTGCTGAGTAATATTAAGACGAACTATTGGTTCTGTTGGTGACTGTTCATTTGATTTGCCCAGGAGAGTAACGCAACTGCAGGTGATTTTTCTCACCTCACCATGAGACAAACCTCCCTTCGGCTCTCACTATCCATCACTCAAAAATGGAAATTATTTTCTACGGCAATATCCTTTTTAGAAGGAAGCTTTCATATGCGTAACTGTGGTGTTTGACTGGATGAGAGTACGGCACTAGCTGACATAAAGGTGATGAGCTGGGTAATCTGCGACTCCAGTTCAATTCTATTTTAACAACGATTTTGGGTCAGAATAAAGCATTCCAAACGGTTGAAAACGCTGACCGGTTGAAACTCCATTGCCAATTCCCCCTCCGGCACTGACGTTAGTTCCGACTATTAGCTGTGTCTATATTTATTTCTGTCTCGGAACTACGGATTTTGACACCTACGGGTCTCCTACAATAGGGCTTTCCATAAAATCCAATACAAGAGGTTCATCTTGTGTACCTATTTTAATTTATCCCAAGGTGTGCAAACTTGTGGTGCTAGTTGAAATTCTTCAAATACTTGGAAAAATCTGATTAGTAACTGAGATTTTCTACAGCATCTCTCTTGCTAGCCTTCATATGCTTCCCTAATGCACAACATTTAATATATGGGAAATACAACTTCTTGAGGGTGACTCAAGCAACGTGTAGAAAATATTTGTTAGCAATGATAAACATAAACAAAGCTGCGAAAGCACATTAGGCTTGTTTTAACAACATGTCATAGCAGTTACAATGTGTGTTTACGTAGCTAGTATACTGTAACAAAAGCATATGACAGTTTTATTTTTTACATCGAAACTGTTCGAAAATCAAATTTGGAACGCACCGCTGAAAATGAAAAAAAAATGCATTTGGTCTATTTCATTGACAAAATTTAGAACAGACCACGCCCGCTGAAAACGGCCTAAGTGTTGTGTTTAGGTAACTATTGAGTGATTAGCACAGAATATTCGTGTTGGTGCTTTGTTAGTTAATTAGTCTATTGCCTTCAACGAGTATACTTTGAATTTTTTTGAACAATAATTTTTACAACTGCTCATAAGCGAACTTTTGCCCCGAAGCGGGGCATAAGTTCGCATTTAACAGGTCAGGGTTGTTATAGCTCAACAGCACATTTGTATGATTATGTTTGTCATACAAATGCGCTATTTTTTAAGAGCCAAATGAAAATTTAAATAATAGCAGCAATTTGCAATAACAAAAAAAAATCATGTATTCCTCAATAGATTTTCAAGATGATTACATCAATCAGTAGAACTATTTAAATCCTTTTCATTTTAATGTTTTTCCTTTAAAGGCAATGAACCTCTAATAACGATAGCGTTAAAAAATTATTTTTCTATGCACTCTTCATTTTGTTACAAATTTTTGTAGCTTCGCTTTGTTCCACATTTTATGGTGAATAAAGAAATACGAGGCGATTTGACAACTCCTTAAAGTGGTGAAATGATTTTCTCCATGAATTTCAAAACTTTTTCTGGCAACACTGCGGTACTCTGTCTGTGTACGCAACGAAAATGCAAAAAAAATCATCTATCAAATCAAAAATCAAATTGATAATCTCCTTTCATTTGAGAGTGAGTCGTCTCACCACGCTCTATAGAAAAAGTCCGATTTATGTTCAATTGCAATTTTATATTCTTTTTTTAAATCTATTTTTATCAACGTCAAACCCGTCTTATTTCTTTGAACACATGCCTTACTTTCCATCTATTTTCGTTGTATTCCTTGACTATCTAGATTTTCAGCCCTGGGTTGGTTCATCTTCCGTCGTAGTCACTCAAATAAATTTTTCACTAGTCACTCAATAACTCTTTGTATTTTCGTAACTTGTCCGGGGGTGCGATTCGAACTTTGATTTAGACGTGAGTGGTATAGGTGTAAACCACTACACCGGGGTCACCCCCTTTTCCGTCTATTTTATGTGCTCTGATTTTTTAGTTCTTCCACCTTAATCCTCCGTATCGAATGCTGTTTCTCCTTCCGGGGTCTCAACTTAGGATTTCTGAACGCTTCGTCGCTTTCTCAAAAGCAAACCATACAATTTTCTTACATACCTACTTATCTACACTGATAGGCAAAATAAAATGCCCACCTCATAATATTTTGAATTTCTCTCATTTATTTGTTTCAAATTAGAGTAAACACACTGTAATCCTTTTTGATATCTTACTTTTCATAGTCTTTCAAGTTCCACTTATGGAATAATAATAAAAAATAAGTTCGACTAATAGAACTAAAAAATCAATTTGTATTAAAAAAAAAAACAGTGACAAAAAAATACCCACTTAAGAAATCGATATGTTTTCGATAAGTTTCCCGTTGAAGAGCCCCTCGATTGTTTATGTTTTTTCATGTTTTGAAGCAAACGGCTTCCAAGCGGGACGGAAAATCTGCATCCAGACTCCTGAAGAACTCAGGGTGTAAGGATGAGGGTGCCAACTCCTCGTCCCACTAAAAACCCACTCGTGCTTCTAGCCTTGGTCTCCTCTGGAACCACCTTTCGGTATTAATTAGGGGAGCGGGCTATTGTGCGTTAAGCACCCGCTAATGTTTAACTACACAAGGCTTAAGTAGACAGTTGATTCCTCTAGCCTATCGCTGGTCGTTTTGCCATCCATCCTGGAGCTCTAAGACAATTGTAGAGGCTGCCGTGTTTACCGCTTCCCAGGTGTCCTGTTTTTGACATATTATCTGGACAAGATTATTTAGGGTCGTGTCCCGACCGCTCACGGCCTCCATGCCGTTCGTCGCATCGTTGAAGCGGGGCCGCACGAAGAACATATGTTCTGCAGTTTCATCCGCTTTCGCGCATCCCTAGAAGCACATTTGTTACCAATCAGTTGAAATAACTTCAATGTGACTCAATTAAGTCACACTCAAGTTATTGTAACCAACTATGACAGTTTTGTGTTGCTTGAGATACTGGACATGCGGAAAACTCGTCGTGCTCGTAATTTTGCAGATACTGTCTGAAGCAGCCGTGGCTTGACAGTACCTGTGTTAAGTGGAAGTAACATCCGCATGTCGCCGATCGACCCATCCACCCATTCCCGAATTAGTCGGTGAGTCCACCGGCCTTTGGTGTTTCCAATTATTCCACTCCCTCTGCCACCTGACCATTTATGCAACTCTGGTCTTGCGGACACCTCTTGTGTCCCTTTGCTCAATGCATTCGGTGTCCTCAATTATGATGATACCGATGGGCATCATCCACGCTAGAACGCATACTGCGTCGCGTGACCTTGTGCGGTATGCGCTGACCATTCTCAGGCACATTAGACTGTGGATACTTATGAGCTTGGCGAGGTAGCTCTTAGTACTCAGGGCGGTGGCCCATGCCTGCCCGCCATACCTCATTATAGACAAGGCGACGCTGGCCAGGAGCCTATGGTTGCTCCCGTGTATCGTTGAGCTATTCGACATTATACGGGATATAGCCATAGAGGATTTTTTGCAGGCGTAATCGACGTGGCTGGTAAATGACAGCTTACCGTCGATCATGACCCACCCCAGCAACACACAAGTTTTATATCGGTTGAAAATACTGTTATACGACTAGATTTGGTTATAAAGAAGGTTACTCAACATAAAATCATGAAGATGTGTTACTCGGGCAAATACCTCAAAGACCTCTTCGATTCGATTGTGTAGTTACCTGTACTAATTGTCGCGTCTTGCTCTGATTTTCGGTTGTTAACAACCGTGACCTCGGCTTTATGGTGGGCTAGCTACAGTTTCCTGGAACTCATCCATTTCTTCACAATGCCAATGGAGTACGAGGCTGTTAGCTCCACCTCTCCAATAGATTCGTCGCAAACCTCTAGGGTGATCTCGTCTGCAAACCCGACAATCTCCACCCCGTTCGGGAACTCAAGCCGTAGTACCTCATCGTACATCGTGTTCCATTGCATCGGACCTAGGATAGATCCTTGTGGGACTCCTGCGGTCATTTGAACACGTTTCTGGCCTACCTCTGTATTGTACCCAAGCACGCGATTCTGGAAATAACTTCCCAGAATCTTGTACGTTGAACAGTGTTAAGTGTTGACATGAAGACGTTGAAGCGAGTTGGCTATTACCACCCAACTGGCGCTATTGAACGCATTTCTCACGTCAAGGATGCGCTGGATTGCCAATCGGCAATCTTGGTGACGGACAGAATGGCATCCACCGTCCATGTATTTTGTCAGTCTGTTGAGGATTACCCTCTCAAGCACCTTACTAGCTGTGTTCAACAGACATATAGGTCTTTATGCCGATGGATCCCCTGGTGGCTTATCTGTCTTCGATAGCAATACTAGAGTCTGGATTTCCAAGGGGTCTGGGAAGACGCCCTCGTCTAAAAATCTTTGCATCACCGCCCTGAACATTGCGGGCACCAGTGAGATAGCCGTCTTGATAGCCAGGTTCTACGTAGCAATATTTACCGTGATTCAGTACATATTGCTACGTAGTCCTATGTCAACTTTGCGTACAGGCCCAATGGGCTGTCCCTTTTTTGTCAATATTGATGCTTGCAGTATATCAAAGACATGATACAAGCTTCAAAGTAGCCAGGCTTACTGCGTGGCCTTGACCGCAAAAATGATTCTGTAAAATA
>JASCZW010000647.1:0-201656 GCA_034211315.2 Aedes japonicus
TTTAATTTCAATATTTCTTGATTTAGATTTTTTGATTGATGGACATCTATAGTTTGAAGTAGTTTTGCCATGCATTATATTATAATACTTATATTTTTCTCTTAGAAATGTTATATTGTTTAAACGTGTTTAAATTTACTTAACTTCAAATTTCTAAATTAACTTGTTTCAAATATTCAAGATTTTAATTTCTTAGCAATTTATCTTTCATGTTAATTATTTTTCAAATTTCTTTTGCAATACATTTTCATAATGTGTTTATATTAATTTTTTTTATTTCTGATTTTGTTGAGTTCTCATATTTCCAAAACTCAATAGTCCCAGAATATCAGGATTCGGTTGTTTCTTAATTTATTATTTGCTTTAATTGTTAATTTTTTCAAATCTTAATTGCTCCATTATGAAATTTTGAAATTTTTAATTTACTAAATTTTTATACTTCTCAATACATTTTTTCAGGTCAATCGTTGTGCATCTAAATTTATATATTTTTTTTTGTTTATAATATCTCAATTCTTTATTTTCAAAAATTATACAAATTAATGATTTTCATTTCTTCTAAGATCTTTTTTTAAACGTTCATATTTGAAAAGTACCAGCAGTACGCATTTCGTTCAATTATCATCTAAATAAAGTCTTAGTTATCACAATAAGTAACGTCGGAATTTTTATTTTTTCAAGTTGATATTTGTATGAATACCTGGGACTAACAAATTGTCAAAGCACTACTATCAAATTGAAACTTAAATTCCAAATTGTTTGGACCGTGGTTTATGAAATGTGTGCAGCTAAAAATTCGAAATAGGAAGACAAGATTGAATGGACGATGAACGATGGAATCGTAAAATAAAAATAAAAGAAGACAAAGCCAACATGGTGGATGTGAAGGGTATGACAAACATTGAATAATGTTGGCGCCGTGTTGTCTGGCTGTCAACGGTTTGCTTACTGACGATGAGGCAGAATTTGGCTGTCTCCCATAGTAATGCCAATAAAACTCACTTCTTGAGGAATGACTGGATCCATATGGCATTGCGTCGTTTTGCTTGTGATGGAGACGCATGATGTCTATATTAAGTTCTGTCATGGATCTTCCCATTCACCGTCGACCTAAGCTGAGCTAAACGATGCAGCATAAACATACGCTCATTTCATTTGTATTTTTATTATTCCCTTGCGGGGACCTTATTATCTTACAGACGAGCGCGCTATCTCGCCGTTTGATGCTCATAAATAAAATAATTCCCAGAGCTGGGTTGGCATGGGTTGCTATGCGTTGGTGATCTAATTAAAGCAATACTCGTCAATTTTTGTTACCATGGCTGCTAAACGCTTGCACGGTTTGCAATTCTTTTGTATCTGTTCCAGATGATTCAAATCGATTTGGAAAATTGCCTCGCGATGAATGACATTTTCGCATATTATGACGTTATATTTTTCAAAAGGTAAATAGAAGTTTTCCCCACGACAACATCAAAATAAGAGAGAACGTCTTCCGAAGATCCGAATTTGACTAAAATTTTGCTTCGCAATCAGATCACGAACTCGGTCATGACCTTATGCATTTATATTCCAAGAACAGAACAGAATTGCACCCTCGTTGGTACTTTAAGATTATTCCTATCCTCATTTCGATATTAGAAGAAAAAAACTTCCCTTTGTTTCCCGTCACTTTATGATGATTCCATTCCCATCACGAGAAACTAGGACAAACTCGTTAAACTTCGTTCCAGTTGTTTTTACCTCGTCCTCGCAATGAGAACCAGTGGCAGCTTTCTTATCACCGAGATTCTCCATCGATGCAGACCATCCACGTTTCCATATTTGCTTTTCCTTCAGCCACCGCACAGCGCCACTTTTCATTACGCCACTACTCCTATGGGGGCCAGGAGGTGGTTCAATTCCCACCCACCCTCAGCTTCCCAGTCGGCGTTGGAGCGACCGGAATTCATTAAGGGTCTGCAATCGCTCGAAGAAAAGTCCCACAGGGGCGGCGGAAACTGAGTTGCGGTGGCTGGGGGACAATGGCAGAGCTAGGCATCCTGTTTGGAGTTCTTAGCTTATGCCTGTGCCGGTGCTCGCTGCCAGAGGACTCTTCTGTGTATATTTAACTTTATCGTATTATTTTCACATTTAATGGAAGTAGCTTTTCCGGTCCACTGCGCGTTTAAGCTGTTGGTAGCGGCAATATGGCTGCTGGTGGGTTATGGCTGATGATGTTTTTTCAAGTAGCGAGTCAAAGCGGTAGGATTTTCACAAGCTTTGAACAAGTGTCTGGCTGGGGAGTTTTCAATGGGATTTTTGTTAGAACCAACTGGTTGGTTGAAGAAATTGATTGATTAATTAATCCAATCCAAATCCAATCCAAATCCAATCCAAATCCAATCCAAATCCAATCCAAATCAATCAAATCAATCCAAATCAATCCAAATCCAATCAAATCAATCCAAATCAATCAAATCAATCCAAATCCAATCCAAATCAATCCAAATCCAATCCAAATCCAATCCAAATCCAATCCAAATCAATCCAAATCCAATCCAAATCCAATCCAAATCCAATCCAATCAATCCAATCAATCCAAATCAATCCAAATCCAATCCAAATCCAATCCAAATCCAATCCAAATCAATCAAATCCAATCAAATCCAATCCAATCAATCAAATCCAATCCAAATCAATCCAAATCCAATCAAATCCAATCCAAATCCAATCCAAATCAATCCAAATCCAATCCAAATCAATCCAAATCCAATCCAAATCAATCCAAATCAATCCAAATCCAATCAAATCCAATCCAATCCAATCCAAATCAATCAAATCAATCAAATCAATCTCAATCAATCAATCAAATCAGTCAATCCAATCCAAATCCAATCCAAATCCAATCAAATCAATCAGATCAATCAAATCCAATCAAATCCAATCGAAATCAATCCAAGTCAATCCAAGTCAATCCAATCAATCCAAATCAATCGAAATCAATCCAAATCAATCAAATCCAATCCAAATCCAATCAAATCAATCCAAATCAATCGATCAATCAAATCAATCCAAATCCAGTCAAATCCAATCCAAATCCAATCAAATCCAATCAAATCCAATCCAAATCAATCCAAATCCAATCCAGATCAATCCAAATCCGATCCAATCGATCCAATCGATCCAATCCAAATCCAATCCAAATCAATCCAAATCCAATCAAATCAATCCAAATCCAGTCGAATCAATCCAAATCAATCCAAATCCAGTCCAAATCCAATCAGATCCAATCGATCAGATCCGATCCAAATCGATCAAATCAATCAAATCCAGTCCAAGTCAATCAAATCCAATCCAAATCCAATCCAAATCCAATCCAAATCAATCCAAATCGATCCAAATCCAATCCAAATCAATCCGATCCAATCCAAATCAATCCAAATCCAATCCAAATCAATCCAAATCAATCCAAATCCAATCCAAATCAATCCAAATCAATCAAATCAATCCAAATCAATCCAAATCCAATCCAAATCCAATCAAATCAATCAAATCCAATCCGAATCAATCCAAATCAATCAAATCCAATCCAAGTCAATCCAAATCAATCGATCGATCAAATCCAGATCCAATCGATCAATCCAGATCCAATCCAATCAATCCAATCAGTCAAATCAATCAATCAGTCAAATCCAATCCAGATCGTCAAGTCAGTCAATCCAATCCAAATCAATCAAATCGATCAAATCGATCCAAATCCAATCAAATCAATCCAAATCCAATCAAATCAATCAGATCCAGTCGAATCCAATCCAAATCCAATCAAATCGATCGATCCAATCAAATCCAATCAAATCAATCCAATCGATCAATCAATCCAGTCAATCCAAATCAATCCAATCAATCCGATCCAATCCAAGTCAATCAAATCCAGTCCAAGTCGATCCAAATCCAATCCAATCAATCCAGATCAATCCATCAAGTCAATCCATCAATCGTCAATCCAAATCAATCAAATCCAATCCAAATCCAATCAATCCAATCAAATCGATCAAATCCAATCGATCAAATCAATCCAAATCCAATCCAAATCCAATCAAATCAATCAAATCAATCCAAATCCAATCCAAATCCAATCCAAATCCAATCCAAATCCAATCCAAATCCAATCCAAATCAATCCAAATCAATCAAATCAATCAAATCCAATCCAAATCCAATCCAAATCAATCCAAATCAATCCAAATCAATCCAAATCAATCCAAATCAATCAAATCAATCCAAATCAATCAAATCCAATCCAAATCAATCCAAATCCAATCCAAATCAATCCAAATCCAATCCAAATCCAATCCAAATCAATCCAAATCAATCCAAATCAATCAAATCAATCAAATCAATCCAAATCCAATCCAAATCAATCCAAATCAATCCAAATCAATCCAAATCAATCAAATCAATCCAAATCAATCCAAATCCAATCCAAATCAATCAAATCAATCCAAATCAATCCAAATCAATCCAAATCCAATCAAATCAATCAAATCCAATCCAAATCAATCAAATCAATCCAAAACCAATCCAAATCAATCCAAATCAATCCAAATCCAATCCAAATCAATCCAAATCAATCCAAATCAATCAAATCAATCCAAATCAATCAAATCAATCCAAATCAATCAAATCCAGTGTCAGTATATTTAAAAAATTTTGATTTCTAAATTTCTGAATTTCTCAGTTTCGGAATTTTTCAATTTATTGAATTCTAATTTTCGGAATTCAGAAGTTTAGAATTCTAGAAATTGAATTATTCAGAACTAGGATAAATTTAATTTAAGTTCAATGATTATAGCATTTTTAATTTCCAAATTTCTAAACATCAAAATTTTTTAATTTCTTAATTTCTTAGCCTCATATGTCTCAATTAAAAAAAACTGAATTTAAGAATTTCCTAATTTCTCAATTTCTTAATATCTTTATCTCTTAGTTTCTTAATACTTTAATTTCTTTATCGGTTTATTTGTCAATTTCTGAATCGCCTTATTTCTCAAATTTTAATGCATTGATTTCTGAATTTATTTTTTCTTCATTCCTTAATCAAATTATATCCTTATATCTAAATTTCCTATTTAATAATTACATATCCTCAATTTTCAAATATCGTTATTTCGTATTTTCTTAATTAATTATTATCACAATATCTAAATTTCGTTATATCTAAATTTCCAAATTTTTTAATAATATAATTTCTTGAGTTTGCAATTTCTGGATTTGTTAATATCTTAAGTTATTAATGTTTTTATATCTTAATTAATTTTCTTATATCTGAATATCCTAATTCCTCAATTTTTAATATCTGAAATTCTTAATATATTGATTTTTTTATTCCTTCATTTATTGATTTCTAAATATCTTATTTTCGAAATACATGTTTTCCTAGTTTCTGCATTTCTTTATTTCTTAATTTCTTAGTTTCTTTATTTCATAGTATCCTTATTTCTCAATTGCTTAATTTCTTAACTCAGCAATTAACTTATTTTTTAATTTTCTTTTTTATTCCTAAATTTCTTAATTTGTTAATTTCTATGTTTCTTAATCTAATCTAATCTAATCTAATCTAATCTAATCTAATACAAACGCAGCCAGTACGGAAAAGCATCCTGGAAATAATTGGGTTAGATAACGCCCAATTATTTTTTTTGTCAATATTGATGCTTGCAGCATATCAATGACATGATACAAGCGTCAAAGCGGCCAGGCCTACTGCGTTGCATTAACCGCAAAAGATGATTCTGTAAAATGAGTTGGATTCAAATGAATAGATTTGAACCACAACGCATTTTGTGAATCCACAGGGGAGGAAGGATGCGTGGACATACCGTACCATACGCTCCGAGGTAAAAGTAATAAAATAATATCAAAATGAATCTTGAAAATCCGAGAAATGAGAATTATGATATTGATAATAATAAAAATTAAAATGCAATGTCATATAGAGAAGTATATAAAACATATTGAAGCGAAGCTGTAATTTAAAATGATATCAACTATTACACATATCTGCAGATTGTTGTCCTGCTGTAATTGTAGAAGTTTTCGCGTATATACTATGAACATGAAAGTTTGGACAGTGTATTAAAGCCACGATTTAAAAAATATACCCAAAAAACTTGGAACTCCATGGATGACCTGAAATGATATATAGAGAATAGTACATCTAAAATGTCCACCACCCTATGTAGTGGATCTCATAGGTTCCACTGGTTCAACTGGACATCCACTGGTTGGTCACTGATCTATTCTAATCTAATACAATACAAACGAAACCAGTACGAGAAAGCATCTTGGAAACAACTGGGCTAACTTATTATTGTCTTTTAATATTGATGCTTGCAGCACATCAATGACATACAACACGCGTCAAAGCAATCAGGCCCACTACGTGGCATCAACCGTAAAGGAAAATCTATAAAACGAGCTGGATTCAATATAATAGAAACTCTACGTATTTGTATAACCACAGTTACCTGAAATTAAACTTAACAGAAACCTTAATTTTGAACAATTTATAGCATATAAATGTAGGATCTGATTTGTTATATACAGTAAAACTGCAATTACTGAGAATTTTTTGTCGATTAAATTTGTACTTAGACTTCGGTCATTCCACGATGATTCCAAATGTTCAAATGCTGTGTTACTTCATATAAGAATTCAATATGTGAATTTATAAAATAATCACTATGCAATGCTGGAAATAAAATAGATACATATTATTGTTAAAATGAGAGTCTAATTCTTTTCATGTAGTTCTTTCCTCTCATCACATGGTTTTGGTAAGCAGCCATAATTCTAATGAGCACACAACGCACATGAGCTAATAAGTTTAATGAAAATATTCGTTGATCTCTATTTATTCAGGTTTTATCCGTTGATTCCCACTTCTCACACACTAACTTCCCACAACTCAACATAAATATGACCGCCTCAGTACTTTTAATGTGGAGCCACTCAAAACCCAGCCCATGTTACCTGAACCGATAAAACAACAATTTGTAGACAACTTATTTGAATCGGATAAATCTCGACAACTTATTCAAACAGACGTATCTGATTTTGTAAACAAAGAGGGAACAAAAGTTTCAAACGTTAAATTCATGGCACTATTCCCAGCACTGCTTCCTAAATAATTTCACTAGTGAACCATAGAAACTATCAACATTTAATGCTGTACACCAAATTTTGACGCAAACCCGTCGAGATTAACAGCACTTTCCTCGTGCCCTCAAGCAAACTAAAACCTTCAATAGGGATTATTTCTCCCCAGAATATCGACGGTGTTAGCACGTTCAGGAGTTCCAAGAGCCACGACGCATCGTCGTCGACAAGTTCCGACTCGTCTTCTGAATTTAGTTGTTAAAAAATAATTACTATTGAAGCTTTAGAAATATTTCAAGTAGAAATATTTTATCAGATGGATTAGCATGCTGTTGTAAGGGTTAAAATTTTAGGTATTTTTCAATATATTCAAAATATTAAACAATTTAATTGATGAAAGTTGTACTTATCTGCTTCAAACTGATACAAATTTTTCTATTTTAGAGAGTAGTGCCCACTCCGTCTTTCTTCTGTTCTCCTCGAAATGACGTTACGGTCAGCTGAGTTTTCCGGTACGCTTTAATACGCCATTTTCACAGATGAAAACTGAAATCTTTTCCTTTATTTTTCCAGTTCCAGTCACTTCACTATTTTTATCCACAGTTTAACACTTTTTAGGATCCATAACACTGAACATTTCTTGAACAAATGGCGAGCAATTTTACTTCCTTTTGCTGTTCGGCAAGGCAAGGTATCCTTCTCTCGGTCTTCCACATTTGCACTCAAAGGTTTGTTTTCACTTGTCTTCTTCAAATTCTAACATTTCTATTCAAATTGTTCTGTCTATAGAACTATTCATAGGTTATTTAATAGTTAAAATCATTTTTTTTTGCCAACAGGTAAGTAGTGGAAAAAATGACAGGCGAAGACAGAAAATTGAAATCCTAAAATATTTTATTAATTACGTCACCTTCATCATGGGTTGTGATAATGCTGTAGACGTAGATGAACTAGTTTTTCATATTCAAGTTGAAAGTTAATTAATTATTATGTAATTAGTTTTTAAACAATATCAACAAATACAAAATTTATTTAACAAAAAAAAAAAAACTGTTATCCTAACGTTCCAACGTCATGTTGAGACATTAAATTGTTCCACCCATGTCATCTTCGATCGTGAATTTTAGCTGTTTATGTAAACTGTTGAATACACCGGTGATCATTTGAATGTGCGCCATTGTGCAACAGTCGTCTACCTGTCGTTTGTAAACCTTCAGGCACACATGGTTTGCTCCTAGTTTTTACATAACGACGTTAGCTATCACTGGTGATAGTGGTGATCCCATCGGGACGCCAAACATCTGTCCAGAGACCGCGCCTTGGTAATCGAAAAATGGTGAGTCGATGACAACCTTCACTCCCTTAATGAAACTTTCCATGTCCATATTCGTGTGAAGTTCCACTTCAGGCCACCGTTCCACCAAGCACTCAATACCGAATCCCACTGGTACATTTGTGTACAGAGACACCACGTCCAACGAGAGCATAACCTCCCCTTCGACCGTTTGAGACCCGGTTATTCCATTCGCAAAATCGAAGTTGAGAATCTGTGTTTCTTTGTGTCCGATAAGTACCTGGCCATGTTGTAGGACGATCCTATCTTCGATACTACTGGTCGAAGCGATCTATTATTTTTATAAAAAAAAAGTCGATGAGTCTACAGGGAAGATTTTTTTCACCAAAAGAAGCAGCAGCCGACATGGAGAAGATCCAGATACCAAAGCTAAATGGATCCAACTAAACCAGCTGCTAGTTCAGTATGGAACTGTTGCTGTCTATGTTTTTTAATTTGTTAATTTGTCTATGTTTCTTAATTTGTTAATTTCTAAATTTCTTAATTTTATATTATCTTTATATTTCAATTTCTTAATTTCTTAATAGTCAATTTTTTTAATATCTTGATATTGCAATTTCTAAATTTCTTAAATACTTATTATCTGTCTTAATTTTTTAATTTCTTTGTTTCTGAATTTTTCAATTTGAATGCATAATATATTTTGTTAGGGCCAAAAGAAGTGAAGCCAATATTTAATTAAGAAATAAAACGAGTTTTCATCACAGTGTTGTTTCCCCCGGATTCAATCATTTTCTTCACTCATTAAAGCTATGTCCATTTAGAATCCGGAATAATAAAATCATATGCATCTCGGTAACGGATTGACGTACACATAAGTTTAATACATCAAATCAAAGGTAGTTTACTGTACTTTGAATATCAATACAAGTCAGTTCTCCTCGTTTCTAATGAAAATTCGCACTTTCTTCCTTATTCCTCTCATGATACGCTGCACACCCCCGGAGTCAACTTCCTTGGCACATTTGATCGACATTTTGGTCATCTGCGTCGCGTCCTGAGCCGTTTTTCCACTTTTCTTAAGCTTCCGCTTCATTATTGCCCAAAATCTCTCGATGGGCCGGAACTGCAGGTAGTTGGGTGGATTTATGTTATTATCGATGAAATCTTCGTTACTATCGCGGTACCACTAGATGACTTCCCGGCTGTAGTGGCCACTCACCAAATCTGGCCAAAATTTCACGGGACCTTTATGGGCTTTAATGAAATGTAGTATGCGGTTTTTGAGGCATTCTTCCTTGTACAGCTTCGAGTCCATCCT
The DNA here is from genome assembly GCA_034211315.2 of Aedes japonicus. Taxonomy (NCBI): domain Eukaryota; kingdom Metazoa; phylum Arthropoda; class Insecta; order Diptera; family Culicidae; genus Aedes; species Aedes japonicus. Next base: position 9,755 of record JASCZW010000647.1, read on the forward strand.
TGGCAGGCATCCTTGGTATTTCGTCAAAACCTGCTGGTACAATTTCCAAGCTCGAGTTTTGTGGACGAAACTTTGCTTCAACGTTCTGTTTGGATGCTTGCTGTGGTTGCCATGAAGTTTATACCACAAAAAGTGGGCGCCTAGGTTAACAAACCGCTGTTTCCATGTTTTTGAAAATTGAGCGAAAGGGCATGTATCCAATGGTACTCGAACCAAGTGTTGAAGTGGCGGACTTGTTCCGTCGCTACAACCTACCCCGCAGTGGGATGTTAGGCAAAGATTGACGTCCATGGTTCGAGTACCATTGGATACATGCCCTTTCGCTCAATTTTCCAAAACATCTGTTAAATTTCCTACCTGCCACACTCTGACGGACCTTTCAACACTTTCTCTTCACATCTTTCATTCTAGCCAAAAACATTGTTGTTCACTCTTGGTGCCTCATGGTGATGAGCGAAAATCTCCTTCTAAATCATACTCAGCTTTGTTATATTTTATTTAAGTATTATGAAAGCTATTTGAAATCAATTTGGTTTTATTATGGCAGCAGAAAGTGCAACTAGATTACAAATTTTAGTCAGGTTTATGAGAACTTACACAGTTTTTTCACATTGATCTTAAAACCTTGCTGTTTTGAAATGCCGTTTTGGGACTCATTCATATAACCTTATTATGGTCAGTTGAAAAACCATTTTAAACCCATTTTGCCTCCAGTAAATGCATTAAACGGCAAATTGGCATAGAGGAAAATCACCAAATGACCAAACAGTTTTATAGTACCCATTGCAAAGATAAATTGGCTTCTTGGCAGAACGGTGATTTTTCCAATCGCCATTTTGAAATATAGGAAATCGTTGAAATGAGGAAATTCATCAGATCAGAGACCAATTTTGACATTCTTTTTGATAACCTTATTGAACTGCATCGATTTTCAGGAAATTCATGCATATTCATCGAATATGTTTGTTTCAATTTTGGAATAAACATAAAATTCTTACTTGGCTATAATCATTTATTAATAAACGGATCATCGAAATTAAATCGGTACAAAATCTGATGTGGTAATTTTATATAAAACCGAATAAACTCTAGACTTTTCTTGGAAGCCTAATCCTCTTGCTTTGTGTAACACACGAAGGTAAAAATATTCTTTGTTTTCCCACTTCTTCAATTCAAATGATGCACTAGTGTGCGTCGATTAAACTTCAAAAAGTTCCATGTGACAAATAGTGAATGTTTATTTGTAAACGCTAAAAAATCACCTTTTTTTTAAGGGGTAGGAATCTTTCCACACTCTAAAAAAACATGTTCAACAATAATTGGTCAAAAACTAATCTCAGGGTTGTGTAACAAAACTGGAAAAAAAACTGGACAAAAGTTAGAAAAACTGAATGATTTGAAAATTTATCTGTTTCACTGGATCCCGTAAAATAAACTGCAAGAATCCAATTTAAACTGGAACATTGGCATCCCTGCCCTGAAAGCTTTTCTTTCACTTTCTCATCTCTCTTGGAGTTAGAATGTAGTTGGCGCTTTTTATCACTGTTTTTTTGCAGACCATATTTATTTTTTTCCCTCAAGTAAGTGAGTGTAGTTAGTGAAACTTTGAAACAACTTCAAGCAACTTGAAAAGTTTAGCCTCACCTACATACAGGTACATTCATGATGCTATATCTCGAGACTCTTAATATCTGCAAAGGTGCGGTCTTCAGCAAAGCTGTTTAGAAGGTCAACGACATTCAAAAATGTTTGGTTCGAAATTTCACCACTGCGTGGCGCTAGACAGCATGGAAAATAGTGCATTTTCAACTTGATCTATCCCGTGAATCACGACTGACTGTCTGTGTCGTACCCACCGTCAAACACAGAGGAGGGTTGATGCTAGTTTGGGGTTCGTTCGCTAGAACTGGTGTTGGGGATTTGATCCGTATAGACGGAATTCTTAAAAAGAGGGCTATTTAGGCACTCTTAAGCAAAACGCTGCTCCAAATGGATCCAAATTAAATGGTTAAGGTTTTGTCCTTCAACGGGAAAACGCACTCCGCCAAACTGTGCCGAGGGTTCGTTAAGGACTTGTACCAAAACGGAACGTTATCTGTCATGGTTTTACCGGCGCAATCACCAGATCTAAATCCAATCGAACTGCTACGAGATGAGCTGGAGCGTCCCCAGAACCATAAACACTTGTGGGGGTGCCTAAAAACACCATGGAAGGAAATCATGGATGATACACTCATTGAACGAATGCCGAGAATTTGTACGGCAGTTAATTTAGCAAACGGCGGGTATTTCGAGAAATTGATAACTACAACAAACTTCAAATTTTCCTACGGCACATTTGGCTACATGAAATGACTTATCTTTGAGCTTGATATTTTCCTTTGATGTTTGAAATAAAAAACTGCTCATAGTACAAAACTTAAGTAAACTTATTCTTTTGCCACTCATTTTCTTCACCATCCGGATGTCAACAATTTGACTTTTCTGAACAACTTTGTCTCTTCTGAATAGCTTTTCCGAAGACCAGAACTTTCTATCATATCAGAATCACGAGATAAGAGATAAGTCCATCTTTCGAATGCCATTGACCTCCGAACAACTTCGCCGAAGACTAGAACTTTCCATCTTATAAAAATCATGAGATAGAACAAGTTGAAAATGCTCAGTTTTCCATGCTCACTAGCACCACGTAGCGGTGAAATTCCAAAAAACGGCCCACGGCTGAAGACCGCACCTCTACAGATATTAAAGGTCTCGAAATATAGCACCATGAATGTACCTGTATTTAGGTGATGCTAAACTTTTTGGGGGGTGAATTCAACTGAGTGTTGTAATACTTTTCCAAGCGAGCATTTTCGAACAAAGAAGGTATGCGAATTCCTGAGGAAGTATTTGGTTTGGCAGGCCATATGTTGTTGTGGCCGAAAAGCTAAAAGTTTCGTCTCTACCGTCACGAAAAGAATGTTTGCAAAAGCGGTTGCTACCGTTTATCAGAAACCAAGACTCTGCCGCTCAGTTTTGGCCTGATTTGGCCTCTTGTCACTATGGGAAATCCGCCCTAGAATGGCGTAAGAGGTTGATACGTGCCAAAAATAGCCAGTCTTCCAAACTATCCCAGAGCTTCGCTCAAAAGCCCAATAGAGAAATACTGCGCTATAGTTAGGCGGAAACTTTTCGAAACTTAGAAGATAGCAAATTGCAATTTTATTCAAGATAAGATGGAGAATTGTCACAGCGGGCTTATCTAAGGATACCGTATGGAATATGATGGCGGGTGCACCACAGAAAGTTAGAGAATTTTGAAAAAGAAGGATTAACATCATAATCAACTGTTTCTGATATAGATATCTATTAATGTGGAATAAACAATTGGTTTTGTTGAATTATGTGTAATATTTTTTGCTGCTACTATGATGGTGTCCGAAATTGAACGTGGACAGGCTTTTAGCACCCTGGGCCCAGGGTATGATTGTACTTACCACACAGTCATATGTATGCAAAAAAAGGTACCTGTACCATCGGAAGCTCTCAATTAATAACTCTGGAAGTGCGTTTAGAACACTGAAATGAGAGCAACCAATAAGCTTGGGGAATCCATTAATTACGTCACGCAAAAATTGACTTTTTACAACCCCCCCTCCTCTCCTTGTCACGTTTTTTGTATGGACCTTCAAATTTTTTTGTATGGATCGTCACGTTTTCCCAAACCCCCCTCCCCCCCCCCCCCCATACTGCGTGACATAATTAATGGACCTTCCCTTATTGTGGAAGCAATCAGCATGAAATGCTAAAGAAGAAGAAGAAGGCTTTAGGCTGTAAACAGAACCAGCGATTCAATTGTTCATCCGGCATTAATCAAATAGCAAGTCGATGCAGAAAATCGATCAACAAGGATCCCAAGTAACAATTGTAGTTGCATACCAGCCGTATGGCACTCCTCCCGGCATTGTTTATAATGTAATGTAGTATCAAAACTGTTTTATTTACCAACACCTCCTCTTAGAGACTATGCTAGACTAAGCTTCTTTAAACAAAGTGGCCCACTCTACAAACAGTTGTGGAAACAAGTTAATAAAACCTTTTTAAAGGGTGTTCCGATCAAAATTTGGTCAAACAGTAATGTGTGTGAGTCGATCAAAGCTTTAATTAATAAGTCAAATTTCTGTTCCTCCACGCACGAAGGTTATCACTATTTATGGGTTTTACCATAAATAGTGATAACCATTAATCATACTGGTGGGGACCAGTATCGCAATGCTTCACGGTATTTCTCTCCGAGGTCTCTACGTTAGAGATGACGAGAAAAAAACCTGAGTGATCTTAGACGTTGCGAATCAAAACCAACCCAAAAAGGAGAGAGTTCCTCTCCCATGTGCGCATCAAAACAGAGTGCATACAAACTACTGCTAGAAGCTATCACACAGCTATCACTAGTACATGGGCGTGTACCAACACGTTACTTTTGCCTCTTGAGGAGGCAGACTCGTCTGTGCCTCGACCTACCCCCGCAGTGCGATGTTAGGCAAAGGTAACGTCCTTGGTTCGAGTACTACTTTATCCATGCCCTTTCGATCAATTTTCATTACTTCTGTTCTATTTCCAATCTACCGTACACTGACGGAGCTTTCAACACTTTCTCTACATATCTTTCATTCTAGCAAACATTACTGTCCACTCTTGGTGACTCATGGCGAACATCTCCTTCTACATCAAGTCAAATTTGTTTTTTTTTTCAAGTTTGGTTAATATACAATACAGGAGAAATATTCAGCTAAGCTTCCTTTTTACCGAATACGAATTGCCGGGTCTTTCGTTTAACACCTGCCATAAGATTTTGTACAGTCTCCTTGCCCACTTTATTCGCCACAGAACGCCAGTTTGCCTTGAACTGTTGATCGCCCACAACAGCTTTTTGGGTCTTTTTAAGGTTCCGCTTGACGATGGCCCTATATTGTTCGATTGGGCGGAGCTCTGGCGTGTTGGTAGGGTTCTTGTCCTTGGGCACCACCTGAACGTTGTTGGCAGCATACCACTCCATGGCCTTTTTTCCTTAATGGAGAGATGCCAAATCCGACCAAAATAGAACGGAACAATTCTGTCGCTTCAGGAAAGGCAGTAGACGTTTTTGTAGGCACCCGCTCAGATAAATTTCCTGGTTGACGGTTCCGGTCTCAACGTAAACGTTGTTCTTCAAGTCACAGGTATAAATGGCCTGCCACACCAGATATTTCTTCGCAAACTTTAACTTTTCTCCGTCCAGTTGCGGTATAAAATTCCTATCCAGCAAGCTGTTTAAAGTCTGCCTTGACGTAAGTGAAACCACGTTCTGTACCACGCTATTAAACTTCGTCAGTATCGTCATGTACAACTTTCGCGATCGAGCTTAAGCCGACGTGTTTTGTTTATCGTCGCGATTTGGAGTTACCACTTTCTTGTAAGTCAACAGTCCAGCTCGTTTTTTAGCTCTATCCACGGTTGAAGGCGCGACTCCCAGCTTCTTTATGACATCTCGGACGGAGAGTTTGGATTTCCGCTCGAAACAGCGGGAAACTGTTTTTGTCGTCGCTGTGGCCTCCGGCTTACGATTTCCCCCTGATCCAGCTTTCCTGGCTGTCGACATATGTTCGCCGAACTTTTTGAATAAGTTGGTAACAGTTGATTTAGCCACATTGGACAATTTCGCCAAGTTGGTGTGAGAGTAGTCTGGATTTTCACCATGAATGTGCAAAATTTTGATACTTTGCTTGTCTTCCTTCGACGACATTTTGATAACTGTAGTGCGAATCTCAAAATCAAAATAGAGGCATGATCCTACACGCACACATCTCCAAAATGAGGGGTGTGTAAAATTGTTTAATGCACGATGAAAGGAAATGCATCAAGTTTAAGTCGACCAAATTTTGATCGAAACACCCTTTAAAGATATTGAAACCGTTTTAATGAAAGATGTTATGACCACTTGAGAACCTTCATAAAATGTGTTAGTTGCCATCAAAACCAGCAGACGGCCAAATGATCACAGCTGTCAAATTTTACTGTGATATTGTGGTTAGTTTTTGTTGTTCTGCTTTGTTCGATTCTCTGCTCTTCTGATTCATTTAGGAGTAAATAATATCCAAGTTCCAGTGTTGCGGGAAATTTTGTTTGATAGCAAAATATCCAAAACAAATTGAGCTATTTACAACGTATCATGCTCTGAATCGTACTCGCAGCCAAAAATTAATGCGGCCCGAAAACTATGCGAGTTAACAACAACTGAAAAATAAATTTAAACAAATATATTCGATTAATTATCATGAATTTCCTGAAACTTACTGGAATTCAATAAGGTTATCCAAAAGAACGCCAAAATTGGTCTCCGATCTGCAGTTCATTTGCATTACATATGAAATTTGTTGCATTTATTTTTCCACATTTCAAATATTGACTATTCATTAAAAAAACGATTGGAAAAAATCCCCGTTTTGTCAAGAAGCCTATTTATTTTCGCAATGACTACAGTGAAGTTTTTTTTACGACGGTAATGGCACCGCGTAAAAAAAAACCGCGCTATTTCAAAAAACGACGTAAGAAAACCGCGTTATTTAAAAAAACAACGTAAAAATAGTGAAGTCACAATATACGTGAAAAAAATTTAATTGCTGATGTTGATTGTACATTTCTCAATTAAGCCTCTGAACAATACTTTTTAGAACAAGAAAAATTGTTGTTTACAGTTTATTATATGTACTGATGTAATGATACTGATCGTGGATTTTGGTAGAAATCCAGCAATATGGGTCAAACTTCTTAAAATTTCTTCAGCAGATTGACTGTTCTTGTTTTGGGTCCATCGGATGTATGATACTTCAAGTGGTCAGTCCGGAGGAGGTTCCCCAAGGGTCCGTGGCTGGTCATAAGCATTTTTCAATGGAACCATAACAATATGTGTATCGAACTGCTTGAAATTTTCTCAAGCGTATGTTCCTTGTAATCCTGAGTTCACCAGACAAGTAGGTCTTGGAGTGACCGTTTGTCCCTGAACCGGTCATTCCGAAATAGGTTCCCGTTAGGCCTGGAGTAGTCAAAAACATTTTCTGAAGTAAACCCTGACGACATGGGTATCAAAATTCGTGAAAAGTAGGATGTTTGTCAATTTTTTGTGATCATTTGATGATTTGTCCTTGAACCAGCAATTCCGGAACAGGTTCTCGTGAGGCCTCGAGTGGCCATAAACATTTTCTGAAGTAAACTCCTGCAATATAGGTATTAAAATTCATTAATTTTCTTCAGTAGGTTATTTGTCAACGTTTCGTGACCATGATTTTTGTCCCCGGACTGATTATTCCGGAACAGGTTCCCGTGGGGCTTTGAGTGGCCAGAAAAATTTCAGAAGGAAATTCTGGCAATATGGGTATGAGAATTCATTAAATTCCGGCAATAGGATATTTGTCAACGTTTTAAGGCCATTTGATTATTTGTTCCTGGAATGTTTATTTAGGAACAGGTTCATGTGAGGCTTTGAGTGGCTATAAACATATTCAGAAGGAAGTACTGGCAATATGAGTATCAAAATTCATTACTTTTTTCAGTAGGATATTTCTCAACGCTTTGTGAATATCTTAAGATTTGTCTTGGAGCGGTCATTCCGGAAACAGGTTCCCGTATGGCTTCGATTAGTCATAACATTTTTAACAGAAGTTCTGGCAATATAGGTATCAAAATTTAGGAAATTTCTTAAATAGGATATTCTCAACGTTTTATGGACATCTGACGACTTATCAACGTACGCTGTCATCCTAGTACAGTTTTCCGTATGCCAAATATTGCCAAGGTTTCCTTTAAATTTGCTCATGGTTATTCGAGGCCCCACGAATACCTGTTCCGGAAAACTGGTTTGTGGACAATATCCCACTGAAGAAATTTCATGGTGACACCGTGTTGCTGAGGTTTTATTTTTAAAATGTTTATGGCCACTCGAAAGCCCACCGGAACCTGTTCCGGAATAACCAATCTGAGAACACGTCATCAAAAGGCCACAAAATGTTGACAGATATCTTACTGAAGAAATTTCCTGAATGTTGATACCCATTTTGCTGGGGTTTCTTCATATATGTACGTCGCCACTCTAGGCCTTCTGGGAACCTGTTCCGGAATAATCGGTCCGAGGACAAGTTGGCATATTGAGGTATATGGAATAGAAATTTATTTTAAGGAATTATTCCAAAGGTTTTGACAGTCTTTTCCAGAAATTCACTTGATATTCCCAAATAGTGTCTCCGTATTGAACCCCGGAAACCCGGATTTACGGAACCAGATGAATCTAAACGGACGTTGCTGCCAATTTCATAAAGCGAGATGAGTTTCTTAGTCTAATGGTGAAATCAAAACAAAAATCGGCCAATATTTGCCAGAGTGACAACCATTTGAATTTGCGTGGTACCCGGGTACTTCTGTCGGCCTGATTTACGGGTGCTTATTTTGTTGGGCACACAACTGCTACTTGGCGTTTAAATGGCTATACAATCCAAAGCTGGAGAGTAGGGTAGTATTTGAAATTTTGACAACAATTCAATTTAGTATATTGTATTTTGTTTGTTTACCTTATTTGAAGAAAGACCGAAGACGGCAACTGTCTAATGTTTAATTTAGAGAAGATAGACTGCAGCGCCATTTCTGCGACATGATGTGGAACTAATATGACCAATGACACACTGAGAAATTTAGCCGAAGACAAAAACTCTCTATAACTACTCTGGACTGCTTTGCTCACACGTTGAATTAACAACCTCTATCCATTTGTAGCAGATTCCCGGTGGCCAATGTTACTGGCACCATGTTTTTCCACCACCAATACATTTTTATGACCATATCCTTTCAATATGAATATGAAATATATTTTTATTTTCTTGACTTTTTTTACGTCGTTTTTTTAAATAACGCGGTTTTTTTACGCGGACCGCGTTAAAAAAAATCGCGTAAAAAAAACTTTAGTGTACTTTAAAACTATTTGGTCATTTAGTGACTTTTTCAATGCCAATTTGCCGTTTAATGCATTTACTGGAAATGTTTTTAAAATGCGTTTTCAACTTACCATAATAAGATAATATGATTAAGTCTTAAAACGGCATTTTAAAACAGCATTTAACGAGTTCTTAAAGTCGAAATAAAACCTTTAATAGGAGTAAAAGGAATTTGAGAAAACAAGGTTTGAAGATCGTTGTTAACAAGCTGTGTAGGTTCTCATAAACCTGACTAAAGTATGAAACCTATTGGCAGCTCTTGATGCCATAATAAAACCAAATGGTTTTCTAGTGGCTTTCATAAAACTTTAATAAAACTTAATAACGCTGGATGGTTGGGTGATTGCATAAACTGCAATGTTTTCCATTTTTTCAACTTCTGGTTGAAAAGGTTGCCCTTTTTTCCTAGTTTTGCTCCCTCTTCCTCGTACCATTATCGGGCTTTCAAGGAACGGCCTACAATTTCCAGGCAGGAAAAGCGTGTGGCATGCATTAAGGACAACAGCCACCACCCTTGCCGGAAGTAGTAGTTTAGTGCGCCGTTTATACCGGATGCATAAGGTTAAAAGATCCGTTACATCATAACGCCACTGAAACGACCACAGTCAAGGCTAGCGGAGTGTATTTCCACAAAACGACACGTGTATGAGGCAACCTGCGATGTAACAAATATAGCCCCGGCACGCGAATATCGAGAGTGGGTTCCTACGGGTTCTTCACGTGGCACTCGGTGAAGTGAAGGTTAATGTATGCTGATTGAAGGAGTACCACGTTCATTTGAATAGAAAAAGCACTTTCGATGAGGTAAGGCGAGCCTTGAGTTGATTCCTCGGAAATCAATCTCCTACACTTTCAGTTGATTAGCAATCTCGCTACCTACGCACCTGTCACTGAAGCAATATCCAGTTGCTTCAGATCATCATTTCCAATTATATTCGGCACGAAAAGAGCTGGCAAATTGAATTTAAAACTTTCCCAAACTTTAGCCAAATTTAATATGGCGTCGGTGGGGAAGGCATTAGCAAAAGCCATTAACAAGACTAGCTCGTTATGATGATCGTCAGGCAGTCGGTGACCAAAGCCATCCTTCCACAAGCCATGGGCGGCGAGGAAAATCTCGGAAGAAACGTGGAAATCACTGTTCCGGTGCAGTGGTTTTTCCCTCCATTTCGTCCACTTTTTTTTGCCAGTGGGAAGAATTATGGATTCATCTTTTTTGCCCAACCAAGCCAACCCTTCCCCATTTAAGGAAGCGAGCATATGCCTAACAGCTAAGTTTGTACATAAATCTCGAGACAACGGAGATTTTCTTTTGGACCAGATTTAAACAGAAAAACGAACCGGCAAGTGGAAAATGGATGTCGCACAAAGCATTCTCCTGGATTAAAAGAGTTCTTCTGGAAGGAGATTCAGGCAGCGACCCTCGCAAGCGTGCAAATTAAGCACTTTTCATGGCTACTTTGGTCGTTTCTTTTTAGTTTCGGAGTCTGTTCGTGAAGAAGAAGAAAGCAGGAATGGGAAATCTTTCCGATGTCAGGAAAATGCTTTGAAGTTTATTCCCTGGGGCATGCTTAGTAAGTCTTTTTTAAAGTTGACATTCTTGTTTTCACTATCTTTTTGGCTTCCTGAAGCGACAGTTTTGGCTAATCGCATGTTACTGGAACTTGTTTCCTGAGAAGGTGGGTAGACAAAATCGAGTTATTAACGCGCCAACAAATAAAGGCATCAACTTTAAAAAGCTGATTACGAAACTTTCAAGAAAGCAGCAAACTCTTTTCCAGCCTTTCTTTCAATCCAACTTGGCAAGCTTGTTCGCCTGGATCGTCAAACTTCCAAATATATTCTGAGATGCAGCTTTAAACGAAATTTGCTGTTCCGAAATGGTTGGAGGCGTCGCTGGAAAAAGCAAAGCAGCATACATTTCACCCAAAGTGGAAACTTTCCGGCGAATTCTTCTCCGCTCGGCTTTTGTTCGCCTTTCCATTTCGGGCTGGCGGTAAACCCCAGAATAAGTTGAGACATGGAACAGTCTCAGAAGAGGTCGTCGCTGGTTGGTTGGAAGGAGGAATGCAATATTTTATTGTTTGTGGAACACTTACAACCCCTCAACTTTTCCGGTGGAGTTGTTTGCTGGGAATTTTCGGCATTCGCTGGAGGTGCTGTTTTGTGTTCCACCTTAAAAAGGTCACCACATCGGGTGGCCGTGAAGTTGGAGTACCGGTTGTACTGGGGATTGGCAAACGAGGTGTGGTTGCGATAGATTTAACTAGTTTATCTCGACACTCAAGATTTGTTTAACAATTTGATTGGGGTGTTTTCTCTTGTCGGCCAATCAGAATGATATCTGATGACGTTTATCAGGAAAGTCAAGTTCTGTCGTGTTTCGCAATAAAGTATTTGTCGTAAGTAAACGATTAGCTAGATTTTGAAAATTATAAGAAGTAATAATCAATTATTATTCTCATTTAAAAAAATCTCCCGGACTTTATGCGTTTAATATTATACACTCAGAAAAATCGTCACGTTGTTTCCACGTGAAACGCACGTTATTTTCGTCTACTGCCAAAATCAGTAATAAAAACGTGGAATTCACGTAAGAGCTACGTGATTTTCACGTAAATCCACATTCTAAGGAGTGTATCGAAAATAAGCTATCCACAAACTTTCTTTCAAATTATGTTGAAAACCGATATTTTATTCATACAAAAAATTGATCCTTTATTGTACGAGGTTAAACTTGAACATAATGAAGACCGGATGAAATTTAAGTTATTCCTTCACGAATTTTCGAACTTTGGATCGAATGCTCTTCATCAAGTTCCGGACAAGTGAGGCATCGCATTTTTTGAACGCTTGAGCCCAAATTTTGTTGAGCTCCTGCATGTTCCCAGCTGCCTTACCAGTCTTCTTGAAGACCCTCATCACGATTTCCCAGTAACGTTCGATGGGTCGAAGCTGAGGGCAATTGGGTGGATTGATGTTTTTCTCATCGAAATCCATACCCTTTTCCGCAAGCCAATTGAAAGTGGTTTTGGCATAGTGAGCCGACGCTTAATCCGGCCAAAACAGTGGAGGTGTACTATGCTTCTTATATAAAGGCAACAATCTCTTCTGGAGACACTCAGATCGATAGATTTCCACATTTATAGTTCCGTAAAAAAAATGGTTTCAAACCACAGGAACATATTGCTTGCCATACCAGTACCTTTCGACCGAATTTCTCCACTTGAATCGACCTGTCCGCATCGCTCACATCCTCCCCAACGACGGCAGTAAAGTATTGTGGACCTGGAAGGGTTTTTGAGTCCTCCTTTACATAGGTCTCATCGTCCATCAAAACACATGCATCCGGACGCTGCAAAAGACGCGAATACAATTTCCGGGCCCTTGTTGCTGCTCGCTTCTTCTGTTCTGCACTTTGTTTCGAGATTTTCTGCTTCTTGTAGGTCTTCAGGTGGTTTCGCCTCTTGATACGCTGGACCATTCCGACACTCGTTCTTGCTTTTTTGGCCAAATCAGGTATTGACATTGATTTGTTCTTCATGATTAGAGATACCACTTTCTGCTCCAGTTTCAGGTTGGAAGAACCGGGTTTTCTGCCTTTTCCTGGTAGCTCATCCAAAGAATAGTGTTCCCCAAACTTATTAATGATGGTTTTAACACTCGCATGATGAATTCCAAACCGTTTCGCCAATTTTCGCATAGTAATACTTTTCTCACTTAGCCATGTGTCCTGAACCGTAATTTTCACTTCCTTTTCAATGCGCGACATTTTGAAAACGCAGAATTTGAACCGCACAAACAAGTAAACAAAAGAAAGCTGACAGTCAAACGCACAGCATGCAGTGTTCAGAGCATAAAAACCCATCACAAACACATGCGTACAACGCAAATGTATGTGGATAGCTTATATTCGATACACTCCTTACGTGAAAATCACATATATGTTACGTGATTTTTCACGTACAATTCACTGGCACGTAATGTTAACTTGATTTTACTGAAGAAGATTTGATTACGTGTTCAGGTGAAAGTAACGTGAAATTTCACGTGGAAATAATGTGTCGATTTTTTTGAGTGTAACTTTTATAGTCCTTTGCACAGTGGTCCAGAATTCGAATTTAGCGGGAAAGATACATTTTCAGCCTAAGTTTGAAGTGCTGGAGCAAAATTGTCTTCCACAAAGTGATTTCTAATACCAAGACGCTTCTTTTGCTGTGAATAAAAACTAGGGTGGTCCTTGTTTTCAGAAAAATCGAAAATTTAACTTTCTTATGTGCAGAAATAAAGGCATACATTATTCAAAAAAGTTATAGAATGAATCATTTCAAGCAACTTTGATGGTATATTTTTTTCTGTACCTCTTGTTTAAAGCATTTTTTTCTTACGAAGTTTAGGGTGTCCCTTATTTTGCTCTAACTTTTTTGTTTAAAATTTTTCAGCAAAGTTGTTTCAACATTGATAGTAGAACAATAAAAGTTACAACTTTTGGTGTGCTGACACTGTCTCTATGGTATGTCAAACAAAAGCTATTACGGTTTTTGTAAACAAAATAGGCCTTATTCAAATGTTGGTTTTTCTAGTTGGTTCAAACCAAAAGCTTTTTTCTTAGCAGGATTTGAAAGCATTTTTATTATTGCATATTATGTCTGTAAACTAGGTTAGTTTTTCAAATTGAGTAAAACACATTCGAAAAGGGCGTAATTTTATACGTAATAAATCATTAATTACTCGCTCACGGTAGGATACATCGGCAAGACTTATTGGTCAAAACTTTCATCTTTTTAAGTTAGAGAAATCAGCTGAAGACAATGTTGTTGGAAAATTTGAAAAGCAAAAGTTAAAGCAAAAAACTGTTTTTTTTGTACAGCCACCGAAAATGCTCTAATTTGATCTATGGCCTTATTATTCAAAATTGCTTGAAATAATTTATTTCTGCCAACAAAAAAACAACTTAAGTAACAACTGCTTTGTTACTAAAACAACTTTGTAGAAGACAATTTTGCTCCCCAACTTCAAACTTCGGCTGAAAATGTATCTTTCGAGCTAAATTCTCATTCTGGACCACAGTGATCACTGTGATCTCATCAACAATTTCTAATTAGCGTAACTAACTGAAAACGGTTGAGCTACTATGATCAAATAGCAAAAGAATCCTATAGCAAAATTAATCATCATTAATATCGGAAGTAAAAACCTTCTTCAGGACAGTTTTCCTTAGATAATTTAGGGTGTCCCTACAGAAAAAATGGTTTATTGCTCTAGCTTTTTTATTTCAAATTTGCCAACAATGTTTTATTCAGATGATTTTTAAAACTTGAAAAGATTAAAGTTTTGACGTGTAGATCCTGCTGATATCTCCTACCGTTAGCGGGTAATTAACGATTTTCTTATAAAATTACGCCCTTTTCAAATGTGTTTAACTCAATTTGAATTAAAAAAAACTAGCCTATCACAAGTTTTTAGACATAATATGCAATAATAAAAATCCTTTCAAATGCTGTAAGGAAATAATTTTTTAATTAGCCTCAACTAGAAAAACCAATATTTGAAAAAGGCCTATTTTGATTTCAAATGCCGTAATAACTTTTGTTTGACATACGATAAAGACAATTTCAGCACACCTAAAGTTGTAACTTTTATTGTTCAAGAATCAATGGGAAGACAGCTTTGCTGAAAAATTTGAAATAAAAAAGTTACAGCTAAATAACTGATTTTTATAGGGACACCCTGAGCTACGTATGACACAATGCTCTAATTCGGTCATATAAAAAGGTACAGAAAATATATACCATCAAAGTTGCTTGAAATTATTTACTCTACAACTTTTCCGAATAATGTATGCCCTTATTTCTGCTAACAAAAAAGCTAGGTTTCCGATTTATCTGAAACTAAGGACCACCCTAGTTCTCGTTCACACCAAAAGAAGTACATTGTTACTGAAAACAACTTTATAGAAGACAATTTTGCTCCACAACTTCAAATTTCGGCTGAAAATTCTTTCTTTCCAGCTAAATTCTCATTCAGGACCACTGTGCATTGTTCTAAGCAAATGTTTCTTAAGAATTGTAAATTTTAAGAAATCTAGAATAATGTGGTCTGAAAAAAATGGCGTGGTTTAATAACCGAATCCACATATTGACAAGCTTAATGATGTGGGTTGTGAACTTTTTAAATTTTAATTTTAATTTTATTTATATGTAGCTATGTCTAATATGTATATATCAATAAACTAGCTGAACCCGGTGCGTGCGCTGCTACGCTTGCAACTAAATGAAGGAAAATATAATGTAACGGGCACTTTTATGGTTTTTTTTTGGAATGAGTTATTTTTTTCTTGAACAAGCACTTCAACAGCAAACTTCTATCAAATCATGCATCTTACCCGAAAAATACACGTTTTGTGTTTAAGTATCCTGGATAATTCTCATTTTTGGTAGAAATTTGTGTTTCATTTGTATGGGAGCCCTCCCTTCTAGAGGGGGTGGTTTCTCAAACCACCATAAAATGATTGCCTTCAAAACCCCCCACATGCAAAATTTGATACGATTTGCTTGATTAGTTCTCGAGTTATGAAGAAATTTGTGTCTCATATGTATCAGAGCCCCCCTTCCTGAGAGAGTAGGGGTCTCAAACAATCATAAGAACCTTCCCCAGCCCCAAAAAACCCTTCATATCAATTTTCACGTTGGTCGGTTCATAAATTTCCGAGTTTATAAGGGTCTGACAGGCAGACAGACCGACAGAAATTCATTTTTATGTATATAGAAATCTACACTCCAAAAACCTCCACATTCCAAATTCGGTTCCATTTGCTTGATATGTTCTCGAGTTATGCTGATATTCGTGTATTATTTGTAAAAGAGACCCCTCTTTCAGTGAGCGGATGAGTTTCAAACCACAATAGAAACATTTCTTGCTTTCGAAAACCTCCGCATGCCAAATTTGGTTCCATTAACATAATAAATTCTCGAGTTATTCAGAAATTTGTGTTTCATTTGTATGGAAACCCCCCTTTCGCCCCCTTCCAGATGGCGGAGGAGTCTCAAACTTCCATAGAAACATTTATCTCCTCCAAAAACCTCCACATGCCAAATTGGGTTCCATATGCTTGATTAGTTCTCGAGTTATGCACAAATTTATGTTTCATTTGTATGAGAGCCCCCCTCTTACAGAGGGCGGAGGGATCTCGATTTACCTTAGAAACATTTCTTGCCATCAAAAACCTGTACCTGCCAAATTTGGCTCCATTTACTTGATTAGCTCTCGAGTTATGTAGAAGCTTTTGTTTCATTTGTATGGGAGCACCGCCCCCCAACAGAGAGAGAAGAGGGGTCTCGAACTATCGTAGACACATTTATTGCCTTTAAAATCCCCGCATGACGAATTCGGTTCCATTTGCTTTATTAGATCTAGAGTTATGAAGAAATTACAGTTTCATTTGTATGACAGCACCCCTTCTAGGAGAGGGGAGGGGTCTCAAACCACCATAAAAACATTTTTCTCCTCGAGAAAACACCACATGCCAAATGGTTCCATTTGCTTGATTAGTTCTTGAGATATGCAGAAACTTCTGTTTCATTTGTACGAGAGCCTCCCTTTCTAGAGAGAGGAGGGGTCTCTGACTGCCATAGAAACATTGCTTGCCTCCAAAAACTTCCGCATGCTAAATTTGGGTTCCTTTGCTTGATCAGTTCTCGAGTTATGCAGAAATTTGTGCTTCACTTGTATGGGAGCCCCTCTTTCCAGAGAAGGGAGGGGTTTCAAACCATCATAAGAACCTTCCGGTGTCCAAGACGAATCCAACAAAGCAAAAATCTTGCCAAACGGTCCTTCCACTCACGAGCTAAATCGTGACGAAGGAAACCCCAACTCATTTTTATTTATATAGATAGAAGATATATAAAAATGAATTTCTGTCAGTCCGAACCTTATTGACTCGAAGACTACCGACCCAATCGGCATGAAAATTTGTATGCAGGGGTTGTTGGGGCCGGAAAAGGTTTTAATGATAGTAAAAGGCCCCTCCCATCTCTGTGAAGGGGGGCTCCCATACAAAGAAAACACAAATTTCTGCATAACACGAGAACTCATCAAGCAAATATAACCAAATTTGGCATGTGGAAGTTTTTGAAGACAAGAAATGTTCCAATGGTAGTTTGAGACCCCTCTCCATTCAGAAAGGGGGGCTCTCATACAAACGAAACACAAGTTTCTGCATAACTCGAGAAGTAATCAAGCAAATGGATCCCCAGCAAATGAAAGCAAGAAATGGTGGTTTAGAACCCCTCCGTCTTCTGAAAGGAAGGAAGGGGGAGGGGCTTCCATACAAGTGAAACATACATATTTGAATTATTTTAGAAATAATTAAGCAAATGGAACCAAATTTGGCAGGTGGAGGTTTTTAAGGCAAAAAATGTTTCTATGGTGATTTGTGACTCCTACTTTCTTTGGAAGAGGGGGTTTCCATACAAATCAAGTACAAATTTCTGCTTAACTCAAGAACAAATCAAGCAAATGGAACAAAATTTAGCAGGTGGAGGTTTTCGAAGGCGAACAATGTTTCTGAGGTGACTTGAGACCCCTCTCCTATCAGGAAGGGATAGCTTCCACACAAATGAAACATATTTTTTTTGCATAGCTCGAGAACTAATCAAACAAATGGAACCAAATTTGGCATGGGCGAGTTTTTGAAGGCGAAAAATGATATAAAGGTGGTTCAAACCCCCTTTTCTTTTTGGCAAGGGGGGTTCCCATACAAATGAAACACAAAAATTTCAACCAAACCTGAGAACTGTAGGAATCTACAGCTATTCAAATTTTTATGCAGGGGTTTTTGGGGCCGGGAAAGGATCCTATGATTGTTCGAGATCCCTCCCCCCTCTGAAAGCGGAGGCTCCGATACAAATGGAACAGAAATTTCAGCATAACTCGAGAATTAATTAAACAAATGAAACCAAATTCGGCATGTCGAAGATCTAGAAGGTAAGAAATGTTTCTATAGTGATTTGATACCCCTTCCCCTCTTTGGAAATAGGGGCTCTAATACAAATGAAACACAAATCTAAACCAAACATGACAATTATCCCTACTGTTATGAAAATGTGTATGCAGAAGTTTTTGGTGTCAGAAAAGATTCTCATGATGGATCAACACTCCACCCCGTCTGAAGAGAGGGTTTTCATACAAATAAAACCCAAGTTTCTGTATAATTCGAGAAATAATCAAGAAAATGGAACCAAATATGGCATGTGGAATCTTGGAGGCAGCATTTTTTTTCTAACGTGGTTAGAGACCCTTCACTCTGCCCTCTCCAAACATGAGAACTAAGCATGTAACTAAAACACGAAGTATTTAGTTTTTCGAGTAGGCAGCATGTTCTGATAGAAGTTTGAAACCTTTTTAGTCAGGAATGGGGGATTCCTTGAGTTACTCTCAGTGCTACACTATGCACAAGAAGTTAATCTTGGTTTATGCAAGAGAAACTTACGTTCAAATTGACAGGATACGGCGTAGTTTGAAGATGTTTTGTCTATGAAATGCTTCTACATAGAAAGTAAAACCGGTAGAAAATACCGATCCAAGAGTCAAATCAAAACACAAATCTGCGTTTTTTTGCAGGAATTACAGACATTAGCAAACGAAAATATTTTAACGAAATTCATTCCAAAAAAAAATTATAAACGTGCCAGTTCTATTAAATTTTCATTCATTAAGTTGCATGCGTAGCTAGGCTCGCACCGGATTCAGCTAGTAAAATATAAATCAATAAAATAGAGCCAAACAACTGCTAATCAAATGAACTCCTATCCAGCATATGACTCAAAGCCGGAAAACACGTTTTTAGTTTAATAATGTAACCCACATAGTGCATAATGAAAGCTGCTGAAAAGTAGCTGAGCCTGAGCCTAAAATCAGCTTGCTCATTTCAAGGAAAGGTGAAAGAAAGCAAAATCCAATACCACCTGGTTTTCGTAGCACTTACTACACCCAGGACTTTCTATCTTTTCCGGGGGCATTCAAAACCCCTGATGCCCCGATTTTAATAACAGAACTTCCTTCTCCATCAGGACTGTTTTCATGATATTGTTGAAGGTATATTAAAGTATCCTGAAATTTCTGATCCTGCTTTTTCCAAATTAATTTTCCAAATGAGATTGGAGATTTAATCACTGCTCTGCAGTGGAACTGTTTTTAGCTCACAATACCGATTGTTATGCATTCGCTTTTTGTGAGACTCTCACCAGAAATCGATCTACCGTTTCATTTCAATATTATTTGTCTTGATCGTGAGGATTCGTGTGGAAAAGGAGTACTTTTGGGGATCAGAAAGTGCTACTCCTTCTATAGAGTAAA
This sequence comes from Aedes japonicus, assembly GCA_034211315.2. NCBI lineage: Eukaryota > Metazoa > Arthropoda > Insecta > Diptera > Culicidae > Aedes > Aedes japonicus. Next base: position 29,113 of record JASCZW010000647.1, read on the forward strand.
TTTTCCTCAAACTCCAGGTATTGAAGTTGTCGCATGTCAGGCTGTTATCAAAAATAAGAGCCTTTGCATTCCTTCTGCGTATATTCCTCTAGAGCCTCAATAAACCGAAAACAACTTTCAGATATTTGTTCGGTCCTTTCTATGCTCCACGGTTGATCATGGGAGATTTTAACTCTCATGGTACAGGCTGGGGAGAACTGTACGATGACAAACGGTCTCCCCTAATATATGACCTCTGTGATAACTTCAACATGACAGTTCTCAACAATGGAGTAGTAACACGCTTGGCTGGTCCATCTTCGATTGGCAGTAGATTAGACCTCACACTTTGTTCGAATTCATTATCGTTGGATTGCACATGGAATGTGATTCAAGATCCCCACGGTAGTGATCACTTGCCCATAAAAATTTCGGTTGCCACCGGGTTCAATCCGTCGAAATCTGTCTACGTCACGTATGATCTTACGCGTCACATCGATTGGACAAAGTTGAGGACAGCAGTAGATGAAGCCGTAACGACGGTAGAAAGGCTTTCACCGCTGGACGAATATAACTTCCTCTTCAACCTGATCTTGGATAGTGCGCTTCAAGCTCAAACTCGACCTGTTCCAGGAACGTCATTTCGCAGGAAACCTGCTTCTCCATGGTGGGATCAGCAATGCACCGAGATTTACCGTGAAAAGTCCGACGCGTTTAAAGTTTTCCGTAGACAAGGAAAACCTGAGCACTTCGAAGCATACACGGCTCTCGAACGCGAATTTAAGAGCCTCATCAAGGCCAAGAACCGCGGATACTGGTGAAGATTCGTGGACAGACTATCGCGCGAATCGTCCATGAGTAATCTTAGGAACACGGCGCAAAGATTGCGTAACCGAACTACGAACAACGAAAGCGAAGAGTACTCGGACCAATGGATCCTCAAGTTCGCGCGAAAAGTTTGTCCAGATTCTGTGCCGGCACGGATGATTCCTCGCGAAACCGAAATTTCGATAGATGAGATCAGCCAACCGTTTTCAATGGTAGAACTCTCTCTCGCACTCCTATCGTGTGGCACTACGGCTCCAGGGGCTGACAGGATCAAGCTCAACTTGCTTAAGAACCTCCCAGACGTCGCTAAGAGGCGCATGTTGAACTTGTTTAATCAGTTTCTGGAACTCAACATTGTAAAGTGTGTCCACGATGAAATTGAGTAGAATTTAATGAAAATTTGGGTGGATTTAGTTCATTGTGCATTATTTACATCCTGCAAGTTTTAAAGTCCTGTGATCAAAACTCGCGGAAATGGAGTCGAAAGAACAGCTCGTGAGTGATAAAATCTTACGCATTCATCACGAGAACAAGGATCTCTCGCATCGTTCCATCGTTAAAACGTTGGGAATCGCGAATTCCACGGTGTCGCGAGTGATTAAGCGGTTCGAGGAACGGTTGACCACCGATCGGAAGCCCAGAAGTGAAGGAAAAAGTATTCCGTACAACACCAAAAATCACAACCGCGTAGTTGGGGCCTTCAACCGAAATCCGAACGTCTCCGTTCGGGATGTGGCTAAGAAGCTGCACCTAAGCCGAAGTTTTGTCCAGAAGGCCAAAACTAAGGCTGGGCTTCGAACGTTCAAGGTACAAAAGGCCCCTAATCGCGAAGAGAAGCAGAACAAGTCCGCCAAAACCCGTGCCAGGAAGTTGTACCTCAACATGCTGGACGAAAGTTGAATGCTGCATCATGGACGACGAAACATATGTGAAGGCCGACTACAAACAGATCCCCGGCAACCTGTTTTTCACGGCCAAGGATAAGTTCCAGCGTTCCGGAGCATGTCCGCACTCAGAAGATGTCCAAATTTGCGAAGAAATTCCTGGTTTGGCAAGCCATCTGCACGTGCGGGAAGCGTAGTGCACCTTTCGTGACCCAGGACACGATGAGCGGACAGGTGTACATAAAAGAATGCCTGCTTCCTCTCCTGAAGGCCCACATTGTCCCAACAATCTTCTGGCCGGATTTGGCCTCATGCCACTACTCCAAGGACGTGCTGAAGTGGTATGCGGACAATAAGGTCAATTTAAAAAGTTCAACCCTCCCAACACTCCGGAGCTCCGCCCCATCGAGAAGTACTGGGCGATTATGAAAGCAACACCTTCTTAAACGACCTAAGGTAGTGAAGACAGTCGAGGAACTGAAGAAAGTATGGGTTTACATGCAAAAACGGTTGATTCACAGGTTGTGCAGAATCTTATGGCCGGGAGTTAAGGCCAAGGTGCGGGCATTTGCGTATGGACTGTAAAATAAAAATACAAGTAAAATGGTAAAATGAAGTTTAATAGTTATTTCTCAATCCCTGAAAATTTGATGCAAATCGGATGAAAACTCGAATTTTGCGAATCAATTTTGTGTGTGACAATTTCATCGTGGACACCCTTTACCAGATGATTGGAGACGGGTGAGAGTTATTGCCATTCAAAAACCTGGTAAGCCGGCGTCCGACCACAACTCCTATCGACCCATCGTGATGTTATCATGTATTCGAAAGTTGTTGGAGAAAATGATCCTGTTCCGTCTGGACAAATGAGTTGAGACGGACAACCTGCTTTCAGATACTCAATATGGTTTTCGTAGGGGTAAGGGAACGAACGACTGTCTCGCGTTGCTTTCCACAGATATTCAGATAGCTTTTGCTAAAAAAGAGCAAATGGCTTCTGTATTCTTAGATATAACCAAGACCAGTGGATGCATTGAAAGTGAAACACCTTTTTTTTAAATTGACGTGTTGCTACGTTTCAGTAAAATACGTGGAATCATAATAGAACGAAGTTGTTCTGGAATCCCTTGAGACGCTTGCTTCATGAAAAGATCATAATAAATTGAGGAACTGCTAAAGCTGAAGTGAGCACGGTCTGCAGTATAGCATGGAAGACACATATCTGATGATGTGTGGTGATGGTAAATTCTTATGAACCGAGATTGTGCGTTCAGCCCTAACATTTCTTCAAAATTTTCTATTAAGTAATCTCGTGTGAATCGTGTCTCGTTGGGAAGGACAAGGAAATAGCTCTTGGCGAAGTTCAGACTGAAAATTTCGGGTCTCCAATGTGATAACGGAGGCTAGTATCTATACGAGTAAGCGATTCAAGAAGTTCTGTAAGGCCAGAGGGAACTAGATTGAGTGGACCTGCGCCTTCAAACAGAACGGTGTCAGCGAGCGTCTAAGCCGGACTTTTGTTGAGAATGCCAGAGCGATGTTGACGGCAGCCTTCCTGACGAACAGAAGTCCGACTACTGCGATCGAGTCAAATCAAACACCGTAAGAGCTGTGGGAGTCGCGGAAGCCAAATGTAGCGAATATCCGGGCCTTTGTTCACGTGCTGAAGGAGCTGAGAATAAAACTTGAAGCTAAGGCCTGGAAGGTTTAATTTTGTTGGGTAGCGGGTATCGTATCTGGAATCCTCTGAAGAAAGTGATCGTCACGGCGTGAGATGTTGACTTCATCGAGACTGGTTGCGTTTAGCGGAAGATTGCAAAACAGTTCATAGAAGTATCAACTGGGATTGCGAAGCCTGAAGAAGACGAAGGCGATGTTGAGGAGACTGAGGATCCGTCGGATGATGAATATGTCTCTTCGGAAGCGAATGAAGAACAGAAAAATCCGGGCAGTTCCGGAAGCAAATGAAGCGGAACATGACGCCGAAGCCAGGACTTTGACATGGAGTACGCTGGATTCGCCCCTAGCGCGCTGAGTTTCGTGAAGGACATCCCAGGCTCGATCGACAAATTGAAAATAATAATGTGTTTACATTACAATACAGCAAAAATATTCAGCCAATCTTCCGTTAGAATTAATCCGGATTGCATTTGTATAACTCCTGCCATCAGATATTGAACAGCTTGTTCGTCTACTTGGTTCGCCGCAGAATGCCAATGTGCCTTGTTTTTTGTCTCCAATAGTTTTTAGGTTCTTCTTTACGTTCCGTTTTTTTCCGACGATGGTTAAATATTTTTCAATTGAATGGAGGTCTGGCGTGTTGAGAGGGATCATGTCTTTGGGTACAACCTGCATTTTTTGGCGGCACATCACTACATGGATTTTTACGTAATGGTAGGATGCCAAAATAGCATGGAAACAGCATGGGAACAGCATGGAACAATCCCTTTGGTTCAGAAAAGGCAGCTGACACTTTTTGACGTAAATTATCTGAATGATGGTGCCGGAAGGACGATCACCGTCACCTGTAAATGGATGTTTAAGGTGAAGCACGGTGGTCCGGGAGAGCCAGAAAAATACAAGGCGAGGCTTGTTGCGAGTATTTTTTTCCCATTAAGGGTGATACGGTCAAAATTTGGTCAAGGGAAAACGCGTGTAAATCGGTGAAATCGTGTATTTAAAAAATCAAATTAAATTTCTTTTTCAAGTTCAATTAGTATAAAATTCAGGAAAAATATTCAGTTAGGCTTCCGCTTTTCCAAATCCGAATTGCCGGGCCTTACGCTTGACCCCTGCCATCAGATTTTGTACAGCCACCTTGTCCACCTTCTTCGCCGCAGAAAGCCAGTTTGCCTTGAACTGCTGCTCGTCCTTAGCAGTTTCTTTGGTCTTCTTTAGGTTCCGCTTGACAATAGCCCAGTATTTCTCAATTGGGCGGAGCTCTGGCGTGTTGGGAGGGTTCTTGTCCTTGGGAACCACCTGCACGTTGTTGGCGGCGTACCACTCCATGGCCTTTTTACCGTAATGGCAAGATGCCAAATCCGGCCAAAACAGTACGGAACAACCGTGTTTCTTCAGGAAAGGCAGCAGACGTTTATTCAAACACTCTTTCACGTAAATTTCTTGATTGACAGTCCCGGAAGCTATGAAAATGCTGCTTTTCAAGCCACAGGTACAGATGGCTTGCCAAACCAGATATTTCTTTGCGAACTTTGACAGTTTCGTGTGCTTGAAAATATCTGCTACCTTTCCCCTTCCTTTTGCCGTATAAAACTCCTGTCCCGGAAGCTGCTTGTAGTCGGCTTTGACGTAGGTTTCGTCGTCCATTACCACGCAGTCAAACTTCGTCAGCATCGTCGTGTACAGCCTCCGGGATCGCGCTTGGCCGTCGTATTTTGTTTATCATCGCGATTTGGAGTCACTACCTTCTTGTAAGTCGATAGTCCGGCTCGTTTTTTGGCTCGATGCACGGTTGTAGACGATACACCCAGCTTATTTGCGGCATCTCGGAGAGATAGGTTAGGGTTTCGCTTGAAACTACCGGCAACTCTCTTTGTCGTCTCAGCGGCTTCCGGTTTTCGATTTCCCCCCGATCCAGACTTCCTGGCTGTCGACAAACGTTCCCCAAACACTTTAATTACATTTGTAACGGTTGATTTGGCAACTTTTAGCGATCTTGCCAACTTTGCGTGCGAGTAGCTCGGATTTTCGCGATGCGCGAGCAAAATTTTGATACGCTGCTCTTCTTGCATGGACGGCATTTTGACAACTGAAGAGTGAATTCCAAAATCAAAATAGGAGCAACATTCTACACACACACACCTTCAAAATGAGGGGTGTTCAGGTTTTTTAAATGCAAAATTGAAAGAAATACGGCAAGTTGATATTGACAAAATTTTGACCGTATCGCCCTTTAAGCAGTGCTTTTATTACACAGAGACTTATTCCCGTGTGGTGAAACTCGACAGCCTTCGAACGGTACTGGAGTTGGCCAACTGAAAGCGGTCCAACAGATGGACGTTAAAACTGCGTTCTTAAACGGCAAGCTCACCGACAAAGTGTACATGACGCAGCCGGAAGGGTTAAGCAACTGGATGAACTGTTATGCCGTTTGAATCGGTCGATCTATGGGCTTAAGCAAACATATTGCACCTGGAATTCCATGGTTTTGTGGACAAACTTGGCTTTGTTCGGTACATGATCAGTGTCTATACAAGGGCTGCGTAGGCAAGGTCTTTGTCGACGATCCGTTGGTAGGCTCGAGGCTGAAGATTCTGCAGTCGGTGAAAAGGAGACTTGCTGTGGAATTTGCTAAAATGACCGATGATGGCGAGTTTCTCGGAATGTGCGTTGACCGTGATATTGAGGCACGTGTGTTGAAGACTAGCCAGCGTGGATACTTTGAGGGGCTATTGACATGCTTCGGTATGGCGCACTGTAAGCCGATTTCGACACCGATAGAGAATCGTTTGCGGCTGAAGAAAATAGATGGACGGCAACGGACATCGAAGCCATATCGTGATTTGGTTGGCTGCCTGATATTCGCATCGCAGATGACCAGGCCATATTTGGCAGTAGCTACGAACAACTTCATTCAGTTGGATGAGGATGCGCCGCTGATTGGGCCATCGACCTGGCGGACCGGCGATCAGTAACGGGAGGAATCTTCACGATACATGGCTGCACTGTTGGTTGGGTAACCAGGAAACAACCAACGGTTGCACTCTCTACAACGCAAGCAGAGCTATCTGCGTTTTGTATGACTGCGTGTCATGCATTGCGGATCGTTGAACTGCTCGACGACTTGGTACGAAATTTGTATGGACCATTTCCGGTCTACGAAGACAACCAGTCTACGATCAGGATCGCTGAGGATGAACGGGGCAGTAAACGGGTAAAGCACGTGGATACGAAGTTCCACTTCCTACGTGATGGCTAGCAAGCTATGGTTCATATCGAGTTCGTGCGTTCGTCCGAACAACAGGCTGATGTGATGACCAAGGGTTTTCCAGCGGCCACCTTTAAAGGGTTGCGCTCCAAGATAGGCTTGGAGATCGACTGTGGATAAGCAGGGATGTTGGGTTGGCAACCACTGCATTCATTACGCCCCCACTTCAGAGCTACGGCACTGTGTCGTAACTCGGCAGCCATTTTAACTTTTCATTCTATGGAAATAATCTGAAGTTCAAACATGTTCTTTTTCATTAGTAGTTAAGCTATGTGTTGCGTGTTCTCCCTGGCTAATCCAGAAACCCTTTAATTTTTACCACAAGATGTTTCAATCTTAACGAGCATTTCAATGGATAGATGGATGATGGATGGAAAATAGGTAAACAAAATATTTTCTGAAGAATTCATTTTGGGTACATTTTCAAAGCATTTATTATTTTCAAGAAAACACATGTGTTTCATGGCAAATTATTATTCCTGAGCCAATTTTGAAAAAAGCGTATTGAAATAACTTTCTGAGTATTACTGCTTTTGAGATAATTCAATCTTTTTATAAACTTCTAAACAATCTGTCTATACAAATATTACTCGTGATTTTACATCTGCAGCAAGAGGTATTCTGAATTGTACATCAATACATGCAAATTGTGGATATATCTGGAATAATGGTCAGATACAAGGAAAGGACTTTTCAAGTCGATTAACTCCACTCCAACCCTCCACTGTTAATCCGCTTGAAATTTCGATAACCTGTGGCTGCGATAAAAGTGCGCAGATTTTGTCAGAAGATGAACATGGCATATTTGAATCACGACTTTGAATATTGAAGATACCAATCTTAGAATCCAAGAAAAGACTTCACCTGCCAAACTTTCATCACTTGAATACTGGAGTGCATTTTGTATTTCAAAAATTTATAGGGAGAGTTTTGTTCATACTATACATTAATGACATGAGACGAGCCAGTCTTGGATTCTAGCTTCTGAAGTCTTGGATACACACTTAGATTTTTTTACAGAAATCTGTAAAGTTTTACCGAATTCTCAACAGCTGTACGTTCGGTAATCAGATTTTACGGATTTCGGTGAAATTTTACAGATATCTGTAAAAAAAATTACCGGATTTCGGTAAAATTTTACTGAAATCCGTAAAATCTGATTACCGAACGTTCAACTGTTGAGAATTCGGTAAAACTTTACAGATTTCTGTAAAAAAATCTGAGTGTGTAACATCATCTGAAAAATGAGGAATTGTGGCTCCACGGTCTGATATATATGATGAACTATCACAAGTCATTTTTTTAAGAAAAAAAATAATAAAAATTCAATTAGGATTAAGGAAAGCTTTCAATCCAGCCCTGGATATATCGCAACCGTTGCCCATTAGTCTAGCAAATCGACCGTCCCGTAAGCTTCATATGCTCAACTTACACAGATTGCTCAAGAGGTATAATTCACGTCTATTATGTTTTCTACGATGCTTCTCGATTGTTCCGCAAGCAACGCCCGCCGGCGACGATACGAGATTACCCGTCCAGTAATAAGCATGCATTCGTTCAGTTTTTCCGGCTCCCGTCGCGAAGAAGTTTTGTCGGTGGTGGTTGGCGGCTGCATGGAGAAAAGGTACAAACAATAGAATGCATCCCAGACGTTTATCGATCGATAGAAAATAGAGTAGGCTGGAAATCGCTTGTCCGGAATGAATGATGTCCAGCCCAGACGTCTGGACGTCGGGACAATCTTCTTCATTATGTGATACTGCTTTGTTTGAAAATCGATTGCCCAATTTGAGTCGATGGCTCTGAGGATTAATAATGGAAGAATTCCAATATACCGGCAGTTGAAATATGCTCAAGATTCAAGGCACCTTCCCCATTCACTGCAGTCTTCGAAAATGCGCGCTCTCCATCGGAAGCTTTTTTTTCTCTTCTATCCATAAGTGGAATCGCTCGCAAGAACTTGAGTAAGTGAAGGAAAAAATCCGCATGAATAGTGCTTGAAACAAATTGAGAGCCATCTTGCATATTGAGCACAGGGATCGTTATCACCGCCCTCCCCTTCATGATGGAGCTTTTGATGAAAGGATAAATCGTTTCATCACATTTTCAAGTTCCACCACTTGGCGTTGCATCGCGGCTTGAGAAAAGGGAAGAAATTAAGCGATGGGCGTTATGTTTGATTGAGTGTTGCGATTTTTTTTATTGTCAAATGGTGGTCATTTCCGCGTGTCAGTTGAGTTGAAAACGATTGTCTTCGATTGAAATTATTCATTGCTGATATGCTAGTGGAAAAGAATTCATTTTTCATAAATTTTCAAATAATGAAATGTCATATATTCACACATTGAATAGTGGCATGAATTATGGCTTGAAATACCGTAGGGATATGTCCAGGCTCCAGTATTTTCTCCCACTTTCGTCCCATCTGTGTAAAACACAATGGAACCTGGACGCAAACTAGTTAACCCGAACCTTTCTCCAAGCTTTTGCGTATATAACCCAGAGTAACATAATCTCTGAATAATTCAGTCTGCAAATCTTTAACCTGCAGGAGGAGTGCTGAGAAAATTTCATTTCTCCCAGCTGATTTTAAAGGCTTAAAAGAACTCAGTGCCCATCCAACTCAAAATGGCGTGAAGATTTCATAAGCTTCAAGATAAGCATATGCTAACCATAAGCATGCCGCATCTAAGTTTCCAGAGTCAATTTTCAAAAGCAAACCGTTGGAAAATCAGCGCCGCCTAGTCTAGGTTTCACCTAACTAAAATTGACAGCCTATCAAATCTCAAGGCGCGCAGGTGGCGCCATCAACAACGAATCACCAAAACTAACGGAAACAAGCTGTAATTTTAAAATGGCAGTTACAAAAATTTACATACGGAAGGCACCCTAGCTTGGATGTCTGTTCTCTGTGGCATCAGTTCTAATATTAAAATTGATTGATTTTTAACATTAAGCTATTGAAAATAACTCTCCTAGCACAGACTTCATATTTAAGTAAGGAACGTCTTCTAGGCAGCTATGAATGTTATATTAAGGGGACACCTTCGAATTTTGATTTAGTCCACTTCGGCCTCGGCTATTTTTTGCACCGATATTGTTGGTGTGTCAACTTTGACACCAGCTGTTGTCCAAACCACTTGATGGAATCAGTTCAAATTCCGTCCAAATTATTTTCTGTAATATTTTAAGCTATGGAGAAATTTTTAATATACTACCTAATTTTTTCACAGAAATACTGATTTTTTAAATTGCTATGTCCAAAAATGACTTTTTTCACATATGTTATGATAACTTCAAATTCATATAATTTATCAACATGAAATTTTGGTCTATACATTGTTTATAGTGTTGTCAAATTTTCAGCCAAAAATATTGATAATTGACAAAGTTACAGAAGGTTGAACAACGCGGTTTTTGGAAGCAAAATTTTGCTCGGCTTTATTTTTTGACACTGAGTGTATATAAAAATGGATTTCTGTCTGTCGTCGGTCTGTCTTTCTGAACCAAATAGACCCGAAAACTACTGAACCGATTGGCATGAAATTTTCTATGCAGGGATTTTTGAGGCCGGGGAAGGTTCGTATGATGATTTGAGACCCCTCCCTTCACTGGAAAGAAGGGCTCCCATACAAATGAAACACTGATTTCTACATAACTCGAGAACTAATCAAGCGAAGAAACCAAATTTAGCATGTGTGAGTTTTTGAAGGCAAAAAAGGTTTCTTTGGTAGCTTGAGAACCCTCCCAGTCTTAAAGAGGGGGGGGGGGAGGTTCCCATACAAATAAAACACAATATTCTGCATAACTCGGGAACTAATCAAACAAACGGAACGAAATTTAGCATGTGGTGGTTTTTGAAGACAAACAATTTTTCTATGTTGGTTTGAGACCCCAAATCCTAAAGGGCTCCGATACAAATGAAATACAATATTCTGCATGACTCGAGAACTAATCAAACAAATGGAACCAAATTTAGTATGTGGTGGTTTTTGAAGACAAAAAATGGTTCTATGTTGATTTAAGACCCCTCCCCTTTCTTAAAGGGGGAAGGATCCCATACAAATGAAACGCAAATCCTTGCATAACTCGAGAACTAATCAGGGAAATGGAACCAAAATTGGCATGTGGAAGTTTTTGAAGGAGAGAAATGCTTCTATGGTAATTTGAGACTCTTGCACCATATAAGGAGGGAGGGGGGAGAGGGCTCTCAAACAAATGGAACACAAATTTCTGCATAACTCGAGGTCTAATAAAGCAAATGGAACCAGATTTGGCATGTGGAGGTTTCTGAAGAAGATAAATGTTTCTAAGGTGGTTTGGACTTCTTCGCCTTCTGGAAGGGAGGAGGAGGGGCTTCCATACAATTGAAACAAAAATGTCTGCATTACGCGAGAACTGATCAAGCCATTGGAACCAAATTTGGAATGGATGAGTTTTTTAAGGCATGAAATGTTTTCATGGTGGTTCAAAGCCCCTCCTCCCGGCGCTCTCATACAAATGAAACACAAATTTCAACCAAACATGAGAAGTATGCCTACTGCTTTGCAAATTTGTATTCAGTGGTTTTTGGATCCGGAAAAGCATCTTATGATAGTTCGAGACCCCTCCCGCCTCTAGAAAGGGGGGCTCCCATGCAAATGAAAAACAAATTCCTGCATAACTCGAGAACTAATCAAGCATATGGATCCAAAATTGGTATGGGTGAGTTTTTGAAGGCAAGAAATGTTTTTATGGTAATTTGAGACCTCTCTTCACTCTGGAAACGGGAGTTCCCATACATACGAAACACAAATTTAAACCAAACATTAGAACTATCCCTATCGCTATGTAAATTTGTATGCAGGGGTTTTACGCAGTAGGCCGATGACAAGAAGAATGATCTATTCAAGAAACCATCATTTTCCAGGAATTGGCTGCGTTAGTGTGCGGTTAGATTAGATAAGATAAACAATTTCCCGTCATTGCATTTAACTTTCAGTGAAACTAGCAACACTGGCTTGATACAAGTCTCACTTAGCCATATGAGCGTGCAACATATGTTGCATGCAAGATTCGTTTTGAAAGCAAGCGTATTCGTGCAGCCAATATACAGCCGTTTCATACGTCGTTATGTCAACAGTTCTCACATGTACACTCTCGATTTCTTTTTTCGCTCAGTGGTGATTATATTAACTGTTTTCTCACTCGTTTATATATGATTTAATTCTTTCTGAAGAACAACATTGACACCAGCTAAGCTAAACTAGAAAAAAAATCGAATTTGTACTTCGTATCAGTGATTTGGGTGGTTGTGATGCTCTAAGGAGTGTATTGAATATAAGCTACCCACATACATTTGCGTTGTACACATGTATTTGTGATGGTTTTTTATGCTCTGAACACTGCATGCTGTGCGTTTGACTGTCAGCTTTCTTTTGTTTACTTGTTTGTGCGGTTCAAATTCTGCGTTTTCAAAATGTCGCGTATTGAAAAGGAAGCGAAAATCAAGGTTCTGGACACATGGCTAAGTGAGAAGGGTATTACTATGCGAAAATTGACGAAGTGGTTTGGAGTTCATCATGCGAGTGTTAAAACCATCATTAATAAGTTTGGGGAACACTAACATGCGAGTGTTAAAACCATCATTAATAAGTTTGGGGAACACTATTCTTTGGATGAGCTACCAGGAAGAGGCAGAAAACCAGGTTCTTCCAACCCGAAACTGGAGCAGAAAGTGGTATCTCTAATTATGAAGAACAAATCAATGTCAATACGTGATTTGGCCAAAAAAAAAAACAGGAACCTGAAGACCTACAAGAAGCAGAAAATCTCGAAACAAAGTGCAGAACAGAAGAAGCAAGCAGCAACAAGGGCCCGGAAATTGTATTCGCGTCTTTTGCAGCGTCCAGATGCATGCGTTTTGATGGACGATGAGACATATGTAAAGGAGGACTCAAAAACCCTTGCAGGTCCACAATACTTTACTGCCGTCGTTGGGGAGGGTGTGAGCGATGCGGACAGGTCGATTCAAGTGGAGAAATTCGGTCGAAAGGTACTGGTATGGCAAGCAATATGTTCTTGTGGTGTGAAGTCAACCATTTTTTACACTACCGGAACTATAAATGCGGAAATCTATCGATCTGAGTGTCTCCAGAAGAGATTGTTGCCTTTATATAAGAAGCATAGTACACCTCCACTATTTTGGCCGGATTTAGCGTCGGCTCACTATGCCAAAATCACTCTCAATTGGCTTGCGGAAAAGGGTATAGATTTCGTTGAGAAAAATATCAATCCACCCAATTGCCCTCAGCTTCGACCCATCGAACGTTACTGGGCAATCGTGAAAAGAGTCTTCAAGAAGACTGGTAAGGCAGCTGGGAACATGCAAGAGTTCAAAAAAAATTTATTCTCAAGCGTCCAAAAAAAGCGATGCAACACTTGTCCGGAACTTGATGAAGAGCATTCGATCCAAAGTTCGAAAATTCGTGAAGGAATAACTTAAATTTTATCCGGTCTTCATTATGTTCAAGTTTAACCTCGTACAATAAAGGATCAATTTTTTGTATTAATAAAATATCGGGTTTCAACATAATTTGAAAGAAAGTTTGTGGATAGCTTATTTTCGATACACTCCTTACTACCAAAACGTAAGAGGACTACGCACGAAGACTTCTCTACTCGGTTTAATGCTTTCATCATGCGATTACGACGTCCTGGTTCTACCTGTAGCTTGGTTTGGAGCGGACATTCAGGACTGTGAGTTATCTACGAGTTATCACATCTTCCGCGGCGAGCGTAATCAATCCACCAGTCAGCTCTCCAGAGGTGGTGGCGATTAATCATTCATGCAAATCCGTCACGCTTGAGGATTGCGACCATCTGGAGCAAGTAACAGTGTGCATTAACCTGGACCACCGGTCACTATTCATCACCGGAATCTATCTGCGTCCTCTCTTCAGCCCGGATTATGTAAGGTCACCAGTCATTATCAGATTATCTTGGGATGTTCAAGTTCATAAAAACTGATTTGAGTTCAGAACTTAAGATGTACAGCAGTAACCGTAGCCTCTTGGGACATACAAAACTACGATAACTTTTCAAAGATCTGCAATGAATTTTCTTAACCATCCAGAGACAACATAGGATAATCTTGTTAGTTATGGGCATTCAAAACATAAGGTCTACAATTAAAGCAGTAGCTTTTTGGGTAAACAGAGTTATGTTAGTTTGTTGGGCATGAATATCCGAAGGTTATTTCAAAATGTCTGTTGGTCTTCCATGGCATTTATTGAATATGTTTGAATGTATATCATAACATTGTAAAGCGGATAAAGCTACAGTTACAACTGTGGATCTTAAGTTCTGAACTCCAGGACAGTTTGGGCGACTAAGCACATTAAGAATACAAGGTAAATTTAAAAGAACGTTTGGGAGCCGAATTGGACCCATTAAAACCAACAATAAGAGTGATGAAGCACTCAGCAATTTGACGTGTTTTTCGACTGTTTATGTGAAATAAGAAAAGAGAAGCTTCATGATATTTCGCTTCACTGCACTATGGTACGAATGGACAAATTTCTCGACAAAAATCGATAACTCGAAAATCATGAACTTTAGTCAGATGATGTCTTCTGGAGATTTAATTTTAAAAATAAGTTCTTTCTTTTGGTTTGGGTGGTTGGTAGGGTGGTCCTTTTATGTTCATTATAAAAGTTTAAACTTTTTATTCTTATGATTTAGGGATTTTTTGCTCTACAGAATTGCAGATATTTTAATTTAATGAAACTTTGCTGAAGAAATTTAACTTCTATCTCATCTACGTATTTTCTACGTAGTTTTATTACAGTTTTTCTAACTTTCCTTAGGGTGGGACTTTTTTTTAGTGTAAGTTTTTTTAGTGTAACTTTTTTATTTCAATTTGAATTTTAAAACTACGCGGAAATGACTTTAGGGTATAAAATGACGCACATTTTGACGATACAAAATAGTTGCTAGTTATTGTATTAAAAAAGTTATAGGGGTTGAAGTGTTAAAAAAATACGTTTTTTCAAGATATTTTATTCCTTTATTTGCTAATATTTGCAAACACGGAGTACGTGAACTGAAAGGACAAACTTCCATCTACAAGATCTATGCAAAATTGTTTGTCTCCTTTTTTCTCTTTTAGGAAAAAAACTCGTTTTCAAATTGATACTTTTGAATTTTTTATGCATATTTTTCAATCGGCTGCATCAACAATTCTTATCAAAGAGCGTAACAACGCCAGTTTATTTTATTAAAATGTTTATATTTTTATATTAATCCTTCTCCGTTAGTTTATTCACATCTTTATCACAGACAAACATACATAACACATAGTACATTTTGCACTACAAATCATCGTCACTAACACACCTGCGCCATCTGTTAAGCACAATGCGATTGATGATAAAGCTGATCAGATGGCAGTAGTGTGTTAACGTTAAACGCAAGAAAATCGAGTTAACGCGCTATCTGTGGCGAAACTACCAACTAAGAAACATTTGAATTGAATGTTTATTGCGTAATTGATGAAAGAAACTACAAGTGATATGTCTGTTTTCCTGTGATGACATATTCACATTTGTTTACTTACATTTATTTATTTACATTAAAATATTTATATATATATATTTTATTAATTTATATTTATCAGTGCACTGATCGTATCTGGTTTAGAATTCAAAAGATAGAAACGAACTTAAAATCTGATTCTGTCGGATTGATCGATGAGGTCGAAAAAGTTGCTGATCCCAATTTGTTATGAGTAACAGAATTGTTCACTAACTTGTATAGTCATGTTTAGTTTAAACGATACCATGCTTCAATTTACATCTCAAATCGTATTTCTTTACCTTAATTGCTGTGATTGAATGCCTACGATATATTTTCAACGTTAAACGGAAAAATTCTCACAAACAATCACCCTCTAAACAAGCACCATTCAATCTAACACTCGTACAATAGCAGCTCTTCCGCACCTACTCTCAAAGAATACCTTCACATGAACTCCCTCCGAATTGATTTCCCCCATTTAGCCATCGATTACACGTGAGTAAACACGACAATATCGAAAATGAAAGTTCTACCAACAATCACGACCAACGACGCACGAAACGGTCGCTAGTTTCCAGACGACCAAAACGACGACGAATGTTTAATAGAAGCAGGAAGTGGCACCCTTTTCCTACTTACCGTAACAAAAATAAAAAAAGCCCTTCGCTGTCGACCAACATCATCATCATCGAACACGTTCCCCAGAACCATGCAGTAGTTTGTCACGCTTTCCTAGCCACGTTAATTTGTCACCCGACAACTGATGCCTAACGAATTGTTTTCTTTTTCCCTCTCTTCTGTTTTTTGCAGAGTCCCAAGTTTGCTCCACCCATCGAGTTTGTCGATCAGGCCACGCTGAGTCCTCCCGAGGGCTACAAGGACGGCAGTGGGCTGTTGGACAATGCGCTCGGCGGCGCCCTCGGTGGGCACGTCTTCGGTGCACAACACATTCAGCAGCTCCAAGTTATCCAGCGGCTACAGCAGCAACGGGCGGCCATGTTGGCCGCTCGGGCTGCTGCCGGTCAGCAGGGACAACAAACGGGCGGCGGCACTCAGACCTCCCAAACTGGCACCGCCGGTGGTGGCGGTGGGGGAGGAGGAGTAGGTGGCGGCGTTGGTGGTGGGGCAGGACAAACAACTCAACAGCAGCAACAACAGCAGCAGCAACAGCAACAACAACAACAACAGCAGCAGCAGACCGTTTGTACCGAATGTGCCGAGTGTGCGGAATGTGCCGCCAAGCAGTTGCATGATGAAGGTAGGTGTGAAAATTAATGCTCCCGTTCTTGGAGTTAATTCCCGGGTGGCTTTGGGATTTATTGAATTAGGTTGGGCACAAGTGGGTTTGTTTATGAAACGATAGAGAACTGCGTGATTTGAAATCGTTCTTGCCACCAGTAGTGTGACAAGATGGTGTGTTGTGATATTGAGTCAATGCGACAATGTTAAATCAATATCGCAGTTAACGAAAGTTCATGAGGTATAGGCGATAATGGGAAGCCCCGAAATCTGTAGTAAATGATTGATTTTTTTTAATAAGTTTGGGTTAGCATCGCTATTCCGCATCTAGAGCTTTGCGGTTCACTCCAGCCAAAAGGAGTTGTACAGACTTCTTAGTGACGTAGCTGGCAGCTCTGGTCCAGATTTGATGTAAACATTTGGCATTTTTAACCTCCTACTTCGGAAAGCGCCCTCTTCATCTTTTGGTTGGTCGTAACTTAGGACGATTGGTAGGATTGGGTATGATATTAACTTTATTGGCTACAAATTAATCCATCACGGTTTTAACATGGCGCCACGATGCCAAATTGAGCCAAAATAAAAAGTTATCATCGTGAGTTCTAACGAATGAAGGTATTAGTTTTTTTCAGGCACGCCTTCTAGTTAACTTAGTTGTAGTTCAAATGTTGTATTTTTGAACATAGTAGGCAGAAAATAAGTCCTAGAATTTGTTTAAGATCTTTCTAGACATATTGCATCACTTATCACTGCAGCTATAAGGCTTTTGTACGACTTCAGTCCGGAACGTAGCCTTAACTTCTTGACGAACCCTGAATCAATTTTTTTGGATTGTTGAACGTAGTAAGGCCTGAACTCGAAAAAAATGCACCAGACAAAAATGTTCGCCAAAAGTTTATTATAGGATGTCCTATGTCCTATGTCGGATTTTCTTCAAACTTTCAGGGTATAAATTAATATGAATTATGTTTTGGCATAATTACTTTATTCAATTTTCTTTCCATCGCTGAAAGTCCGAGCCTTTCCCTTCAGACCCCTCATTACATTTTGTGCAATAGTGGAGCCGATCTTTTTGGTCACTTTCATCCATTCTTTCTTCAACTCCAGCTCATTCTTAAACACCTTGGACGATTTCCGAACTTTGGCCTTCATTATGGCCCAAAATGTTTCCACCGGACGAACCTCTGGTGAATTTGGGGGGTTGGTGGTTTTTGGTACAAGAACAACGTTATTTTCTCTGTACTAATCCAACGTCAATCGTGCGTAATGGCATGGTGCCAGGTCCGGCCAAAATAATGTCTCGCCTCCGTGGGACCACAGGAAGGGCAACAGACGCTTCTGGAGGCACTCGGTGCGGTAAATTCCCTGTTGATGGTACCCGTTGTGATGTACGGTTAACTCAGTTCACCGCATTGGCATATCGCCTGCCAGAGCAAGTATTTTATGGCGAATTTGTAAACTTTCTTTTTGTCTTCCGGAACATCAAACCGTGATTTGGCAAAGTAGAACTCCAGCCCCGGTATCTGCTTTGCATCTGCCTTGATGTAGGTTTCGTCATCCATAACCACACACATCGGTTTCGTTCACCACTCTCGATACAGCTTCTTTGTGCGGGACTTGGCCGCCATGTTTTGTTGATCACGCCGGTTCGGTGCCTTGCGGACCTTGAAAACACGAAGCCCAGCTCGTTTCATGGTTTACTGAATGAACCAGGCGGAACACTTTGCCTTTAGGGCCACGTTGCGAATGGAAAGGTTCGGAATACACTAGAAATAATCCAACACCTTCCGGGCCTTGACAGGGTCAGCTGACTTCGATTTTCTTTCACTTCCAGTCCACCGCTCGGTCGTCTGGGACTCCTTAAATGATTTTACCACCGAGACACAGTTATAAGGGTGATTCCCAGTTGTTTTCCGATCCATCTCATGGTCGCAGTCGGATTTTCCATGATGGCTCGCAAAATTCTCCGGCGATATTCTTCTTGTTTCGATGACATCTCAGTAACCACTGAACCGATTGTTAAAATTTTGTTATGCACATATAAATAATATACTCCAAACTAGTTATACTGAAATTTTCATCAATTTTTACCCACGAACTAAAAAGTTACACACGGATAAAAATGATGCATTTTTTTCGAGTACAGGCCTTAGTTTGCTGCTCGCCCAAAAGCCCGCAAAACAAATTGCAAAGGATTTTGGGAAGCCACCTTGCTACCGTTAACCGGATCCAACGTTTACTCCTTGATTGACCAAGTCCACGGTCCACTCGCCCACCCAAGGTCATCAGATCAGTGAGAGACAAAGTGAGGCGAAATCCTATCAGATCGATCCGGAAATTAGCTAAGCAAGCTGATATTTCAAAAACTACCATACAACGGTTGGTCAAAGATGACTTGAAATGTTCGTCCAGGACAAGAGTAAAACACCACCTTGTAACGGACCGAATCAAACAACTACGGCTGGACGCTCGAAACGTTTGGTGTCAGCTCCGATGAGAAAATGTTCACCTTCGATCCAGTATCTAATACACGTACAGACAGGTTTATTACGCCGAAGAGATTGAGGATGTTCCGGAAAACGTGAAATTCAAGTTTACAACCAAACATCCGGCTGGAATCATGGTTTTCAGACAGTTGCGTCCAATGGCTTGAAAATGCCTCCAGTATTTATCAAAGCTAAATTAAAAGTTAATACCGAGGTTTACATGAACATTTTGAAGGACCACATTCTGCCATGGATGAAAGCCAACTTTGGAGCACACCAACACGTCATTTTCCAACAGGACGGACCACCGTGTCATACCTCAAAAAGGACTCAAGCGTGGCTGAAGGAAAACTGGAATTTTTCCCGGACTTGAATTCTTTGGATTACTCATGGGCATATTGAGGCTAAGGCCTGTGAACGTTCTCACCCCAGTGTTGGCGCCCTAAAAGCCTCCATTACTAAGCCATGGAACACGATGACTGACTCATACATTGAGAAGGTTCGTTGCCTGTTGGAGAAGGTGATCGAGAAAAATTGTGGCATATTGAGTAATGTAATCATGAAAGGCTTAATAAACGATTCCCCAAATAAAATGATGATTTTTTTTATCACGTTCTATGAAAAAAACTTATTTGAAACGGAGGTATGGATTTTCGCATTTGTTTTATGGGACATACTGTACTCACGGAAAGAAGAAGCTACATCAGCGTTGTATTCAGTCTCTAGCCTTTGGAGAAGATTTGGTTTAATAGACTGGCGAATAAAATTCTCTGCGAACGGGAGTGTGTCAGCTTATAGAATCAAACATCTCGTTGTAAACAACAGAGACCGCTAGATTAACGTCAAATCCGTTGATAAGGTGTCTTCAGTTTATCGAGCTGAATTCGTTTCAAGCAGCATTGTAATCACACTGGTTAAAACCGTAGTCCTGTTTATGGGTTATCGATGGCTGGGGATCCTCAAATCGGCGTATGTTTAACCGTAGGACGCATGGATTGTGGTGGCGATCAGGTTTTGAAATAATTGAAGGGGCTTCAATCACTACCACACTGGTGCCATTATTCACGAAGGCCAAATCAAACAATCATTCTTTATTATAGGTCGAAGACTGAAACAAAATTCATGTAAGTGCTTTTGCCTTTATAGAGGCTTTTAGTCATTGCCTAGTACGCCTCTTTTATAATGGTTGTGTACAAACGTATTTCATAAGGAATGAGGAATAATCAAGAATTGAAAATAGTGTATACGGATAATCTGGATGATCTCTCCCAGCCGCATCGTGAAGGTTTGTATGCAGCATCATCTAATAATCTAAGTAATCAATCTGAGGAAAAAACGAAATCTGAGGAAAAACGAGTTGAACGCATAAAGAACGCAGAATTGAAGAAGTTGTCTACGATCACAAAATTGGAGCAGAAATTGTCACGTTTGAAGAACAATACCGGCGGTGTTTTGAAGAATTGTTGAATTTTAAATGACTATGACTAAATGTTCATGGTTTACATGCTTCATGACCTTACATGCTTGAATAATGAAATAATAAATAATTTGTTATACACACTTCAATTTTTTTTACAGAAATCTGTACAGTTGTACCGAATTCCAACAGCTGAACGTTCGGCAATCCGATTTTACGAATTTCGTTGAAATTTTACAGATATCTGTAAAAAAAATAAACGGATTTCGGTTAAAATTTTACCGAAATCCGTAAAATCGGATTACCAAACGTTCAGCTGTTGAGAATTCGGTAAAATTTTACAGATTTCTGGAAAATAAGCTGAGTGTGTATGTCTGTTTTGTATTCCACATAAAAAAATGTTGTATACACATGCATGTTACAACTTATTCAACTAGGGTAAATGAACCGTTTTTTTGGTTTTTTGTTCATATCCATGGAAAGTGCCACATAAGACTGATTTGTTCACACATAAACAGAGCCCACTGAGAAACACATATTTGACAAATGAAAACTATAAGTGGTGTTGTGTACACATAGGAAGTATGAGTGGTTATAAATAGCTATCATTTGTTGATCACATTGCAAAAAATTATGTGTCGGACACAAATATATTATCATTACTTTTCTATCAGGGAACGAATATATTCTGGTCATGTATGTATTTTGTTCACTTTGCTGTAAAATACATTATATACGGTGTTCGGTTTCTTAGTGCCAATATATTCAGGGGCGATAGGGGATAATATTTGAAGAAAAAAAAGTTATACGCATATAAAGAGAGATCATAGTTTACGGAGTTATTGAACTTTAATTTTTTTGGTACGTGTTAGTCTTAAATTGGCAGTAATTCAATATGATATTTAGCAAGATTATATTTCCTTCATTCGAAAGTTAAGAAAGTTTTCTACTTAAATTTTTTATATAAATGTTGAGTTGTTGTAATTTAGTGTCTTAGGGATAAACATGTTTTAAATTACTCATTTTTTTTTTAAATGTTTTTAGAAGAAAATAAACAGCAGTAATTGATTGAACAAATATATGGCTTTAAACGTGTTCTACATCTCTCTCTTTGACACAAACTTTCTATCTTGCTTAGTTTTTGTTTTAATTTGAATGCAACATGTTGTGCCTGAATTCAACCCAACCGTGGTAATGTCTGTGCGCAGGAAGCACAGCACACTTGATTACCGCGCTGCTTGGTGTCCAAGGAGAAGAATGTAATAGCTTAAATGTTTTCGAAACAGTACCACACGGCTTCTGAAAAACAACTATGTTTTTTCCAGAAGAGTTAGCAGATAGTTAATTTATTTATTTGACGTCAAACAAAGTAGACCAATACAAACTACATAGATAATCACATGTTTACTTCCTTAAACTGAACTTAAATGCTATCTTGTGTTAATTCGCTGATTTTTTAAATATTTTTGCAATTTTTTCTTAGAATGATTAAAGTCGCACATTTCACTATACTGATTATAGAGAGTCATCATGCTGTTCAGCGGTCCAAATTTAGCATAATCAGTACGGTGACGATCAGCCGCGAATAGATTACGATTACGTAATTGTCGAGTTGGAGCATAAAAATTCAGCTTTGATAAAAGATCAGTTGAGTCAATGCGATGTGATACCAAATCGTTTACAAACAAAACTTTTGCAAAATCCCTACGTTCTTTCAAAGTTTGAATATTGATCAGCATACAACGTGCCTCATATGCTGGTAGTGGTAAAGCTGTCCATCCTAGCCTGCGTAGTGCATATAATAAAAACTGTTTTTGAATTGACTCTATTCTTTCTTCATGTTTTTTTTATATAGGGGGACCAAACAATACTACAATATTCTAATATTGACCGCACATAAGCAACATAAAGAGTTTTAATTGTATAAGGATCTTGAAAGTGGTATCCAAAACGTTTTATAAAATTAAGCATATTGCCTGCTCTATGGATTATCGTGTTATAATGATCTACAAATGTAAGTTTTGAGTCTAGAATAATCCCTAAGTCTCTTATCTTATCGCATTTTTGGACAATTTCATTTCCTAATATGACTTGAACATTTGGTGTGCTTTGTTTTCTGCTGTACGTAATAAGATTACATTTTTTAACATTTAGTTTCAATAGACTTTTGCAGCACCATGTATGGAAGATTTGAATTTCATTACGAAATACATTAATGTCATTATCGTTCTTAATTTCTAGGTACAGCTTTATGTCATCCGCATATATGAGAAAATTAAGTTTTTTAAAATAAGTGATATGTCATTGACGTATAAGATGAAAAGAAGAGGTCCTAAATGTGAACCTTGAGGAACCCCCGATGTGACTTGGATTGGAATAGACATTTTATTGTTAAACTTTACAATTTGCTGACGATCAGTTAAATAAGACTCAATCCAGTTAAGTAGTTTCATCTCAAATCCCATCTTTTCAAGCTTGAAAATCAGCATTGGAATATCTAATCTATCAAACGCTTTGCTGAAGTCGGTGTAAAGAGCTTCCACGTGATTACCTTTATCCATTGCATTTAATGAGAAATTGACGAATTCCAGCAAATTCGTAGCTGTTGAACGTCCTTTGAAAAAGCCATGTTGTGCAGTAGTTATTCTATTTTTAACTTGGCTAAATACATTTTTATTTATAATCGATTCGAAAAGTTTTGGAATGCATGATATTATGGCAATGCCACGATAATTTCGGATATCGGATTTTTTGCCAGATTTATAAATTGGAATTAGGAAAGACTTTTTCCATTCTTTCGGGAATTCACCACTTTCCAGTGACTTATTGAACAGCCAAAATAAAGGAGTTGTAAGTTCACTTGCTAGATTTTTTATGAATACTGGTGGAAGTCCGTCAGGTCCTGGGCCTTTATTGGCATCTAATTGTTTAAGACCAGTAAGAATGTCTTGTACGAAGATGCTACTGACCCCAATATCCCTTGGAAAGTCAGGAAAGTATGAGAAATATTCTAAGTCACGATCATTATCCGAAAATTTAGTGTAGGTTTCTTGAAAAAATGTAGCAAAAAGATTACAAATATCTTCTGAATTATCTCCTACTTTTTCGTCCAATGTCATATTAGTTGGAAAGTTGCATGATTTAGTCTTAGTTTTAACGTAATTGAAGAAATTTTGCGGACATGACCTAATCTCACTTTCAGTCTTTGTATTATACTCCGATAGTGCGGAGGTTATAGCTAAGTTAAGTTGATCACAGATATTCAGATACCTTTCCAAATTAGCTTGATTATTGTGATTTCTGTAAATTTTGTGAGCCTTATGTTTCCGATTTTTCAAATTAGTGATTTGTTTGTTGAACCAAATTGGTTTTTTAGAAGCATTATTTCGTCTTTTTTTGTGAGTGGAACTTCTTCCTGAACTATTTCCAGTAACAATTTATGAAATGTCTCTACTGCACAGTCAACATTATTTTGATACTTTAAGACCTTTTGCCAGTCTGTGTTTTTCAATTTACACTTAATATTGTCATAATAGGCTTTCTTGTAATCAAAGACGTTTTCATAATCAAATTCATTCGGAATTTGTTTTTTATGTACAAATACAGAAAACTCGATTGCTGTGTGAAACGCCTCATTCTTCCATAAAGGATAAAGAGATTCACTAACACAGAAATCCTCTTGTGTATTTGTTAATAGAAAATCCAAGTAGCAATTTTGTTGATTTTTCACGTGGTTAATTTGGTTAAGCCCTAAAAACGCAACTTTCTCAAAAATGAAAAGCAATGTTTCGTTATCACCAACGACAGGAAGTAAAATACTCTCATTTTCCGAGTCAGGAATAAAATCTGCATTGCGCTGATTAAAATCGCCATATATATGAATTTTATATTCAGGAGGAAATTGAGTAATAGTTTCTTCAGCTGCTTGAAAAAATAATTCGTATGTTGACTTACAAGCTTGATCTGGTGGAAAATATACTGTTGCAAAAATATGAGTTTCACCAGCAATATGTGTTTTCACCCATACATGCTCAAATTCTTTAAATTTAGATGAAACCAGGAGTTCTGAACTAAAATTTGATGAAACTGCAATGAGAACTCCTCCGCCAGACAATCTTTGTGTTAAAAGTAAATCCCGGTCATCCCTACAACATTATAATCACTTCCAAAAATTTCTTCACTTTTAATACTATTATTCCAGCTTGTTTCGGTACCCAGGATAATCGAAAAATTGGAACCTAAAATATTTTTATGTATAACATTCATTTTTGCTGCACTTTTCATGCGATTGAAATTCTGGCAATACACCAGAATTTCGGTGGAAGGTAATTGTGGAGAAATTGATCGAAGTACGTCATTATTTAAAACTATAGATACATTACCGGGCGCGTCCGGTTCGTTATATTCTACCTCTGTAGAGTGCGTCAGGTCGTGCGAAAACACGGCCGCTCACAGGAGCAGGACGTGCAGTGCTGCGAGAAAGAGCTCCGCAGGGCAGGACTTAGTATATACTCCGGTGGAGCTGCTCGGTGACTTCTGAGGTTGTTGGTGATGTTATTGTTGTTGAGATTGTTGTTGTTGTGACTATGGTTGATGCTGCGGTTGTTGTTATTATTGTTGTTGATGTTGTTGTTATTGTTGTTGTTGTTGCTGTTGTTATTGTTGCTGTTGTTATTATTATTGAAGTTCCTCGTGTTGCGGTTATTATTATTGTTGTGGTTGTTGTTGTTGTTGTTGTTGTTGTTGTTGTTATTGCTGTTGTTATTGTTAGAGTTCCTCCAGTTGCGGTTATTATTATTGTTGTGGTTGTTGTTGTTGTTGTTGTTGTTATTGTTGTTGTTGTTGTTGTTGTTGTTGTTGTTGTTGTTGTTGTTGTTGTTATTGTTGAAGTTCCTCGTGTTGCGGTTATTATTATTGTTGTGGTTGTTGTTGATGTTGCTATTGTTGTTGTTGTTGTTGTTGTAGTTGTTATTGTTGTTGTTGTTATTGCTGTTGTTATTGTTATTGTTAGAGTTCCACCTGTTGCGGTTATTATTATTGTTGTGGTTGTTGTTGTTGTTGTTGTTATTACTGTTGTTATTGTTAGAGTTCCTCCAGTTCCAGTTATTATTATTGTTGTGGTTGTTGCTGTTGTTATGTTGAAGTTCCTCGTGTTGCGGTTATTATTATTGTTGTGGTTGTTGTTGTTGTTGTTGTTGTTGCTGTTGTTATTGTTGAAGTTCCTCCTGTTTCGCTTTCTACGGTTGCGGGATTTTTGAGCACCTATTTCCTGCTGTCGTCGACGCAGTTGACGCAAATCATAGGCTGACCAATCAGCTCTCCATACATTTTTGGCACCTAGTTGACGCCAGCCAGAACTGCCTTCTAAGGGCTCGTCGACATAAGATCTAGCGAGTGCAAGATCTTGAGCTAGCTCATCAGCAAGAGAGAGCTGATGGCTGTTGTTAATTGTTGCAGGTTCAGGAAGTTGCAAGGCAGCCACTGATCGCGATAAATATTTTACTTCGTTAAGGATTGCCGCTGCCGGGAATTCCTTTGTTACAACTTCAACTATGTTTAGTTGTATTGACGAAAGTTGATCTTCCAATTTATTAAAAACCTGCTCCAGTTTTTGCGCTATTTTGCCGCCGAGTGCTTCATTCATATGTTGCACGCTTGATTCAAAAGTGTCAGCGTTGCAATTGTTACGTACCACCGATGCCACCTTATTTATTGAGGACAACTCACTTTTTATGCTAGTGAGAATAGCTTCCATACCCTCAATAGCTTCCGAAACAACATTTGGTTTTTCTTGGTGGAGAGCAAGTCGGTGCATAACCTCTGTGTTTTCATTAATTTGCTTAGCCATCTCTGCTACGGTTACGCCAATTGTTTGGCATCGGCAGTCCAAATAGAATCTTGCTAAATAGCATAATTTTGAGTTACAGCCAATTTAAGACTACCATTTACCAAAAAAATAAAAGTTCAACAACTCCGTAATATATGAGATTTGACAATCTGCGTAGAACATTTTTTTCCTGAAAAATCATCCCCTATCGTCCCTGAAAATATGAAGAACTGCATCTCAGATTGTAATAGTTGTATGTATGTATGGTAGCCACCATCCCCTCTAGCCCTTGGCTTGGATGCAGCTCCACTTAATAGCAAGAACGAATTGGGCCACCGATCTGAATTCGCACTATCGCTGTATGAAGGGCCAAAAACGGAGGGGTGGACCCGTAAGCAGAGACACTTACACGAAATCCACGGGAAATTAAGAATCTCCTTCCAACGATATGATCCAACAAATCGAATAACAAAATCCGCAATACTCATTAAGCTTTCTACAGGATGGCTTGTTAAGAAGGGCGCGTCACTCTCCCTGAAACTGTTGGAGTAGAACTCGCAGCACCACACTCGAATCGGTAGGATAAGAAATGATACTGTTTGTTCCCTCCTAGACTCAGGCAGTCAATCAAACCATCGTCCAGTTTCAGCTTGAATGATACCCTGGTGCTCCCTCACAACCCAGTATTTATTATATTTATATAAATATAGATGTAATGTAATAATAATATGTTAAATATGAATATATAGTAGTGCAAAAAATTATATAAGGATATTTAGTTAAAATATATAATAGTTGGAGTTCACGAGCCTATGATAACCATGTTAAAATAAATTAATTTACCTGCTGAAATAATAATATTAAGGCAGTAATAATAATATGCAGCTTCGTACCACTTTGTATCACTGATAGATGACTGTATCTCTGGAATGTGATGGTCATCTTGTTATTCATTGAGGTATAAATATCAATAAAGCATTCAATTGTATATAAAACCATAATATTATATTATTACGTATTTAATCATGACATATAGATATGTAACCTTCTAGAATGAAGAGCATTTATTAATTTTGATTATTATTTGATATAATGCAATAACATAATTATACCGGCCGGATCACCAATCTGAAGCAATTAAAATTTTATTAATTATTTTATTACTTCTTCTGTTGTTTTGTTAGATCGTTTTCACATAAAAACCTCAATGCATCGTCGACTGTAAAACGTTTCATCTCTGGTTCAACAGATAGAGCAAGTTTTTTGAAACGGGAAGCTTTCTCAGGAAATGCAAATAGGTGCTCGACAACCCAAGCAACGGAACGATATCCATCAGTCCTTAATGCCGTTACCATGGCTGAAACCAATTCTGCTGTGGTGTGTTTTTCTCGCAAATCTTTGGTTTTACGGAGCCTGGTCCTAGGGGTTTCTGCACCAAAAGATATTTTCTTCCTTCCACCAACATTTTTCTTCGGAATATTATTCAAAATTTTAAAGTTTGAATCCAGCCATTTTGAATGTTTCAGGAAAAACATACTCTTTATGCGGTGGCACTTTGCGTATCGTGATTCAATATTTGTGCATCTCAGATTGTAATAGTTTTATTTAAAACCTAGATTGTAACTAGGTAGATTTCAACACAGGTGTTGTTACACATCGGATGCGTTTAGAATGTTTTCTATTTGAAGGTGGTTATAATATATACAAGTCCAATATATATGGGTTACCCTATTTGTCTACGAGATAAAAAATTGGTTTAGCAGCGTCAGATCAATCATTTTAATCAAATTAGTTGATATGCGCATTATAGACCCGGGTCCAAAATAAGCAAATGGATCCAAAATAGGCACATTATGATCAGCGCAAACTATCGATGTTTACCAGGAAAACCTAGCCTCAAAAATAGAGTTTACTATAATTTTGTGTAAGTGACTAGTTATTTTCATCAAATGTGGGATTGTTGTGCAAATAGTTTATAAAATTATTATGGAATACATCGAAAATGTTCAAACCTTCTACTAAGGGGTCCATTACTAGCATATAAACCCTATGTCTTATTTGAAGAAAAATGTGGTTTAAAGGAACGGCTCCCTATTCGAAAGCTTATCAGATTAAAGCTAACCTACCAAGTTATAATATGAACATGTTCAGTAAAATGATGCATGAATACATAGAATAACAGGTTTGAAAATCGGTTGCCGAGAATTGTCAACATGGCCGAAGTCAACATTTCCCCTATTAAACCGCTCTAATTCTTCTTTAAAACTTTTGATCCAAACACAGGGATCACTGCAGAGGAAGCTAGCAAACGCTGACGCAGCGTATTAAATTAATGGCAACAAAGTTGGAATTTTCGTGAAATTCGTGAACAATTTCCAACTGTTTTCTCTCAACAGAGAAGACGACAGTAACACCGGAACAATCAAGGATGCCATTTGCTACAAAGATTGACAGCAGCACCTCAGCATTTCACAGTCCTGAATGGAGATGGAGCTTTTTGTGTTCACTTCAAGATACCATATTCGTTTGTCTCGGCAATTCAATTTGAACCTGAACAACGAATTTCCATCGATTGGCTCTGAAGTGAAACTGATACGATGGCAGAACAACTACAGCATTAAAGTCAACAGGTTCTTTCTCCCTTCTTCGTTCGTGTCCCAATCACGAAACGATTGACTTTCCACGGTTCAACTGTTTCCGTTTGAACCTCATGTGCGATGGGGAACAGCGTAACTGATTGCCACGTTGACGGTGCTTTATAGTTACAACATGTGTTTGTTGAATCAACGGGGTCAAGTCCAGCGAGGCGCAAAATTTTACGTAGCGGAAGCAAATCGGATTTTCGGGAATCACTCACGCATGGTCGGGGATGGCAGCACGGTGGTTTGACATGAGCGTTATCGGCGGAGCATTCAGTTATTAGTCATACATACATACGGTGGAGCGGGGTTATTTACTGCTGACCGCTTCCGATAGCGCAAAGGGTCGCCCCCCTCCCCCTCACTAATACGAACAGCGGAAGTTCGGTTCCATTATTTTGACGGTGACATTGCCTAACCTGGTGGAACGCTGAGCAACAATTTGCTTCTGATTTGGATGTTTCCGTGACTAATTTGTTTCGCTTTTTTAATAACACCGTGTATTCGATTGGAGCTTGAACATATTAGACGGTACAGAATCCAATGTTAGATTTGCTGAGCAGTCACAAACTTGAAATAATAGTTGCAAAGCAATGGCTTAAGCTAGATTAACAGTTATGACTCTGACAATGTGATAGGGAGCTACGGGCTCGATTTAAAGACATTGTCAATCTGGAAACGTTGGATTTGATGTCCAACAAGTCAAGACACTTTTTCAAATATGAAATTCATGTCCATAGATGGCGTCTTAGTCAGCTTAGTGAGAAAATCTAAAGAATGCACCCAAGGCAATAGAACAATTTTAATTTGCCGTAGCAACTCTTACCGGTTAACAAACGCTTCGGAGTAACTCTTAAATACGCACAATATCGTTTGCCGTCCCAGTGGCCCAGGATTGGGTGGTGTCCCTTCTTCACTTATCACCATGTCGCAATTATTGTTGTTTCTTGTACTTTGGAGAATTACACGGATTTCGGTGGATGCCAACATTCGCCGCCTTTTGACGAGGAGCAACCAGGGAAATTTTCTAATGGAGCCACAATGTTTGTGGGAAAAGTTTTAAGTAAGGTCAAATTAATTCCAGAGCTTGTTTCTGCTCGATCCGGTGGGTATAAGTGGAAGCGGTTGTGGAATATGGTTCTGACAATCTGGCCGTCAGGAGGCACAAGATTTGTGATTCGAAAACTATAAAACATAAACACACATTAGAATGGATTTAATTCGATTTGAAGTATGAGGCAGTAAGGAATGTAGCAACAAGAAGTTAACTACATTAAAGTATTAATGAACAATTCATTAAAGAAGAAAGTTTATTTCTTATTTTATCAATTGTTGAACGTTTAAAAAAGTTAATTTATTACTGCAAAAATTTGAACCTCATGAAGAAAACTGTGGTAAAGAAAATGTGCATAAGCGCACAGACGTTTTTGAACCATTTTTATTACGACAGAATTTTTCAAAGTTGCTTCATTTGTAGAGTTTAATTCTTTCATTGCTAGATTGAGAACAAAATTATTGTTTAAGGGGACCTTCTCCTGGTTGAACACGAAAAAACCCCTCTTTTTTGAATTTTTCTCACGCCGAGACCAAATAAGATAGACGGTTAATTTTTTTTTTATTTTTTATTAAATACAAAAAATTATTGAAAAAAAATTTTTTTTTGACCAAAATAATGTGACACGCATCCGCTAGAGGGCGCTGGAAAAAAACGGCTTTTCTAGCTGTTGCCAAGATATCTCTTGAAGGAAGTTTCTGAAATCAAAAAATCAAACGGGGAATTGTTAGTAACATGATTTTTTATAAGATGGACTAAAATGAAGAAGATCCGATCAAAAAAAATAAAAAAATAAGCGGACTTTGAATAACAATCGTCCGGACGAAAACCGGAAGCCGCTGAGACGACAAAGAGAGTTGCCGGTAGTTTCAAGCGAAACCCTAACCTATCTCTCCGAGATGCCGCAAATAAGCTGGGTGTATCGTCTACAACCGTGCATCGAGCCAAAAAACGAGCCGGACTATCGACTTACAAGAAGGTAGTGACTCCAAATCGCAATGATGAACAAAATACGACGGCCAAAGCGCGATCCCGGAGGCTGTACACGACGATGCTGACGAAGTTTGACTGCGTGGTAATTGACGACGAAACCTACGTCAAAGCCGACTACAAGCAGCTTCCGGGACAGGAGTTTTATACGGCAAAAGGAAGGTGAAAGGTAGCAGATATTTTCAAGCACACGAAACTGTCAAAGTTCGCAAAGAAATATCTGGTTTGGCAAGCCATCTGTACCTGTGGCTTGAAAAGCAGCATTTTCATAGCTTCCGGGACTGTCAACCAAGAAATTTACGTGAAAGAGTGTTTGCATAAACGTCTGCTGCCTTTCCTGAAGAAACACGATTGTTCCGTACTGTTTTGGCCGGATTTGGCATCTTGCCATTACGGTAAAAAGGCCATGGAGTGGTACGCCGCCAACACCGTGCAGGTGGTTCCCAAGGACAAGAACCCTCCCAACACGCCAGAGCTCCGCCCAATTGAGAAATACTGGGCTATTGTCAAGCGGAACCTAAAGAGGACCAAAAAAACTGCTAAGGACGAGCAGCAGTTCAAGGCAAACTGGCTTTCTGCGGCGAAGAAGGTGGACAAGGTGGCTGTACAAAATCTGATGGCAGGGGTCAAGCGTAAGGCCCGGCAATTCGGATTTGGAAAAGCGGAAGCCTAACTGAATATTTTTCCTGAATTTTATAATAATTGAACTTGAAAAAGAAATTTAATTTGATTTTTTAAATAAACGATTTCACCGATTTACACGCGTTTTCCCTTGACCAAATTTTGACCGTATCACCCTTTATCAGAACGCTTCATTGGAACATGAGCGTAACTTATTTGTTATGTTGCACTGGAGGTCAAAATAACTTCATAATAAACATCACATACACTGGAAAAAAAAAAATAAGTATACAACGTCATAACTAAGCTTACTTAGCTGCTAGTTTCTCGACAGGTCTCGACTTACTCCAATGTTTGTTTTGAATGGTCTTGGCAAACCATTTGAGCAACACCAATGAAATGTCTAGTATATCGTATACGTGAAATAAACTCTGCTGTAACAAAATACGGTTTTAGTAACTGCAGATTTACTAAAATGAAACATGAAAACTAAGTGTTGAATTTTAAAGATGTTTTGTGAGCTACTTGGAAAGTGTACTGGGAGGAGTGTCTTGAGAAAATTCCTCTGCCGTACTTAATGGAGCATCATGCGGATGGAAAGTACATCTTCTGGCCGGACAAGGCATCTTCTCATTACGCCAAGAAGACGCTGAAGTATCTTGAGCAGAAAAAGATACCGTACGAGCGGAAAGAAAGGAACCATCTTTCCCCAGTGCCGTCCCATTGAGAATTTTTTCGGCTCCCTCAGTGCCCTAGTGTACAAAAATAATTGGCGGGCCAAGGATGCGAAACAGTTGACCACGAGGAATTGTATCCGGAAGACGGACGTCAGTGCCATCCAGCGCTCTTGTCAGAGCATCGCAACTAAGTTGCGTCGAACGGCTGACCTGGGCCTCTTCTCCAATATTCATGGACGTTTGTTTTTGAAGAATAAACATGTTTTAACCTAGAAATGAGAAGAAAAATTAGTATTTTCCATTAAATTGCAACAAACTTTGCTTATCTTGACAGATACGCGTAATTTTTTGCGTATGCAGACTTCTTCAGTGTTTCGTACTAATAACTCAACGAGATACTGAAGAAGTTTGCACATTGTAGACGAAATACGCGTATCTGTCAAGATAAGCAAAGTTTGTTGGAATTTAATGGAAAATACTATGATGTAGAAGGAGATGTTCGCTCATCACCATGAGGCACCAAGAGTGAACAACAATGTTTTTGGCTAGAATGAAAGATGTGAAGAGAAAGTGTTGAAAGGTCCGTCAGAGTGCGGCAGGTAGGAAAATTAACAGATGTTTTTGAAAATTGAGCGAAAGGGCATGTATCCAATGGTACTCGAACCATGGACGTCAATCTTTGCCTAACATCCCACTGCGGGGTAGGTTATAGCGACGGAACAAGTCCACCACTTCAACAGGCAAAAATTGACGCATGGAAAGACGCTCATGTACCACTGTGGCTTGTATAGTTTATTCTTAGCGATCTATTGTGTGCACTCTGTTTACTGATGCGCACATGGGAGAGGAACTCTCTCCTTTTTTGGGTTTGTTTTGATTCGCACCGACTGACGATCACTAAAGTTTTTCTCGTCGTCTCCAACGTAGAGACCTCGGAGAGAAACATCGTGAAGCGATGCGATACTGGTCCCCACCAGTATAATTAATGGTTACCACAATTTATGGGTTTTACATGCATTAAATGTTATGTTATGTATTCTCCGTGCGAGGAGTAACGATTATGATGTAGAGGACCCAGTGAAACAGCGTTAGAATTCTGTTTCTGCACTTCAACTGCTGTTTCATAAAAGACTGGCATGTGATTTTAAGCAGTACGGAATTGTATTCAAATATTTGTGATGTAGAAGGTTGGTTAGCATTCGCTGATCGAACACCCTAACCATGTCTCCCATCAGCTGCGAAAACAAATTAATAAAACCTTTTCAAAACCATAGAGATTTTGAAAATATTCAAGTGAAAGATGTTATAACCACTTGAATACCTCCATAAAACCTATTGGCTGCCATCAAAACCAGCATAGGGCCAAATGGCCACAGCTGTCAAGCTTCACTGTGATAAATTTGGTGTATTTATCTTTCCACATTTCAGTTATTCCATATATTTCAATATGGCGATTGGAAAAAAACCCCGTTTTGGCAACAAGCCAACTTATCATCGCAATGGCTACTAGAAAACTCTTTGGTCATTTGGTGACTTTCTTCAATGCCAATTTGCCGTTTAATGCATTTACTGCAGGCAAAATGGTTTTAAAATGCTTTTTCAACTGACCATAATAAGATAATTAGAATGACTCCTAAAACGTAATTTCAAAACAGCATTTTACGAGTTCATAAAGTCAAAATAAAACCTTTGATAGGAGTAAAAGGAACTTTAGAAGACAAGATCATTGTAAAGAAGCTGTGTAAGTTTTCATAAACCTGACTAATAGCTGAAACCTTTTATCACCTTCTGGTACCACAATTAAACCAAATTGACTTCCAGTGGCTATAATAAAACTTTAATAAAACTTAATAAAGCTGGATGGTTTTGGCAATGTTAATTGGGATATGGTGTGTATTGATGCATCCTTTTAGAAGAAAGATTAATAACAAACACCGTTGCCATGCCCGGCTTCTCTTGTTTTGACATATTGCAGAAGGTTGCCTGAATTCAAAAGGAATCATCACTGTTTTTTCCTGTAATATTTTAAACAAAAGTTCAACTGTGTATTGTACAAACAGTAAAGGTTTTTGAAGAATAGAGTGAGATTTACCCACTTTCATAAGTTGGCTTACCCATGGTTTGACGTTTCGGTCTGTTTTATGAATATGGATAAAAGATACTCAATTCGCTCACTGTGCAAAAACATTGTTTATTTTGGCAACACACCTGAATAATCGAATGAGTGAAATATTTACCAGAAATGGGTCGAATTAGTTTATCCAGTCGCAGATTAATTCTGCACAAATGGTTTTCGTAAATGTTGTCGTTTTGAGAGTTGGCAAAAAGCGTGAAGTATACTAAATCTGCAGGTTGCAAGATTGTTAAGAAGTCTAGAAAAACGTGTTGTCTTGAAGAAAGTAGACATTAGTATCAGAACTGTGCAGAGTTTCAATAAGCGCAACAATATCAAAACCTACTGTGGTAGATATAGTAGTTCAATGATAATATTGATAATAATAGTAACAGTAATAGTTTTTGTATTTTTGTAAATATATAAGAATTATTATATTTACTTTATTGTGAGTGTATTTTCGTAAACGTGATTATAACTCGCAAGAAGGATATTCACATAGAAGCGTGTGAAAAATCAATCAAAGTAGGTGAATGTGCATAACCGACGCAGTTATCTGAGGGATTTCTTAGAGCACAGTTGTGCATAATGTTGAGACGATTGACCGACCCTGGAAACCTCGGCCAGGTCACGACAATGACACAGTTCGTAGTGAAAAGTAAAAATTAGAACTGTAGTGAGGATGATCGTGAAATTAAAACTTAAGTGATGAAATCTGAAATTAAAACGTCAGCGAGAAAAAAAAAACAATCTCGAACGGAAGTGAAAAATAAAATGGCTCCGGTAGGCTCCCTGACGAAAAGGGCAGTGGAGTAGGCCGAGAGTGCAAAGAAATGGAAAAAAAGAACGATTGTTTGCAAAATAACCTCTCCGACGAAAGGATGGAAGAGGAAATCTCCTCGGTAGGCTCCCTGACAGTTAAGGGCAGGGGAGTAGGCCGAGGAGGCGTAAAATTACAAATAAAGGCAGAAAAGAATAAAATAAATAAATTAAATAATAGCCTCTCCGACGTCAGGGGTCAACTTAATTTCAGTTATTGAGAGTGTTCATTTTTGATTGATTTTTACAGACATTAGAAGACGTTGGTTTTATTTTTATACGATTGGACTAAAGGGCGATTCGGTCAAAATTTGGTCAATATAAACTTGACGTATTTCTTTCAATTTTGCATTTAAAAAACCTGAACACCCCTCATTTTGAAGGTGTGTGTGTGTGTAGAATGTTGTTCCTATTTTGATTTTGGAATTCACTCTTCAGTTGTCAAAATGCCGTCCAAGCAAGAAGAGCAGCGTATCAAAATTTTGCTCGCGCATCGCGAAAATCCGAGCTACTCGCACGCAAAATTGGCAAAATCGCTAAAAGTTGCCAAATCAACCGTTACAAATGTAATTAAAGTGTTTGGGGAACGTTTGTCGACAGCCAGGAAGTCTGGATCGGGGGGATATCGAAAACCGGAAGCCTCTGAGACGACAAAGAGAGTTGCCGGTAGTTTCAAGCGAAACCCTAACCTATCTCTCCGAGATGCCGCAAATAAGCTGGGTGTATCGTCTACAACCGTGCATCGAGCCAAAAAACGAGCCGGACTATCGACTTACAAGAAGGTAGTGACTCCAAATCGCGATGATAAACAAAATACGACGGCCAAAGCGCGATCCCGGAGGCTGTACACGACGATGCTGACGAAGTTTGACTGCGTGGTAATGGACGACGAAACCTACGTCAAAGCCGACTACAAGCAGCTTCCGGGACAGGAATTTTATACGGCAAAAGGAAGGGAAAGGTAGCAGATATTTTCAAGCACACGAAACTGTCAAAGTTCGCAAAGAAATATCTGGTTTGGCAAGCCATCTGTACCTGTGGCTTGAAAAGCAGCATTTTCATAGCTTCCGGGACTGTCAACCAAGAAATTTACGTGAAAGAGTGTTTGAATAAACGTCTGCTGCCTTTCCTGAAGAAACACGGTTGTTCCGTATTGTTTTGGCCGGATTTGGCATCTTGCCATTACGGTAAAAAGGCCATGGAGTGGTACGCCGCCAACAACGTGCAGGTGGTTCCCAAGGACAAGAACCCTCCCAACACGCCAGAGCTCCGCCCAATTGAGAAATACTGGGCTATTGTCAAGCGGAACCTAAAGAAGACCAAAAAAACTGCTAAGGACGAGCAGCAGTTCAAGGCAAACTGGCTTTCTGCGGCGAAGAAGGTGGACAAGGTGGCTGTACAAAATCTGATGGCAGGGGTCAAGCGTAAGGCCCGGCAATTCGGATTTGGAAAAGCGGATGCCTAACTGAATATTTTTCCTGAATTTTATACTAATTGAACTTGAAAAAGAAATTTAATTTGATTTTTTAAATAAACGATTTCACCGATTTACACGCGTTTTCCCTTGACCAAATTTTGACCGTATCACCCTTTAGATTGGCGTTTCGTGTCCTTTTCAGTTTTTATAATTTTACGCTGGCTACGAAAATAGTACAATGGATCCGGAGTTCAACTGGTTATAAAAAAAACTGTTACTCTTTGACAGACGACTTCTTGGTTAACAATAATAAATCGTCATAGAATAAATGTGCAGTTCAATACAATGAAGACAATATCGCTTTAAATGACGATAACTTTGAATATAGCGATTTTGTTTAAATAATTATTTTACAAGTTGGACATTTTAGACGTTTACAATCATGAAGTGATAATTCGTTTAACAGAAATTTTCGTTTCCGAAAATGCTTTCTTGGTATTCACCATAACTATTTACTGATATTAAACTTGATGTCAATGTTTTTAATAATAAAAATAATAAAGTGTAAGATTGTGGAGCCTTAACAGTAATGTTGATATAAAGAATTGATGGATTAATGGCTTATAATATATCAGAAGCAAATGATATCAGAAACAATACACAAATTCTAAGATTTGATGATAAGATTGAGTAAAATCAAGGGGTTCCGCTCTCAGTAATAGTAAGAGTAATAGTTTTTGTATTTTTGAAAATATATAAGAATTATTATATTTACTTTATTGTGAGTGTATTTTCGTAAACGTGATTATAACTCGCAAGAAGGATATTCACATAGAAGCGTGTGAAAAATCAATCAAAATAGGTGAATGTGCATAACAGACGCAGTTGTCTGACGAATTTCTTAGAGCACAGTTGTGCATAGATAATGTTGAGACGATTGACCGAGCCTGGAAACCTCGGTCAGGTCACGACACCTACAAGAAGTAGAAAGCTCCCGAAAAGGACGGACTTACCGATAGCCTCTCCGAAAATAAGGTCACGGAACTTTTATAGCGTTCTTTTCCAAAAGCTGAACCAGTGCATTTTGATGGACGCTGAGACGTACGTCAAATTGGATACCAGTACACTTCCGGGGCCGCAATTTTTCCACGCTGAGCAGAAGACAGGTGTCTGATGATTTGTGATACATCCAAAACGAAAAATTTGGGAAAAGGGTTTTGGTGCGGCAAACCATTTGCTCCTGTGGCTTGGGGAGTGACGGGCACAATCAACGGTGAAAAATACAGAAAAGAATGTGTCAAAAAATGGCTTCTACCCATCTACCGTAAGCAAACGGATCCTTCATTATTTTAGTTGGATCTGACATTTGCCCATAACGCTTTTACTACTATGGAGATGCTCAAGAAGGAAAAAGTTGATTTTGTCGATAAATACCAAAATCCCACAAACTGCCATGAACTGCGTCCAATCGAAAGATATTGGGCAATAATTAAGCGGCACCTTAAGAAATATGGAAGAGAAGCAAGCTGTATTGACTGCTTGAAGAGAATTTGGTCTGCAGCACAACGAAAATTACGAAGAAAGTTGTGCAGAATCTAATGGGAGGTATCAAAAGGAAAGTCCGAGCGTTCTTCAGCAATGAGAAATAATTGTTGATTCTCATTTATATGAAGCAAAGTTATGAATTTGTTCGAAAATAAATAATTTCTATTGAGAAACAGGTGTCCATTTTCTTAAATGAACCGAAACATCAGGTGTAGAATGCATATCTGTTAATGATATTATGATAACTAGAAGACTGAAAGCCGAAAACATAACCTCAAACAAAGTCGATCACCTTCATTAATTTTAACTAACACTCAGCCTCTCCTCCTTATGGTTCCCTTAATTTTTTTTAGCAGTTTGTACCAGTAATAAAAGCCTAACAGTGCTTTAAAGTAACGCAAACATGTACCCCCAAATGGAAGCAAATCTCACTTTCACTTCACTCTCCTCGAGGGAATAACCGCAATGAGCTTTCTAGGTATATAAACGACATTCCGAATGTACCTTCGGCCCCAAAAAGTCATCCCTTTTCAAAGTTTCATCCTTATCGAGAAAAATTGTTCCACTTATCGTGGCTTCTTTTTACCCTTCTTAGATAGAAGGGTACATAGCTCGTGTCATGGGAAAGAAGGTTTCAGGTCAGCTTCATCCATTGAAACGACATGACAACTCAAAATGTTCAGTTTTTAATTTTGATCGAAATTCGGAACCACATACCAGGACCTTAGAAAATCATTGCCTAAGTAGGTTTGAAGACCACCATAGGTGGATAAATTCAGGATTTGCTCACCTATCAAGTATGTGTGTCTTTCCCCATCTAAGTAGAAATGGTACTTTGTAGCAAAAATGTGCGAACGCTCGTCGGATGTGTCGGAGTCAAGCTCCGGAACCCTCTTTAAAAAAAAAGACGCATTTCGACGAAGACGAAAAAAAAAACTGACTCGACAGGCAATTTTCTACTTCAGTCAGCATTTCGCCGATGATGGATCCTCTCCATCGCGGAAACGAGCATGACTGAAAGTGGCTCCGTCTGGTTCGCAGAAGAGATTTGGCTTGTTTCATTGAAGTATTTTTGCGAAAGCAGGTTCGGGACCGCTGCGGGTCCAATTTTCAGCCAGGATCGGATGGCTCCGCACCGCAAGAAGATTAATTGCAAGCACTTGCTACGGTATCTTTGTCGGCTCGATCCCGGTCCTAACCGGAGTTGGTGGACAGAGAGGATTGCGGTTTTTTCTTTCCCCCGGGAACATAACATTGACGTCAGCGGTGGAAACAATGCTTTCCTTTGTTGCCATCCCACAGCACTATCTCTCCCATGCACAAATCAAATGCGACAATGGGCTCATATTGCATGTGGTGATCGGCGGTGGCAGGGGAGGGGAAGCTAAACGGAAGGACGGTGGACCTGGCATTGCAACCACCCGCACCGGCCGTTGGACTCATTGAACCATGTTGGTCCGGCAATACACCCATCCGGATGGGGAGCAGATCCCGCAACTTGAATTTGTATGGATGTAGAACTCAGGAAGAGACAACTGGCAAACAGTTGATGAAGTAGTTATCGGAGAGTTAAGAGCGGGTGCAACACGAGGAGTGCCAAACACAAACGGCTCTTTTTATTTTGCAGGAAGTGGCGCAATAGTACAAATGCAGGAGCAAGAATAGCAGTGGCGTGCGTGGGATTAGGTCAACCAAAAAAAAGGGGGCAACATCGAGTTAAGTTTTACTAATTGTCAGTGCCTACACAGATAGAAAGAAACTTTTAATTTTCTGCGTTATCTAATGCACATAAAGGGAATGCTAGATTTGGCAGAAAATAATGGGATATTTCATGTGAATTTAAGCCGGATAACGCCTAAATCTAGTCTGTAGATTGCAAACATTGTTGTATGGCGCAAGCAAGATTGCAAACAATTTCGCTGCTTACGCCTCCTCTGGTTTGGAATTAAACCAGGAGAAATTTTACACGCTCGTTAAAATTACTTATTTTTATCTGCGTAGAGGGAAAAGCGGTAAATAACATGGAAGTAATATGCAGAAAAATGTCATGAAATTTCATCACAAAAAAGTAAACTAAACTTCGTCAACTGAAAATGAACATCAGGATTTTCGATTGAATAAATTAGAGTTTGGTTCGTTGTGCATATATATCATGTGATAGGTTTGTACTAACTTCAATAATGCATGTCCACGCTAAATTTCGGACACTTTTCTTTCAGTGTAGATTTTGAATTATTTCACCGATCGCTGAAACGTTTCACTCATATGACAGCTCTGTGGCGTCCCACCATTCAATTCTCAGCAGAAGATTGGATGGTCGGACCACGCTCTTACAAAACAGCTACTTACTTGAGCGTCCTGCTCGTACGGTGTTCCAAGAAGTAAAAAGAGGGCAAGTCTTCCTCTGGGGGAGCCAAGTGCTCACCGTAGATGTACGCTTTGGGAGAGCGCGAGAGCGAAAGAGAGTAGGTGCTTACTCTGCTGTGTTCACTGACAGCAGGGGTGGACATGATCCACAGGAAATAATAACTGCGGATGAACGCTCCAATAGGGATGTAATAGGGTAACCTATATCCCACAAGCTCCACTTTATTTCGTGGTACAACATGTTTACATTCTTGTTGGATTTGGTAAAATGGCGTCGAATTAAGTGAAAGTGAAGAACTCATTTTGTACCGTGTTTAGTGATTGTAAATCATTTGACCAGCGCTTGACTATGGATCAGATGGTTGGCAGCGGAACAAACCGAAAAGAATGCTCCCGCCTAATGGACAAGAACTCTTCGTGGCTCGCAAAGTTGGAAAATCAAAATCATATGTGCAAAAAGTATAGCAGATGGAATGAAGGCATACAAATTGAAAAATGTGCCCAAACGTGATGACAAGCAAATTTTCACTACATAAAGTCGTGCTAAGGAGCTTTACATCAAGATTTTGCAAAAAAAAATGTTGTACAGTAATGGATGACGAAACACATGTACTCGAAGACTTTAAATAGCTTCCCAAAGCCAGACTTTTTATAGCGGCATGATAAAAACCGCCGTTGCTGAGTATTTCCGGCCAAAGAAGGTGTCTTAATTCCCCAAGAAGTATTTGATTTGGCAGGCCATATGTAGTTGCTTTCGAAAATCCCAAAAGTTTCGTCTCTATTGTCACAATCAACAAGGATGTGTACGCGAAAGAATTCTTGCAAAAGAAGTTGCTATGGTTTATAAAAAAACATGGCTCTTCTGCAGTTTTGGACTAATTTAGCCTTTTCGAAATCCGTCCTGGAATGGTATAAGCCCCAAGAGGTCAAATACGTGCCAAGACTAGCCAATCCGTCTAACTGTCCAGAACTTCGCCGGATAGAAACATACTGGTCACTGGTTGAGCGGAAACTCTTCTAAACTATGAAGAAAACAAATGAGATCGAAGATTTCTAAAGAATATGGAGAACTGCCAACTGGGTGTACCACAGAAATTTGAGAATTTTATCGAAAGAAGAATTAACAACTTTAACAACTGTGTTCACTGTATATATAACTCTAGTATACTGAGATAAACAATCGGTTTTGTAGAATTATGCCTGGAATTCTTTTGCTGACATTATCTCAGTGTCCGAAATTTAACAATGACAGGCTTTACGAATCATCTTCTTAGTCTTAGTCTTATTAGGACCATATTTGTATCATAATATTTCACCAAAAACAAACTCGATTGAGTGTTACTTGTTCCAGTTCCTCGAGTATCCCACTTACAAGATCTTGCTTTTTTTGTCTAGTCATCTCGATTTAAAACAATCACAATTTTTACGGTTTTGTAGTCCGCGTTCAAACGACAAGTCCAACCCATTGTACACTTCTAGCCTTAACGGCTATCAGTATACTACATGCTTTTTCTCCATACGTCGTCAAAGATGGCACTCAGCTCACGTTGTTCAAAAACTCTAAGCACTTCCAAGTCATCATCAAGTATTGCTCGATAGAGAACTACCGGTCCTATCAGTATATTGTACACTTAGTCCGAGTGAACGTCAAGATCCCGCGACTGAGATTTTTTATGCTACAGTTGTTATCTCAAGCAACTGACATAATAGGTTGCGGTAACATGATTGCAACTTAATTGAGTTGCATTAAAGAAAAGTTAACTAATTTGAAACAAGTGTTCTGCTAGAGTTCTGCGGTCACCAATTATCAAAGGTACACCATTTAATTCACTGCATCACAGATCGGCCTACAATGTATTCTTCTTTAGCAAGTTTTTCTGTTTTTCTGATCACCTAGCACGTTCTTCCAAAAATATTCTCGTCGTTAGGAAAGCAGGTGAACTGGAGGGATTTATTTATTGCTAATCTAACCTTGCTTGTTAACACTTCTTCATCCTTCTTTCAATCAAACCTCTGGGTGGCTATGTTGTAAACAGAAGTTGTCTCCATTCTATTCGGTCGATGGTTACACTTTGCCAACCTGCGAAAGGTTCGCAGGTCGCCTTCTACCTTGCTCATTCCGTGCCACTTCTTCTTGTGTCCGTCGGTTCATTAAACAGAATCATTTATACTCGGTTATCGTCCGACATGCCTACGATATGCCCAGGCCACCTTAGTCGACCAATTCGTTCACCTCATCCACATTCCGTCTTTCATCTGCTCTCCACTGTAGCTCGTACGCAGTTCCTGCGGTTCAGAGCGTGCTAGTCCTCTACGAACATTGTCCATGGTTTGAAGTCGACGAGAACTACCGGTCTAATTAATGTCGTGTTGGTTTGCCAGCTTCTTAGTTCGGCAAACTTTGTTCGATCTTAGCGTCATTCGGAGTTCAAAGTAGGCACAGTGGCTAGCCATACTGCACCTTTGTAACTCTTTGCTGGTGTCGTTATCGGCGGTTGCAATAAAGCTTAGATACAGATTCTGTCTTAAGCCTGGTATACGTTTCTAACATTATTTCGAAGTCCATGCTATAATATTCTCGCCTTAGCGTAAAGTTGGATGGACTAACTGAAAATCGTACACTCGTGTCTATCCCCACTCTTCAAATCACTCTGCTCCACTCTCTCTCTGTTTCTCTCTCTCTCTCCACAATGCTAGACTTAACAGCAAAAACGACAATCAATACCTTTGTCATTCTCCTCTCCAAGATTTGAAGACACAAATGTTATCCTATTGAAGCCAATTTTTTAACTTAATAAGAAATAGGTGGTGCATGCTAAAATTAAACCCAACAGCGGGAGATAATTTCTCACCCGTGTTTGGCAGTATTAAGAGAGGGGCAGATTGCTAGAACCAGAAAAAAGCAATAGGTAGTATAAGAGCCCGATCGGTTGCATAACCTTTCACCAGTCAAGGGGATTTCCTCCCCCTTGCCTACACTGCATTGGGAGCCTGATTCGGATACTACCGTTCAATGCCCTCCGCTCGTTTTCAAACTTGTATCTTTCAATTTCAAAGCCTGCCTTTACGCTATACGGAACTATCAATACACTTTCTCTGCATGTCTATTCGTTTTAGCAATAAATTACCGTCCACTCCTAGCGCTTTGCATGGAGATGAGCAATTATTTGCTTAAGATAAATTTCATTAAATAAGAAGTGTTGCACAAAAATTATCAATCCATAGAAGGTTAGCAATTATAATAATGAATTATTTTGGGTGTCGTGTAGTAATTTATGGCTTGAGGGGTCTTATCCAAAAATCAAAACTTGTATAAAAGTTAACGACTCATTCATCATGAAACGCAACAACATCATTCTTATCAAAGCAAATATATACATTCTTTCTCGACAACCTGAGCTGGAGAAAATAACATATGAATACCTAATTTTGATCTTGATAACTGGCTTTGGTTTTAAGAGCCCGGCTTAAGAGGTAGAATACCTAAGCAAAATACCTAAGAATTGCAAGCAAAATATCCCTCGAATAACAAAACTTGTAATTCGGGA
Source organism: Aedes japonicus (assembly GCA_034211315.2). Lineage (NCBI taxonomy): Eukaryota > Metazoa > Arthropoda > Insecta > Diptera > Culicidae > Aedes > Aedes japonicus. Next base: position 73,067 of record JASCZW010000647.1, read on the forward strand.
TTCCTGGGAATACCTTAGAGGTACTACCTTGTATTGTTTAACATACCTCAATTTGCTTTTCGCATAACATTGTGGGAACATATTTATGATATTATTCTCAGGTATTTTAACTCTTATGCAGCGCTCTTAAATACCATGGCCAGTTATTAAATTATTCGTTCCTGCTAGGGAAGGATGCATCTTGCACAATGCCATCCGATTTCTAACTACAGATGTCTATGATAGTAGCATGAGTTTTCGGCATCTTCTTGTGTTCCAATTCTCGAATTAATTTTAATTTTTACTTAAACTTGACAGATGGAAAATAATCGCTTAAGTCTAACTATAATTTAGAAGAAAAATTAGTAATCTCCATTTAATTCCAACTACCTTTGCTTATCTTCGACAGATACGCGTATTTCGTCTACAATGTGCTGACTTCTTCAGTGTCTCGTACCAATAACTCGACTTAGTACGAGACACTGAAGAAGTCTGCACATTGTAGACGAAATACGCGTATCTGTCGAAGATAAGCAAAGGTAGTTGGAATTAAATGGAGATTACTAATTTTTATTCTAAATTATAGTTACAAGTATTCCACTAAACAGCTCAAACCCTCTAGGACGCTTAAGTCTGTTATTCCAGCTGACTTCTTTCTGACAGACGGCAACTAAATTTTGACAGATATCTTATCGAAAGTTTGTTGATGAATATCATAGGGATTTTTATCGATTAATTGATTATTTTTCATCTGTCAAGTTTAAGTAAAATTAAAATTAATTCGTAAATTGGAACACAGCCTAAGTGAACATCTAAGTATCACTCCCCTCCTATCCCTTGCTGATCATAAGTACCTTGCCAGGTGTTGTGCAAAGAGATCGAAGGATAAAAAGCCTTTTACATCCAAGGCAGCTCATTTGGTGCTTCCATTGTCTCTACAATCACCAATCCAGGAGAGTGTATGGTTTGAAATTGCTATGCTATAGTATGCTTAATCACCCCTTGTATCAGAGATACAAACCTTATGGTTTCTTAACGATATCCGAAAACGAACTTCAAATTAAGTCACGTGAGAGTAATTTTGTTTTCAGTGTTTCTTTTGTTTTCAAGGCCTACAATATTTCTATGAACTGTTCTACTGGTCTGCCTCAAAAATAGCCAAAGTGTTAAAATTCCCAAAGTCCATGGTGTGTCTTGTAATCAAACGTTACAAGCATACTTTGAGTGCAGATCGTGCAGAGTGCACAGCGCATCTATCATAAAAGTGGCTCTAGGGACAAAGGGCTGAGGAGAAAGGTGTTGAGGTACGTGAAAGGCAACCCAGGGGTTTCCATTCCTGATTGGGCAAAGAAATACGATTCCAACTTTTCCACGGCAAACATACTTTTGCATATAAAAACTAATAAACGATACATTAAAAACTTAAAATCGTTCCACAAAAAACGCATTCATGACCCATTAAACTCTGGTCAATATCCATAATAAAATGTTTATGATCCATAAAATGTATCAATGTGATCCATAATTTATACAAAATTTAGCAATAAAATGTCAAAAATGTACCGTTATATATCTAGGGTATGATCAGTAAAATTGTACGAATTACCCATAAACATATAGCGAATTTTCCATAAAAGGTTCAATATCATTCCTTAAAGTTGTAAAATTTATCCACAGAATGTAACATTTGTGCACTAAAATACGTGCACATGATTCATAAATTATTGAAAATGTTCCATAACTAAATTGTCTATGATCCATATAACAATGAATAATAATCTATAAACTCATATAAATGATCCGTAGCAAATTATTCTTATAGAAAATTTTCTCAACTACAATTTTTCCAAACATTAGTTCTCAGAAAAAAAAAATCAAACAGCTCCTCTGTTAGACACACTATATTGTACAATGTGACATAGTAGCCACGATTTGTTATGCTGTACTCCAAATGCTAGAAATATCAATGTTTCCTGCTGAGCAGTTGAGGATTGAAGAACTAAGGAAGTAGAAAGCGGTCGATGTTTCCGATATCGTCTTCAATTTAACGACTGATTCAAGCATTTGCCCGGTATAATGCAAACGGAGGATGTTTTTTGTAGTTAGGACGGCAAGCGTTTGCCCGGCGTAATTTTATTTAAAAAACATTTAAATAACAGTTTGATCAAGCTTTAAATTTGACATGTAGAGTAACTGTCCCCATATTAATGTCATTGTTCCTTTATTCATCCTACGATGGATCAAACAATTGGGCAGTTGAAGGATCGGTTTCGTTTTCTAATAATGTTTGCTTGCTTTTAATAACCACAACAAACATTACTAACTAATCCAGTCACCTGTCCATTGTTTAATTCCAGTAGGATGAATTGCAAAGTGATGAGATTAATATTGGAAAATCTCCCTAGTTCTTTACATGCAGGAGTTCTCTTTAACAAATTTATTGGGAAACATGTGTCGCAGTTGCGGTCGTAAAAGAACGTGAAATCGCGAAAGTAAATCAGCTCTTTGAAAAACTGAAAATCTTCCAAAAAGCAATCCTTCTTTAATAGCATCGTTTGAGCCGCATAGCTAAAGAAACGGACATGTTAATAGATCTGATTTATTAATTCATTGATCATGTGTATATATTTAAGTTCACAAACGTTACATTCTAAGGATCAATTTTACAACTTTAAGGAATGATATTGAACGTTTTATGGAACATTTGCTATATGTTTATGGGTAATCCGTTCAATTTTATTGCTCATACCCTAGATATATAACGGTACATTTTTGACATTTTATTGCTAAATTTTATATAAATAATGGATCGCATTGATACATTTTATGGATCATATCCATTTTATTATGGATACTGACCAGAGTTTAATGGGTCATGAATACGTTTTTTATGGACTGAATTTCAATTTTCAATGGATCATTTCTTCAGTTTAAAGGTGCAAACTTAGGGCTGCCCTTTTCCACCGTGCGTAACATCCTTTCAAGAGATGGATATACGTCTTTTTGTGCCAGTACACATCCGAATCACTCCCTGAAACAAAATTTAGTGGTTAAAAAACGAGCACGATAACTACACGAACGAGTTTTGACGAAATTTGATGGCTGTATTTTAACGGATGACGAAACCTATGTCAAAATGGATTATAATCAAATTTCCGGACGAAAATTGTACCTGACAACTGGTCGTGGGAATGTCTCTTCCAGGTATAAATTTGTTTTTGCTGATAAGTTTGCTCGGAAACTAATGATTTGGCAAGGATTCTGCCTTAGTGGCCTTAAAACCAAGGTCATCTCACACACTGACGTCGAAGGTTTACATTAAAGAGTATCTTGTAAAAGCGGATTTTACCCTTCAGTAGGCAACACAAGACCAACGTTATGTTTTGGCCGAATCTAGCCAGCTGCCACTACTCTAACGAGGTACTAGAATGGTATGCTGCAAACAATGTTAATTTCGTCGCCAAAGATATTAATCCTCCGAATTGCCCTGAGTTCAGACCGATCGAAAAATATTGGGCAATTGTCTATTGGTCAAAAAATTGTCTGAAGAAATGTCTACGAGATGGGATGGGGGGATCTGAGATCTTCAAATATGTGTCTACATGGTTTATGAACAGGCCCTTAGGGAACGTCCATTAATTACGTCACGCAAAAATTGACTTTTTTTTAACCACCCCCCCTGTCACGTTTTTTGTATGGACCTCCAAATTGTTTCTTCCAGAGCGGACACACTTAGATTTTTTTACAGAAATCTGTAAAATTTTACCAAATTCTCAACAACTGAACGTTCGGTAATCCGATTTTACGTAAAAAATTTACCGGATTTCGGTAAAATTTTACCGAAATCCGTAAAATTGGTTCAGCTGTTGAGAATTCGGTAAAATTTTACAGATTTCTGTTTTAAAAATCTGAGTGTGGAGGTTTAATAAAACTAATATTTTGTTTAGAGAAAAAAATCACTAAAAACATAGTTTGATACACACTATTTTTTTTTAAGTTATTTCATTTTCTGTCACCCTGTCCCGCTGCATGTCCTGACGTTGTGACCTAACAATTTTCCCGGCAATTTTCAACGCAGTTTCATTGGAAGTTTTCATCATTAATTAATGAAAATGTTACAACAAACAAAATTTTACTTAAAAAAATCTGAATAGTAGAAAAGCTCGCATTAACATCTGTAGATTCAATTTTTTTCTTACGTTTGTAAATATTCTTTAAATTACAAAGAAGATGTAGGTGATTGTAAACGGAAATGTTTGTTGTTTCAACCGTTTCGTTTGTTTGTTTCAAACAGCAATTCAGTTCAAATCATTTTTTTTTTTTGAATCAAACCATACACGTTGATACAATCAACCAACAAATCTGTTTGTTTTCTTAGCTGTCATAATAAAACAACCAAAATAATGATAATTTCAAACGGATGTCAGTTGAACTTAACTCCCGAAGCAATTACTCAAAATTTTATTTTGTTTCAACCACCGTACTTAGTCAAATCAAACTTATATGGTGTTTGTGTCCAATTTAACGTGAAATCACCAATATTTTTTCTCAGTGCATGATTAATTTAAGAAACTTATTTCAACAGGGCGAATGTAGCAATGAAGATATACATTATTTTTCATTAGCTACAGCGCCATTATGAAACTTTCCCTAACACAGATCGAAAAACAACAGTACTGGTCAGAATATTATGCAAAAAATACAACGAAAAACGTAAAGATGATTCAGCTATCGATGAAAGAGAAAGTAAACAAAGAATGTATCTGAATGTCAGATTCGCTCTAATGAAAAAAGACTTATCCAGTTGAATACTCCTGAATAAATTGATATCAGGAAACCCCCCACGCCCGCCCCTGTCAACCTGCATCGGCATGTGGTTTTGATGAAAATAAAAAAAAAACAAGTCAACCACAACTCAACCAGAGACCATAGAATACAGAGCCCTCTCTTTCTCTAGTAAACAAAGTAGGCCTCATGTGTGCAAGGAAAAGGGCAAGCAAACAGAACGCAAAGGGAGCGAGAGTGAACAAGAAAAAAAAACAAAACTGCTGATTTGTACATCGTGACTCGTGACAGCGAGCAAAGCTTCACTGCCGGCCGTTGTTGGGTTGTTTTGGTGTCGTTGGTGTTTTTAGTTGATTTAACTTGATGACCATTCTCGGGTTGACCTTTCTTCGCGGTGGACCAGTGCAGCCTACACACGCACTTTAGCAACGATCGGAACGATTTCGATTATCGGCCCCGAAAAACGTTCCGAACTCGTGCGGTTTTACATCGGAGGGAGGCGACAGTGGTTAACCTTCCGTCCGCTCGCTTTTGGTCGGTGATTAGTGACTGTGTGCTTTGGTTGTGCGGAATTAGTGCAAGGATGGAGGATTGCCTCCAATCGGTGGTAAATTGTGACACGACGGAGCAACCCAGCTACAACTGAGGGGGAAGGTGATTGGGGAAATGTCGACCTATTTGATTAATTAGCCGGTTAGAACTATCTCTTCTAGTGACAAGATTTTAGTGACGGGCGATTAATTAGTCGATTCAATTAGATAAGGTTTTATCGTGTGTGAAAACTGTGTTTTGCGTGTCAAGCGACCGTAAAGGGAGTTGGAGCGAAAAAGGCTGAGCCTAAAAAATGGTAAATGTTCGCACCTCTCAGTGGTTTGAACCAATTCCGAATTAATTGGAACTGTTTGGGAGAAGTGGTGTTAACAATGGAGTAAGGTCTATAAAGGCGATGTCGGGTCGATGAAAGATAAACATGTTTTCGGTGATGATTGGTGGTTAACGTGGCGGAAAATGACTATTAGCGTGGAAGTTGGCGAAATAATTGGTCGATTCTTCTTCAGCAGTGATGAAGGTACAAAATGAATTCATTAATATTTTCTACGTATTGTATTTTGCGATGAAAAGGGTTCGAGTCCGTTCTTCATACAGATTCTACACTGAAAATTAATTTTCGTTCTCGCTACGACTAAAAAATCTAATCGTTGTCGTCTGCAACGAGATAGATTAATACTTCTTAAGAAGCTACCTTCATAATAAATGTCACACACGCAACTGTCAAAAGCACGAAGAATTTGTTAAAATAGAAAGAACATTCGTTCATTGTACGCAAGCAATACAAAGAGCTAGGAATATTTGATAGAAACGTCTCTATGGTGATTGCATGACTTACTGACAGATCTATTTATATCGACCAAAAATGTAATTGAATAATAAAAACGCAACCACGAGAAGGTGTTCATCGTTTTTTATAACATTTCTGACATGGGGTTCGATTCTGTATTTTTGGGTAGAGCTGGTATTGAATCCATGGCCATCTCACTAGGCCATGAAGACTCGTAAGAAGATACTTAATTAATGAGTATCAAGTTATAACTCTCGACAGCGCTTTAATTTATTTTGGGATAAATTATTGATGCCTGCCCATCCCAGAAGCAACATCAACATGCATGAGTATAATTGAACAAGTCTTCACAAAATTTATTTTCTGCATTGTAAAAAATGTTGTAATGATAGCATTTCTCCAGATGACAAGCAATATGAATGTTTCGTACAATTTACGAGACATTAATTCTTTGTACAAAACCCATGTTTACAAAACGAGTAAAAGCTAATTTACGAAAATAAATTTTCAGTGTGAGGGGTGTTACTTTCACAATTTGGTCAAATAAGAATGCGAGTGAATTGTTATATATTTTTTCTCTAAAAACAGTAATATTTTTAATAAAGTTGAATTAGTATAACATGCAGAAAAAATCAATTGAGAATCCTAGGGATCGAATCCAGATTGCCAGGCCTTTCTTTTAACTCCTGCCATCAGATTTCATACAGTCACCTCACCCCAATAACACAACTTGTTACGTTAAGTTCAAAATTCGTCTTCAAGACATGGCCTTAAGTGTTTTTCAGTATATATGGCTATATCAGTGGTGCTCATCCTGCGGCCCGTGGGCCGCATGCGGCCCGCCGAAGCGGCAAATGCGGCCCGCGATAGCATTTGAGAAATATGAGAACTTCATTGAATATGTAGCTATTTGCTGTTCGATTTGAGTTGGATTTCTTACTGTGCAATAATTGTGATTCTCATAGTTTTATGTGAACAAATTTTACCGTGCTCGTTACACAGATGATGAATGACCAAAAAGGTGGGATAGAAAGAAAGAGAGAATGCAGTCATATTTTCGCTCCCGCAACCACAGTTTCATTCACTTTCACCATTCAGTGTCTGTTGTCAATTGGTTCCGTTCTGTAGTCGCGTGCGTAGTTCTGAGAAGTTTCGAGCAATTATTCAGTGAAAATGGAAGCCAGTACTAGCAAAAAACGGAAAGTGGCTGATGAAGGACGTGTTTTCTAGGAGAAGTGGTCTGAAATGTTTTTCTTTACGAGCATTAATCAAAAACCGGTGTGTATGATTTGCAACGAAGCTGTTGCAGTTATGAAGGAATTTAATGTGAAGCGTCACTACGAGTCGAAACATGCGTCAAAAATGGATAAATATGTCGGTGTGGCGCAGGCTGAAAAATGTGCTGAGTTCAGGGGAAATTTGAGTAGCCAGCAAAACTTTTTTGTGAGAAGAAAGCAAGAAAACGATTTGTGCACAAAGGCAAGTTTCATTATCGCAGAAAAACTCGCTTACCATTCAAATCCATTTTCTGATCGCGAGTTTGTTAAGGAATGTATGGAAGCTGTGGTTCAAATGATTTGTCCCGAAAAAAGTCGCATCTTTGCGCAAGTGAGTTTGTCGCGGGCGACCATCACCAGGCGGGTTGAAGACATTGCTGAAAATCTTGTTTTGAGTTTGAAGGAAAAAGTTGCCAGCTTTGAATTTTGTTCAGTGGCGCTGGATGAGAGCACGGATATATCTGACACAGCTCAATTGGCAGTTTTTATCCGCAGCATATCTAAGAAATTTGAGGTGACTGAGGAATTGGCAAGCCTTTTCCCCATGAAAGGAACGACGAAGGGCATTGATATCTTTAATGCTCTGTGCGCTGTTCTAGAAAAGTTTGATCTACCGCTGAAGAAAATGTCCGGAGTTGTTACCGATGGAGCTCCCGCTATGTGTGGTATGTATTTTGTTTTCCATCTTATTTAAATTATTCAAGCTTATACCGTAAAGACGTGCAAGCTCCTTAAAATTCTTGCCTAAAATGTTGTGATATTTTGAACGTCGCCTTTTGACAGTACTGGCATTATCACATTTATTATGGACATTTGATGTATTTGGCGCTGGCCAGCGTTGCCAGGTGGATTTATACAATATCGGTATTGCTTATTAAAAAATATCGGTATTTATCGGTACAAAGTAAAATTCAGATTTTTTTCAAGTGAATTATAGTTTAATTTTGATACAAGATTACAATATATCATTTTTCTTCTATTTTCAAATTTTATACGAACAAAGTTTGACGTAAACATAAAAAATGTTTGCTTGATAGAACGAAAATAGGCGACTACTATGAAGTAGCGCTCTACCCTATCAATAAACTGATAATTTTTTTTTAAAAATCCCATATTAAAAAGCATAAATGTATAAAGTGTTGTTGCTTGTTAATATAGGACTGATGAGTTTATTTTGTTTAAAATTACAACCTGTCTTCATTTGTTAACGCATTTAATATATTAACTAAACGCGATAGTTTTATCACAGACATACAACCATAACACTCCAAATTTGTTCATCGTTCTTGCATTTAAGACTAATTCAAATGTTTCTCGCGTTGAGTTTCGAACGGGCGAACTGCATATGGCGATGTCTCTTCTTTGATCCGAAAATAATTGATAACTACAGGTAAACGAGTTGGCATATCCGTTGCGATAAAGAATAACTCCGTCTTGCAGGTTAAATACTGAAACTTGCTTTGACTAAGATATTAGCCAAAAATCGACTTAGAGAAATTGATCAATGCAATTACCTCCGTATGAAACTCAAAGCGATGTTTGATAGTTGGCATTTAATTCCCTTGCGTTTGACGTAGAAGAAATGTTAAATGTATTGTGGCTATCTGTGGTTTCATTGAATGATACGAAAATAGATGCCATTGGCTAAAGGATAATGTTGAAACTTAGCACTAATGAAATGTTGTGTGACTTAATGAGCTGGATATCATCGTTACCTATTTTTTTCTCGTTTAAAGCTTTTTATTCCTTCATTTTGTTTTTTTTTATTTATTCAAATCTAGTGCAGTTTTAATTGAGAAAATATTTTCTGAAAAATAGTTAATTAGGAGTAAAAAATCTAAAAAAACACGCTGATAAATAATAAACCAAATATAATGTTGAAATAACTTTCATAACAAATCGGTATTTATCGGTAGAAAAAGATGGAAATCGGTATTTTCAGAGCCCTTGTCGGTATATCGGTATTGAGAATAAAAATCGGTATAAATACCGATAAATCGGTATACCTGGCAACGCTGGCGCTGGCATCAGGCCGTAAGTTTATTTACTTCTTACTTGAAGGGTTGCATACAAGTTGATGCAAAATATTCAGCTTTATCAGATTTACGGCCTTGGAAAATTTAGTACCAAGGATGGTGTTAAATTTTAGGTATTTTTCTTCATACATTTATGTATGTTTAAATTTATTTATTTATTTACGAATTGTGTTTGAGCTTGTTTGTCTGTTCTCTGTGCTTAATCATTTTATCGAAAATTTGAAAATTACCAGAAGTGTCAGAGCAATTCTCCCAGTACCATTACATCGTGCACCAGGAGAACCTCTGCGCCAAAAGCGTGGGATTCAAAGATGTCATGAAAGATGTCATCAAAATAGTTAATTTCATCCGATCGCACGAATTGAATCATCGAGAATTTCAGGCTCTTCTAGTAGACACGGATGCAGGATATGGTGACGTACCATATTATACTGAGGTACGTTGGCTGAGCAGGGGAAAGGTGCTGCGACGCGTATTTGATCTTCGGAAAGAAATCGTCGAATTCATGGAGAGCAAAGGTAAATCAGTGAAGTTTTTCGATATTTTTTCCTCTGTTCGGGACATAAACCACTGCGACCAGTAATTTGATCTATTGTAGTATATTCCGTAGCCTTTGTTTAGTGCATGTCGAGTTACTTCATCACTATTGAGAAATGATGAAGTATTCGGTGTTGTTACAGTTGTCATTGTTTGTTTTGTTGGCAATGAATCAGGTTTAATTGAAAGTTTCCGCTGTTTAAACCCTTTGTGAGCGACAGCACTCTTCAAAGGCGCGCCCCTTTATCAGTCAAAACCGGATTCATTGCAAACAAAACAAACAATAACTCCGATAGTGACCATGCATCAGAACCCTAGTCATAACCAATTCAAACTATAGAACATCAAATAGAAAATAAGAATTCACATAAATGAAGACTAACCATGTTTTCTTTTTTTTTTTTTCGTTTTTCGATAATGCGGAGTGGGTGACAGATCTGGCTTTCCTGACTGACATTACAACGCACCTGAACGATTTGAATTTAAGGCTCCAGGGTAAAGGCAAATTGGTGCACAGCATGTTTAATCAAATCAGTACATTTGAAAACAAACTCGTGTTGTGGGAGAAACAGATGAAAGTTCTAAATTTTGCCCATTTCCCTACTCTTGGAAAATGCAATGTGACGTTGACTAAAAAATACGTTGACGCACTCCGAACAATGAAAAATGATTTTTCTCATAGATTTGAAAAATTTCAAAGCGCATGACAAAATTCTAAAACTTTTTTCTGCTCCATTCAGTGTTGATGCTGAACAAGCCCCAGATAATATCCAAATGGAACTAATTGAGTTACAGTGCGACACGGAACTGCGAGAAAAATTTGATCGACACGATTTGTTGGAGTTCTATGCCAAATTTGTTCCGGAAGAGCGCTTCCTAGAGCTGCGAAATCATGCTCTTTTCGTAGCTTCTTTGTTTGGATCCACATACATTTGTGAACAACTGTTTTCCGTGATGAAGCAAGTAAAGTCAAAAGCAAGAAATAAGATAAGTGATGAATATTTGGACAATTAATTGCGTATTTCGACGTCTAGCATTAAGGCTGATCTCGATAAGCTTGCTCAAGAAAAGTGTTGAATTGAATTATGTATTAAAATGCGAAAAGTTTTTTTTATTGATTTTCAAATAAATTAAATGTGATATAAATCTTCATTTTGTTGTTTGTAATTTTTTTTTATTTTGGAAGAAAGAGCATTGCTTTTCATTTCAGGTACATCTACTAGTAACGTGTCCTCATAATAAGCTGTTTTTTATTAATTATTTCAAGCCATTAAAAATAACTCATTGCGGCCCGTGGCATTGGCGCAAAATTTCATTTTGGCCCGCTGTAAGCATCTACCTGAGCACCACTGGGCTATATCATTATTGTCTCGTAAATGACCAAAACAGCGCAACAAGTCGGTGGTTTTTTCATATTATTAAACTCAAATTATGATCCAATATTATAGTATAGAGTACATGGCCCTTGACTCAGCCTAATAAGGTCTGTATCCGCAATAATCCGGACACCTCCAAACATGAATAAAACATAAATTTCGCATTATATTTCCGTCGTAGATGTTTATTTCAGATTCATGGGATGTGTTTTAAAAATTCGTGAAGACAAATCATATTTATTCAGTATTTGCATAAAATTTTCGAACTTTGCGCTTAACTCCGTCCATTAGGGTTAGAAATTAGAAATCGTAGAAGCCGTCTTTGTCCAAATTTGCTGGAAGTGTTTGATGTCTTTGATTCCTTGCTTCTTTCCAGAAAGCTTCCGCTTCATCAGAGCCCAATATCTCTCGATTGGTCGTAACTCTCGGCCATTTGGCGGGTTTGTGGTTTTCGGTACAATGTTCACTTGATTTGCTTGGTACCACTCCATCACAGTTTTATGCATCTTTTGAGCCATGCCATGCATGATGCCAAATCGGACCAGAACAAAGGTTATTTTTTGTGACTTTTGATGAAGGGTAGCAATCGCTTCTGCAGGCACTCTTTCTGATAGATCTCCTTGTTGATTGTACCTGTAGTGACGAAAGATTTACTCTCTTTGCCACACGGGCAAATTGCTTGCCACACAAGGTATTTTTTGGGAAATTTGGATGCCTTCTTCATTATGAAATGCTCAGCTGTAGCATTTCTGGCCATAGCAGAATAAAAAGCCAGCCCTGGAGCTGCTTGAAATCCTCCAGGACATAAGATTCATCGTCCATAACAATGCATGAAAACTTCGTCAAATATTCGCAGTACAAACGTCGAGCCCGTGATTTTGCTGCCAAGTTCTGTTTGTCGTTGCGATTTGGAACTGTTTTTACCTTATACGACTTAATTCCCAAACGTTGTTTGGATTTTTGGACAAAACCAGGCGACATCCCTATTTTACGAGCCACCGAATGGAGAGATTTGGGTTTTTCGTTAATATCCTTTTCACGTCCATGACAGGATTAGCGCGTCCAATGTTTTTGTCACTTCTCGGTTTCCTCTCCACCGTCAAACGTTCCAAAAATGATTTGAGCACATCATGAACAGTGGATTTAGGCAAATCCAATGTTTTTCAGGGTCCCATATTGACAAGTCAGGATTTGCCGTACCTCCGTACAAAATTCGCTCGCGCACTTGTTTTCTTTGGTCGCCATCTTGAATACTAAACATGAAATGTAAACATCACTCATAGTCTTTCATAGGCTCTCAGCGATACCACAGTGAAATATTTCACTCTCACGTGCAATATTTCAAAAATTACAATGATTTGAAGATGTCCGGAATTATGTTGATTTTATGCAACGGTCGATGGCATTTTTTATTGTTATTCATGAAGTAATTGAGCCGGACACAATAGTCAAGCAGTTATACGTTTGCTTGAAACATTCTACAGATATGGATGTAATATTGGTCTATAAGCTCCATATTGGGTCTTTTTTTGGAGGCAACCTTCTCTCATCATTTAGTTTTCTGCTTGAAACGAATCAAAACTAAAATTCTCTAAACATTTTCAAAGTTTTGACATATGATCTATAGATCAATCCACATCAAGAACATTATAAGTCTTACTGTATAGATTTTGTTACTTAGCTTTTGCTTTGGTTACGCCGGTTGAAAAATGTGAAACCACATTAAAATAACATGGCCCTAAAATTGGGTCTATGGTTTCCTTGTGAAATCATTGTTCATGTTTATATGTGAACATTTCATGATAAAGTGTGGCTGTTTTCTGCCCCCCTAGAGCGCAATAGTAAACATATCGGCTCAGTATAGCGGAATTTAGCTCATTTGAAGTTTGGGATGATTTTGTATTTAGCTTAATCAATGCACCCATGGTGATTGAAATGCCAAGAAAAGCGAATCTCTTACTAGAGTGTCAACCTTTAAAATAGCGAAATAAAGTTCAACTGCTTGAAGATAAACAGATAAGTATGATGCCTTCAATATTTTGTTTATATTCGATGAACTTATGACATATTTGGTACATGAGCTGAATTAATGGGCAAGGCTGACATTACATCCCGTTACCCTACATGCTTATTTGAAAGTTGTCAAGTCAACAGATGTATACACAGTGTGAATTTAAAAGAAAGGTTTGTTTATTAATCTTTTAACGCTACTCATGACAAAAAATAGTTGCTTATTGGAATTATTTGATAATTACTGTAGTTATGGAGATAATTAGTCAAAATCATACCTACAAAAAGTGAACCAGAAGAATGAACGCGTACAAAGTGAAAAAGTTGCCCAACCGTGATGACAAGCAAATTTCGCAGCAAAAAGTCGTGCTAAGGAGCTTTCCATTTTCTTGTATCACAATGGATGACGAAACATCCTGACGAAACATTGCCAAAACTATTCAGCGTTATTAAGTTTTATTATAGTTTCAGAGATCAATTTGGTATAATTATGGCAGAAAGAGGTACTAATAGGTTTCAAATTTTAGTCAGGTTTATGAGAACCTACACAGCTTCTTTACAACGATCTTAAAACCTTATCTTCGGAAGTTCCTTTACTCCTATCAAAGATTTTATTTTTACTTTATGAAATCGTAAAATGCTGTTATGAAATGCCGTTGTAGGACTCATTCAAATTGTCTCATTATTATCAGTTGAAAAACCATTTTGAAACCATTTTGCTTCCAGCAAATGTATTAAACGGCAAATTGGCATTAAAGGAAGTCACCAAATGACCAAACAGTTTTATAATAGCCATTGTGAAGATAAATTGGCTGCTTGGCTAAACTTTGATTTCTTCCAATCACCATATTGAATCATGGAATAATCAATACACCAAATTTAAAATAAAGGGCGAACACGAAATTATTGCGACACCGAAAATGTCATGCCAATTTTCTTATAATGTTTAGAATCAAACCAAAATTTTAGGGTAGTTTTATACATATATTTACTTCAAAAATCAAAAGAAAAGTTAATCGATGGAGCCTTGAGTGTAAAATTGAACGCATTCTCGCTTGATGCCCTCCATCAAAGTATTTACAGTGTCATCCGGTACCAGTTTCTCAGTATTTTTCCATTTTCTTAACATGTCCTTCTCGTCTTTGACTGTCTTCTTGCTCTTTCGAAGTTCCCGCTTCATCACTGCCCAGTACTGCTCCACCGGACGCAGCTCCGGACAGTTTGGCGAATTCATATCCTTTGGAACAAAATGGACAGAATTGGCCTCATACCACTCCAGGACACTTTTAGAATAGTGGAATGATACCAAATCTGGCCAAAATAGCGGAGCTACGTCGTGCTGCTGCAAGAACGGCAAAAGGCGCTTCTCGAGGCACTCAGATTTGTAGATCTCGCCATTTACTGCGCCCTTTGTCACGAAAGGCTCACTCCTCAGTCCGCAAGAGCAGATGGCCTGCCAAATGAGATATTTGGAAGCGAACTTCGACATTTTCTTCTTCTTAAATTTGTCGTCCACATAGAACTTGCTCTTGCCGGTGATAAACTCCAACCCCGGAATTTGCTTAAAATCGGCTTTTATATACGTTTCGTCGTCCATCACACAGCAGCCATATTTTGTCAGCATCTTCTCGTAGAGCTTCCCTGCCCGAGTTTTAGCCGTCGATTGTTGCCACTCATCGCGATTTGGGAAGTTCTGTACCTTGTATGTATGTAGTCCAGCTCTCTTCTTTGCATTCTGGACGTAGCTCTGCGACATGCCGATCTTTTTAGCCAAATCACGGCTTGAGACGTTGGGATTTGCTTTAATCATCCGCTTCACCTTTCCCTCCGTCTTTTTGTTCTCCGGTCCCGGTTTTTTTTCCAGCTCCTTTGCCGTGGTCCAACGTCAACCGCTCCTGGAACCGCTTCAACACTCTGGAGACGGTTGAATGGTGAATGTTCAACATTTTTCCCAACTGCCGGTGCGACAGGTCAGGAAATTCCAGGTGTTTGGAAAGAATTTGTTCTCTCGACTCGCGTTAGTTCACCTCCATTTTCGTTGAATCGAAAAACACGACTTCGAGTTTGACAGCATGTAAACAATACACATCAATGAGAAAGTGTGCAAAATTTGGTTGATTTTTACCCAATGGTAAAAAAGTTATGCCCTGTTGAATGTGTCGCAATAATTTCGTGTTCGCCCTTTATAATGCAAATGAGTTGTGAATCAGAGTCCAATTTTGGAATTCGTTCAGAAAACCTAATTGAATTCCATAAATTCTCAGAAAATTTATAATTTATTTATCAAATATATTTGTTTCAATTTTGTTTTTGTTGGTGCAAACTCGCATAATCTCCGAGGAGCATTTATGTTAGGCTCTTAACGTGCCAATACTCTCCAAAAAATAAAATGCGCATATGATTTGGAGCATGACACGCTATAAAAAACTCAATTTGTTTTCGATATTATGCTATCGAACAAAATTTACCGTATTACTAGAACTTTTTTCTTAGATAATGTTTTCTGTTAAATGAAACAGAAGAGCAGAGAATCGAACAAAGCAGAACAGCAAAAACCAACCACGATATCCCCGAGAAGTTTGACAGCTGTGGCCATTCGGCCCTGTGTTGGTTTTTATGGTAGCCAATAAGTTTTATGATGGTTCTCAAGTGGTCATAACATCTTTCACTAGAACAATTGCAAAATCTTTATGGTCTTGTAAAGGTTTTATGGATTCTTTCCACAACCATCTATAGAGTGGGTCACTTTGTACACATTTCGGCTCAAAAGATGCATAAAAGAGGTGTTAGTGGACAAAACAGTTTTGAATGTAGTTTTATCAACAAAGCCGGGGGGAGTGCTATACGACTGGAACAAAACTAAAATTGTTACTTGGGATACGTACTCAAATACTTTAAAGAGCTTCCAGGTCTGGTTTTTTATACCACAATGCAAAGGAATGTCGATGCTGAGAATTTCCAGCAAAAGAAAGTGTTCAAATTCCCGAAGAAGTATTTGATTTGGCAGGTAGTTGTGGTCGAAAATCTACCAGTTCCGTCACCACCGTATCAATGGGGATGTGTACGTGGAAAAAATGTCCGCAAACGCGGTCGATACCGTTTATTAGAAGCCACAACTCTCCACACCTGTTTTGACCTGATTTGGCCTCTTGTCACTATGCGAAATCCGTCCTGGAATGGTATAAGCAGTCAAAAACAACCAATCCTCCAAGCTGTCTAGAACTTCGCCCAATTGAGAAGTACTGGGCTCAAGTTAAGCGGAAACTATTCGAAACTTAGAAGAAAGCAAATGGCACCGATGATTTCAAGAGAAGATGGAGAATCGTCACGACGGGCTCATCTCTGGTTACCGCACTGAACCTGATGGCGGGTTTACCACAGAAAGTTCGAGAATATTACAGGAAGTTGGATTAACATCTTAATTAACTGTTTCTCATGTAGAAATTACTCTATTATTATAAAAGTAACATTTGGTTTTGTTGAATGGGTGTCCGAAATTTTAAGTTTACAAGGCTGTGATGATTAATAAAACAAGAATTTACAAATTTGAATAGCAAGTTATGTTTTGGGATGTTCACAAAACCATCCCTGAAAAGTTTTAATTTCTTCAAAATCTTTTTCAATATGGAGAAAATAGTATTTTAAGTTCTTTTCCAAATTGCCACTTTTAACTTGAGCTAAAAATCAGAGGCACCTTTAAAATAAACAGATATACAGATGCCGTCTCCGACAATGTTTTAAAGCTGCCAACCTGAAACCTTCTAGTTGATGTCTGACGCTATTTCAGAATCCAATATGGTGGCTTGCGGTTCCAGAAAAAGTTGGAATTACTGTAAAATAAACCCTGAAAAATGCATATTTTTGAATCGGAAACTGACAATTTAGAAACTGATTTCGATGTCTTATGCCATTTTGGAATCCAAGATGGTAGTTTTTGTTCCGGAAACGGTGAAAAATACTGTCAAATACCAAATGAAATACTGTCAAATGGGAAATAACGTTTGCATTAAAAAAAGGATTTTTTTTTCGATTTTTCTTGGGTTAACCTTCACCCGCACTGACAAAACTACCCATGCAGCATCAATCATAGTAACCCATGAGTTAACCCGTAACGCTGGTATATCAACTTTTCGTGGTGCGTTACGGGCTATCAGATCTACCACCGATTCCTAGTGCGAAATAATTCAAACTAGGGAACATATTTTAGTCCTTATTAAATTTTATCTCTTATGAAAAGTGACAAGACTCGTTTTGCAATTGTGCGAGGCTGAGCTTAGAATAAGTATAAAGATAGTTAGTCTTCATTTATGTGAATTATCATTGTCTATCTGATGTTCTATAGTTTGAATTGGTTATGACTAGGAGTTCTGATGCATGGTCAGTATCGGGTCATAGATTGTTTCTCTGCAATGAATCTGATTTTGACTGATAAAGGGGCGTGCCTTTGAAGTGTGCTTCCGGGTTTAAATAGCGGAAACTTTCAATCAGTCAGTCGAACTCTAACCGTGATGGCAGAAACAGTGAAGCAACTCCGTTCAGAAGTATGCGCGTTCAAATAACGGCATCCCGCCGCGTCGAAAATGAACATCGTGCGGCACTTTGTGGACGCCGGATACGCCCGTTCTGACATCTACAACATCTTGGCACTATTAGACAACAATCAGAGCATTGAAAGAAAGTCCGGTTCCGGACGGCCGACGACCCTGAGCGACAAGAAGCTGCAAAGGATGCTTTTTGAACATTTGTTTGTCATACGCAAGTCTATTGCAAGTCTTTTTTAATGGTAAAATAGCTTCATTACACAAATTAAGCATAAGCGAAGTTAATAACTACTTGGATAGAACATATCATTATGTTTTAAGCATACTGCAGGAAGCATCCATACTTGTCCTATGGATGTTCTACTACACATCTGGTGTGACCTGCATTAAGTTATTGACGTCAGAAAAAAGCTTAAGCTTTGTTCAAAAGATGTATTTTAAACTTGTCATGGTGTTACTTGGACACGATACATTACTGTACGCAAGGACAGGAATATACTCGAAACGGAGAAGGCCATTTTCACCGAAAAATTAAGCAAGAAGGTGATGGTGTGGCAGACAGGCAATATGCAAATGTGGCAATATATCGAGCCCGTGCGTACCATCGGAGGCAATGAACTCTCAGAAGTACATCTAGGAATGCCTCCAGCAGCGTTTGTGGTCGATGATCAAGCAGCATGATGGTCTAGTCATATTTTGCGGGATTAAATTGCCCGGAGGCATGGTCAATCGAGACTTTCTGGGCTTTGGCCGAAGAAAAGCTAATTCGTAAAGTCAGTGGATGACATCGAAAAATTTAAAAAGGATTGAACAGAAGTGGTGAAAATGGTGGGAAGTGCAACTGTGCAGAAGCTTATCGGTCTTATTCGAGGAAAAGGGAGATGTCTCTGTTATAATTAAAGATTTTATTGATGGACAGTAAAACACCAGTGGCGATATCATATGACAAATGAAATAATTTAAATCTTTAACAATACATTTAAAAAAAAATTTAAGTTGTGTTTAAAATTTCTGAAACAGTCACCGCCAGAAAAAAGTGCCCATCTACCCTAGTTTTTTCATTTTTTGCAGCAAACTGTAAAATAAGTGAAAGGTTCTAAGTTTTGTTGTTTTGACACAAAAACACTTGTAAACACTTGTCCTGCAAATTCATTTTTTTTTTCAAGAGAGATCAAACTATAGTAGAAATTATGCATGTCAAAATAAAGTGCCCACTTCTTATTTTAGAAAAAAAAACAAGTTTTAGATCCAGTCTATTGAGTGATCAGTAGTTGATGTGTCCTCCCCTGGCCTTCAACAGTTTTTGCAAACGTTTCGGCATACTCTCCACTAGATTCTTCAGGTGTTGTGGGTCAAGATCTTCCCAGGCGTTCTCAAGTGTTTGAAAATAGTTATGTTTGTTGGTAACTCCTGTTTTATTAACTCGTGAATCCAAGATGACCCACAGATTCTCTATTGGGTTTAGATCTGGACTCTATGGGGGCCATTCCATAGGTTTAATACGGCAGGAACGGAAGAATGCCTTTGACTTCTTCGCGGTATGTTATCTTGCTGGAACACAAATTTGTTTTCCAGCCCAGTTTTAACCAACGAAACCTTCAAATTCTCACGTAATATGTCGATGTAGGAATCTGCTGTCATAATACCATCGATTTTTACCAAAGCACCAACACCCGCCCAAGAAAAACACCCCCACACCATCACGTTCCCTCCACCATGCTTAACTGTGCCCTGGATATGTCGATCATGAAGCGCCTCTCCAGGTCTAAGCCATACACGAGCTGTTGAACAACTCGAATTTGGACTCATCAGTCCACAAAACAGTCTTCCAATATTCTAAACGTTTATCAGCATGTTCCCGAGCAAATTTGAGTCGTTTCGCTTTGTGGACTTTGCTAATAACAGGCAGCTTCTTACAAAACCTGCTCTTCATACCGTGTTCAGCGATCCTTCTGCGTAGAGTACTGTCCGAGATTGGTTGTTGAATCACTACCTTGATCTCCCTGAGGGTAACCTTCGGATTTTTCTTAATTTCTAGAATGATTCTCGCATCTGTTCGGGAATCTGGGCCCTTCCTGGGCGATCAGCTACTGAACCATAGGTTTTGTACTTTGCGAATAGTTTCTGAAATCTTTCTGACCGACAACTGAAATCCGTAAGAAGATCAACAAACAATTGGAAACGTCAAAAAAATTCAATACGAGGGGCGTTTGGATGTTAAAATTACGCACACATAAAATATTTTCAATTGGGCACTTTATTATGACACACCAAATTTACACCACGTATGGTTCAAAAAATAATTTTGCTAAGATGTGTATTATCCATTGCAAAAATACACATGCATCTTTAAAATAATAATATTATCATGCTTAGAAAAGTATATGAATACTATATAATGAGTTTTTCAATGACTTCAGAGATGAAACGTGTTCATGAGAAAAGTGGGCACTTTATTTTGGCGGTGACTGTATGTCATCAGAAGGTGTTGATAATTTGTACATTCTACTGTATAGAATCGCTTAACAAGAATATTCGTATAACATTTAAAAAGGGTCTATCTCCGTTGATCGATTATGTACATCGATTTTCTCTTCTGTGGAGAAGGCGGCAGCAAAAGCATTTCTCATAGCATTTATTGTTGCAAGCTAGCAACGTCTCACCTCGACCTAATCTATTAGATGAACCATCAGCTCATTAGTTTAACCGTGACAAATCATAGCGACAATCGATGAAGAGATTTGATCAACGAAAATATACCCTTTTCAAATGTTACGCGACAATAGCTACATTCCAAGAGATCAGAAATGTAAAACAAAAAGATGAAGCAGCTTCCAATCCCTGACTAAAGGAATCCCTAGCACCAACAATTCCTTGCTAAAGTTTGACGTCTGCCAGGTCCATGGCAAGATTCGGACGTCAAAAAGTCGAAATAACGTGAAACAGTTAAAACCCTTTCCCAGCCGAAACGGCTATAGTGGCGTTTGTCAGTCCGGACGGTGGCTCTCTCCACCATGAATCGAGCGCCGGAGCCATCCAGTTTTATTGCTACTAAGCTGCCACCGTGTCATTGTCAGTGAAGGAGTTGGAGGCTTTCTACTTTTCCCAACAAATTAAATTAAATTTAATGCATATTGCTCTGGAGCCGAGCTCTCCATTCTCGCCACAGTCGTCGGAGGCAAAAGTTTGTCGATTTCAATTCACGATCGTCTGCCCGTCTAGTCAGCAGTTCCAACACACCAGCAGTCAAAGAGCGACCGGTCATCAATATGAATGAAGCCCGTACTTTCCAGCGATGGTTACACTAGGTCAAAAGCATTACAGTCGTAAAAACAGTTATTATTATTGTTGTTAGCCATGAAAACAATTGCTGAAAATCAAATGCTCCACCCAATTGAACACATTAGCCAACTTTGAATATTATTGCAAGCGTCACAAGATTACCGAATCGTGAAATTGTTGTCCGATTTGAAGTTGTCCTAGCTCCGGAAGCAAAACAAAACCATTCTAAAAGGCAGCAAAAGTTTTCCTCATTTTCAAGTTTCTGAACAAAATAAAAAAAAAAAAAAACATTAAATCGTCACGCTCCGGTAGAACCAAGGCCGAAGGTGAAGGCTTTGGTTTTTTTTCTTTTCAACTTTTGCTACCTCAAAAGTGTCATCATTTCCCGAGGCCTTTCAACAACGCTGCTGGAAGGAGGCGTGATTCCAATACCAATGCCGGCTTATTTTCAGCTTTTCTTCATCTTCTTCTGCATTTTTTTTGGGGGGCATTGAAAAGAATTGGGAAAAATGTCTTGGCTTGCTTTTCCAGTTATTTGAAAGTATGCGATTGACGGGAGCGGGGTTGGAAGTAGGTGGGTGTTCAGATTCTGCTGGTTCTAAGTAGTCAATGCACACCTACACAGGCCGAAGATGATTCTTTCGTTTCTCCGGGATGGCCTGGTGTTATTGGGGAATTTTTTTTGGATTCCGGTTGGAGGCGAGTGGTTTTTTTCATTATTTATTATTGAATAAACGAAGTTGCACGAGAGAAGTTGAAAAGTTCGAAAGTTTGTTAGTAAGCTAGAATTCGAAAGTGCATTTAATGCATACAACTTTATGTATGCTACGAAACCGATTGTTCACTGTATCAATTAGTTCATTGTTCTCTGCAACGATTTTTTTTAAAATTATCCTAAGATATTTTCGTCATATCTCTAGTTCTATATCTGTCACGCTCATCTTATCCGAAACGATCAAAAATAAATACAAATAAATTAAAGCTCGATTCAAAGTAAATCTGGACGCACGGTTTGATACACCACCGCGACCGTGGTCATTGGAACAAAATACGTTTGACAAGCATTTGTTGAATCCTAGAGGGTTTGAGCTGTGTAGTGGAATACCTGTAACTAGAAATTAGAAGAAAAATTAGTAACTTCCATTTAATTCCAACTACCTTTGCTTATCTTCGACAGATACGCGTATTTCGTCTACAATGTGCAGACTTCTTCAGTGTCTCGTACTAATAACTCGACGAAGTTGGAATTAAATGGAAGTTACTAATTTTTCTTCTAATTTCAAGCATTTGTTGATGTTTTATTGACGAGGAAATTGTTTTAATAACGAAGAAAACGAAGAAGTTTTTCTCGAATGATCGACGCACGCATCTGTAGACTTCATGAGGTAGATTTCCCCATTTATAGTCTCGGTAGTCACGAGTGGCACACTCCGTTTGCTGCCTATGTGGCTTGCCAAATCATGTTTTTCATGGCAAACTTTGAAAATTTCTGCTTCCTTACTTCCTGCGGAACATCAAACTTGTGCTGGGCGGTGAAGAACAGTTGTCTCGGAAGTCCGCCTTGACGTAAGTCTCATGAGACAATTAAGCTTCGTCAGCATCTCGGTGCACATTTTCCAAGCCCGTTACTTTCCCTCTCAACCAACGTGCGATTAAATCGTTCTGTGGCGAGCAAGCAATCGTCGGTTTAATTTAAATCCTATTCTCCTTATAAAAGTTCCGTTGTTCGTTTGACCAATATTTAGTGCCTGGATCTACCGTGACTTTACTGATATTAATGTTCCTGTGCTGATACGCTCGCTTACTTACCTTACCAATCACACCAAAGCCGGTGTGGCCTCTGATGTACACAGAAGTTGTCTTCATTCTCTTCGGTCCACGGCTGTACGGAGGGTCTGCAGATCATCTTCTACTTGATCAATCCTCCTTGTTCGTTGCGCGTCTCTTCTTCTTGTACCCGTTGGTTCGTTTGCGAGAATCATTTTAATTGGACTTTCATCCGACATTCTTACGACATGTCCAGCCCACCGTGAGTATTTCCCAGCAACTGATCCATTTCATGGTTCATTAACCTCTTACACGTTCCGTCTTACAGCTGCAGTCCACCGTAGATCCTACGCAACACCTTCCATTCAAAGACACCAGTTGATCCTCCACGAGCAATGTCCATGTTTTGTGGCTATAGAGGACTAGCCGGTATAATTAATGGTACGTTCCCGGCAGGCATTGAATCGTTCTGAACCTTGTTTCCCCTTGACGCATGTTTCACAGAAAACGATCTTTTTTTTACCTTGAATTCTGGTGACCATTTTGTACTTCTTCTAATTAACCATGGAATTTTGACTGACGTGACCTTGACTAGGTGCACTGCTGCACACAAATTTGCCTTTGGCGTTACTTCATCAGCCATCAATCCAAGTTCGTACATATTTCTTCTCATTTATGCTTCTTTATTTATTTGTTTATTTTTGTCAATCAGTAGTAGACCAATTTCATAACATTACAATCTGAACATCTATGTTCGTTTACCTTTTTTCTTTTTTTATTATTGCCGTGCTAAAAGATCACTATTTCGGAGTATCAACTGAATTTCCGGGAATGGATGTTACTATCTTTGGAATAATTCCTACAAACTATTTGTATTCCGTTGTAGGCCATAGGCTGACTTGTTTCTGGAACGGCAATTCTGTAACAGGTACCTCTGAGGCCCCTAAAAGCCATGAACATATTTAAAAGGAAACCCTGGAAATGTGGATATTAAAATCTATTAAATTTCTCCAGAAGGCTTTTGCTCAACGTTTTGTGACTATCTGATGATTTGTACGCGGAACTGTTATTTCGGCACTGGTTCCCGTGGGAATTCGAGAGGCCATAAATATTTTCAGAAACTGACCATATGGGTATCAAAATTAATGATATTTCTCCACTACGGTATTTGACAGCGTTTGTGACTATCTGATGATCTGTCATCGGACTGGTAATTTCGAAACAGGTTCCTGTGGGGCCTCAATTGCCCAGGAACATATTCAGGAGGAAACTCAGGCAATATGGGTATTAAAATTCAAGAAATTTTCCTAGGAGGATATTTCTTAACGACCATCTGTGGATTTGCTCTTGGACCTGGCAATCCAGAAAAGATTCCCGGGGGACATCGAGTGGTCATGAACATTTTCAGAAGGAAACCCTGGCAATATAGGTATCAAAATTCATTAAATTACGCCAGTAGGATATTTATCATCGTTTTCTGGCCATATTATGATTTGTTCACGGAATGATCATCCTGACCGTTCCGAGGAAAAATTATCAGATGGCCACAAAATATTGAGAAAAAGCCTTCTGGAGAAATTTCATGAATTTCGATATCCATATATTGCCAGGGTTTCTTTCTGAAAATGTCCATGCTCACTCTAGGCTCCACGGGAACCTGTTACAGAATGGCCGTTCCAAGTATAAGACAGCGTATGGCTGGAACTGGAATACAAATGGTTTTAGGAATTATTCCATTCCCGAAAATTCAAGTGATATTCCCAAAAAGTGTTTCCGTACCGGATCACAGCCTGGGAAACCCGGATCTCCGGGAACCAGATGAATCCAAATGGACATAGCCAATTATCTCGATAAAATGAATGATTTTTTGCATCTAACAGTGCCAAAAGAATAAGAAGCGGTCAATAATTGCGAGAGTTACAATCATTTGAATTTGGTGGGTACTCGGATACGCTGTCGAAAACTTAAATCTAAGTCCCCCGCTTTCGCGCCCCTTGGTACTGTACACAATGTTTTTATGCAAAAAGTTTCCTGCTAACTTTTACTACTGTTCCTGTTTTCGGAATGTTTAACCTGAAAAGGTTCCCAAGTACCCTGTCAAAAACATATGGGTTAAATATGTAAAACGAAAATACATTAACATGTCTATGACAGTTGGAATTTCACATCCTGAAAATTTAATATGATTATGAATAATATACAACGATGACCAGAATACGATGTTGTAGTGAAATATTTAATAATATACATTTTTAATACATAAATCATTTATGTACAAAATATATAAGACATCCACTGGTTTGTAACTTTAAAGAAGCATTAGGTATGTTTTTATATCCTGAAGATCCTGAAAAAGCTGAAGAGTGGAGGTCCTGAAAAAGATAAGAGTGGACCATTACAGTTATCGTAGATAAAATCTTAGTTGGAGGTGTTTTTTTTTCTGAAAAGGAACAAATTATTCTAAAATACATCTTTCCAACAGTTTACTTTAAATTGTTCTTCCTTGGTAACCAATAAGCATTAGCATATACAGTAAATATACCCTTAATCTGCATTTAAGATGCTAGAAGCATTATATTAGCCAGATAACAGCATCTTGAATGCTATCTGTTGTAGAGATGGGTTTCAAATGCTATTTCAAATTCTTGTAGCCTGTAGTAAACATTTCGAATGCAAAATAGCATTTATGAAGCATTATCATAGCATTGCAGCAAATCAGCCGTATGGGCCAAAAGAGGCGTTCATGTTGCATTAAGGGTGACTTAATTGCATGACAGTCTACCATAAAAAAAAACAATTTGGAACTGCTTATTGGTTACCTGGGTAGCTAAATTCCAAGGATAGCACTGTACAGGGTGTCTCACGATAGGTGTCACTAAAACAAAATGGGATTACAACTAAACAAATCAACCATGTGATAGCATTTATTGTTTAATTGAAAGATGCATGTCAAAGAAATTAACTACATTAATTCTATTTGAATCTCTCGCCCTTTTCCTTGATAACTTTGCGCAAACACTTTGTAAACCCTTCGCAGCTGGCACGCACGATTCCCTGAGGAATTTGGTCCCAAATATCAAGCAAATGTTTTTTTTAAATTGATCTAAAGTAAGCCCTTTTATAGGGCCTGTATGTTGAAGCATATAACCTCAAAACAAAGCAGTCAAGTGGGTTGAGATCTGGTGAAGATGCCATTCTTCGCTTGTGATAAAATCGGGAAAATTTTCAGCGCACCACGCTTGTGTCTTCTTTCCTTTTTGAGCTGGAGCTGAGTCCTGCTGGAAAAAAATATGGTGTATTCCCATACAGCGTTGGAGCATGAGGAAGCAGATGGTTCTTCAAAACCTGGTCGATGTAATATTTGGTGTTGATTTTTACGTTAGGTTCTACGAAAAAAAGAGGAAGTTTTCCTTGTCGTGAAACGACGCCCCATACCATGAGTTTCGATACATTCTGATAGCGTTCTACAGCTACTTTAACTCTTGGAATATTGGCAAGACCTTTGCCATACACACGATCATTTGGGTTAATATGACTGTCTAGAAGGAGGAAGAGGTTTCCATCCGAAAATAAAATCTCATATTCTTGTCTGAGGAGCCTGTTCATTGAAGCAGGGGACATTTGAAATTGTTTGCTAAAGATACGGCCAGATACGGTCGGATTACGTCTTATTCGCTCCCTCACACATTTGATCTTTTTCTTCGTTCTGGCAGTTCGTCTGACACCTCCTTTGTGTTGGATATGGACATTTCCAGTTTCCTTGAACAGTTTCACGGTACGTAAACCAAAATGCTTACTCACTCCGAACTACTAAAGGTTATTGAATATCTGACACGGTCTAAGCTCTTGCAAATGTAATTTAAGAACTTGCTTCCATATGGCTTCTATGGTAGCTGATAAATATAAACAAACGGAATCGCTTATTTATCTTCAGCAATAACCTGTCAAAAGAATGAACTCAAAACGGTTATAATCAATTCCGTTATTATAATTACCCAGCTGAAATAAACCATGGATGAAAAAAGGTTACACTTATTGTGAGACACACTGTAAGTGAAATAAATGGCTTTTCTTATCATGATAACACTCAACAAATTAATTTAAATATAACCCCATACTGCTTATGGTCGCATGCCAGTCTTTTATGAAAATAGTAGTTTAAGTTATGAAGTGCACTTGACATGCTAATGCTGAAATGCTCACAAACAAATTGAGTCTTTAAAGCACCTCCACGTTAAATTTCGTACACCAAAAAGTAACAGTGAAAAATATTTACACATAATCCAATAAAACCGATTGTTTTCCTGCCGAATCAAATACTTCTTCGGAAATTTGAACACCTTCTTCGGAATTCAGAATTCCACTTTGTACACATGATTTTGACTTCCCAACTGGGGAGATTAGGATTTTTCTCACCTTATTGTCCATTTGTCGTGAGCATACTTTTCGATTTGCTCCACTTCCAACCCTCCGGCCTACAGTAAAGCGCTGGTGAAATGATTTGCAAACACAAAACACGGTACTTTTCGGTAGTTTTAGTTTTTGGGCAAGATTGCGTACCGATAAAGTCGGAATTTTACTGAATGTAACAAGAATGTAAATATTTTGTACCACGAAATAAAGGGGAGAGCATCAGCTGTCATAGAAGTGAAACGTTTCAGCGATCCGTGAAATAATTCAAAATCTACACTGACAGAAAAGTGTCTCTAAAATTATTATTTAAATGAGAATGTAAAATATACATTATGATTAAGAGGTGCACGATGTTTCGTCGCACCTCCTCACTTCGCTGTTCTCCAAATGCCAACATTGCCCAGGCTACGCCAACCATCGCCTCCCTGTTTCAGCTGGCAGTCTTTTGTGATCAGATGACTCGTGGAGGCGTGAGGTAGGAACTTGTGAGGACCGGAGGTAGGTAGGCACCCTCCTTCCTGGTTGTCAACTCACTATTTGAAGCCCATAACCAGTATGTGTCCCTAACAGAGTATAAATATAAAGAGTATAAAGTATTAAGCGAGTATAGAATTTATAACTAATATTCCATGTCAAAAGTCATATTTTGTATAGCAAATGGGTTGAAAATAATCTGCCTATTTTTACATGTTAACATCTCGTTTAAAATGTTCATATTTTAATGTTGTTTATATTAATTAAGGTTCGTGTTCTTCTACTTTCAGGTAATGACGTGTTTTTTGAAGGTAAGAAGAAGGGATTATACAGAGGAAGGACTGACAAATGCTTCGTTGTATATTTTTCTCGGTTTTGTTTCATAGCGTCCAGCCTTATTCTCGATGTTCACGTAATTAAAATATTCGAACAGAAGGGTATAACATTAGGCTGATGCAAAATTTGAAATATTTGCTCCCTAAGCTTAATCGACGCCAATTTGGGTCCTGATAGTCCCCAAAAAATTTTAACACATTTGGTTTTAATTTGGCTTTGCACACGCTATTCAAAGTTTGTATGGGAATTAGTATGAAGAATCTCAAACTTACATTTCCAGATCCCTAACATCTTGATATTATGTCCTTAAACCAAATCTTATATACATTCATATAGTGTAAGTTGTCAACTATCAAAATGCCGAAGATACCTGACATGTAAATTTTATACAAAAATAGTCATTCAATAAAACATAAAATACACACTTTAGGTATGATGTTTTATTCTTATTTTTGTTTTCTTATTATTTATATGTTTTTTATATTTTATATTCATATATTTTATGTATTTTATTTTATTTATATTATTATATATATTTTATATATTTTATATTTTAATATTTTATAAACATTACATATTTTTACGTCTTCTTATTATATTTGATGAATAACTATTTTTGTATAAAATTTACATGTCAGGTATCTTCGGCATTTTGATAGTTGACAACTTAAACTATATGAATGTATATAAGATTTGGTTTAAGGACATAATATCAAGATGTTAGGGATCTGGAAATGTAAATTTGAGATTCTTCATACTAATTCCCATACAAACTTTGAATAGCGTGTGCAAAGCCAAATTAAAACCAAATGTGTTAAAATTTTTTGGGGACTATCAGGACCCAAATTGGCGTCGATTAAGCTTAGGGGAGCAAATATTTCAAATTTTGCATCAGCCTAGTATAACATAGTTTATGTCGAAATGTGTCAAAAGTAGATATTTTCTCACCAACACGAGAGGCTCTAGGAGTGGACAGTAATTTATTGCTAGATCGACGAAATGTAGAGACAGTATTGATAGTTCCGTTAGGCTGTGAAATCGAAAGATTCTAGTTGAAAGAGAGCAGAGGGCATTTGAACGGAAGTATGCGATCGAGCACACATTTGTCTATCAAGCTCGATGTGTGCTTCTACCGTTCAAATTCCCTCCGCTTGTTTTCAACTTGAATCTTTCAATTTCACAGCCTAACGGAACTCTAAATACTGTCTCTTCATTTCATCCTTCTAGCAATAAATTACTGTCCACTCCTAGAGCCTCTCATGTTGATGGGAATTTATCTACTGCTGCCAAATTTCATCATAGGTCGTTACTCCGCGCATTGTGAGAATACAAAAAAAAAAAAAACAACAATCAAAGTGTAGTTTGTGTTGTTTGGATTTTTTTTTAATAATCATTTATTTGTACAGGCTGAATCGAATCAACTTTACAGAGCCAAGTTTTAATATTTTTAAACATCATTTAAGTTAAAACTAAAGTTAGGGGGATAGAACCGATTACTCGCGGCCGTCCCGAGGTTAATAGGAATTACAAATTACGGATAAGAAAGAGGGTGGGAATTTAAAGTATGGTTTACATAACACATTAAATTTAAATTCTTAATTAACTAAACACTTATAACTATACAGTTTATGGTTTTCTTTTGACTTGAACATTTTTTTAAAAAGAAACCGTTTCTACCGTCGTTACGGCTTTATCTACTGCTGTCCTAAACTTTGTCCAATCTATGTGACGGGTAAGATCATACGTGAAGTTGACAGATTTCAACGGATTGAATGCGGTAGCAACCGAAATTTTTATGGGCAAGTTATCACTACCGTGGGGATCTTGAATCACATTCCATGTGCAATCCAACGATAATGAATTCGAACAAAGTGTGAGGTCTAATCTACTGCCAACTGAGGATGTACCAGCCAAACGTGTTACTTCTCCATTGTTAAGAACTGTCATATTGAAGTTGTCACAGAGGTCATATATCAAGGAAGACCGGTTGTCATCGTACAGTTCTCCCCAGCCTGTACCGTGAGAGTTAAAATCTCCCATGACCAACCGTGGAAAAGGAAGGACCGAACATATATCTGAAAATTGTTTTCGGTTTACTGAGGCTCTATTTAGGAGGAATATACACAGAAGCAATGCTAAGGCTTTTATGTTTAATAACAGCCTGACATGCGACAATTTCAATACCTGGAATTGGATGAAAATTCACTCTATAGAAGGTATAGCACTTTTTGATCTCCAAAAGTACTCCTCCTCCACGCGAATCGTCACGATCAAGACGAATTATATTGAAATCATTAAAAGGAAGATCGATGATGCCATGTTTCGCAAAGAGCGAATGCATCACAACTGGTATTGTGAGCTAGAAATTTGAAAGGTTCCAATTTAGGAACAAGACTTCGACAATTCCACTGTAGAGCAGTGATCAAATGCCCGACCTCATTTGGAAAATTATCAATTGCTTCAAGAAAGTCTCCACTGTTCGAAGCATTGCAAGAACAATGCTTTTGTGAGTGTCAAAAATTTCGAGATACTTAAAGATACCTTCGACAATGTCATCAAATGAGAACAGCCCAGTCAGAAGGGGCTTCTGTTCTTAAAATTGGGGCATCAGGGGTTTTGGATTTCCCCGGGAGAGATGGAAAGTATACTATACAGTTTATGGTACAGCTTCAGCTTCACGATTTAGCTACATGGGTCTCCCCCAGGGATCATGTTTAAGCCCCCTTTTGTATAATTTTTATGTCAAAGACATTGACGGTTGTCTAGGTGACAACTGTACGTTGAGACAACTTGCAGATGACGGCGTAGTGTCTGTCACGGGATCCAATGGGATCGATCTGCAAGGACCCTTACAAGATACCTTAGACAATTTGTCTACTTGGGCTCTAGAGCTAGGTATCGAATTCTCTACGGAGAAAACTGAGTTGGTAGTTTTTTCTAGGATGCATAACCCAGCACAACCGAAGCTTCAAATTTGGGGTAAGCCGATAACTCATTCTATGTCATTTAAATATCTTGGGGTCTGGTTCGATTCAAAGTGCACCTGGAGATCCCATATTGAGTATGTGAAGCGAAAGTGCCAGCCAAGGATCAACTTTCTCTGCACAATTACCGGAACCTGGTGGGGAGCACATCCGCAAGATCTTCTAACGTTGTACCGGACAACGATTTTGTCGGTTATGGAATACGGTAGTTGTTGTTTTCAGTCAGCGGCTCGGTCGCACTTCATTAAACTGGAACGTATTCAGTATCGGTATCTTCGTATCGCGTTAGGTTGCATGCACTCGACTCACACCATGAGTCTTGAAGTGCTGGCTGGCATGTTGCCACTTTCGGATCGGTTTTCAGAATTATCTCTCCGGCTCCTCACCAGGTGTGAAGTTATGAACCCCCAGGTGATCGAAAATTTTGAGAAGCTCCTTGAGTTGAACCCTCAAACCCGCTTCATGACCTTGTACCATTTGTACATAACACAGGATGTCAGCCCTTCGCCGAACATTTCTAATCGTGTTTGCTCCTCCGATTTCGACAATTCGGTTCATTTTGATTTATCCATGAAGCAGGAGCTTCATGGAATCCCAGAGCATCATCGTCCTATGATTGCTCCTGTGATATTTGCTGCAAAGTTTGGCCAAGTTGATTCCACTAAATCGTTCTTCACTGACGGATCATTGATAGAGGAGTCAGCAGGCTTTGGAATATTTAATGAAATTTATAGCGCCAATCGTAAACTTCATGCTCCTTGTTCC
The DNA here is from genome assembly GCA_034211315.2 of Aedes japonicus. NCBI lineage: Eukaryota > Metazoa > Arthropoda > Insecta > Diptera > Culicidae > Aedes > Aedes japonicus. The sequence continues at coordinate 104,968 of JASCZW010000647.1, forward strand.
GTATATGTCGCTGAATTAGCGGCAATACACTTTACGCTAGAAATTGTTGCCTCGTTAACACCGGATCAGTACTTCATTTTCACGGATAGTCTCAGTTCTATAGAGGCTATTCGCTCCATGAGGCCGGTAAAGCACTCCTCGTATTTTCTCATGAAAATACAGGAGCTTCTAAGTGCTTTATCTTCGCGTTATTTTATCATCACCTTTGTATGGGTCCCATCTCATTGTTCAATTCCGGGCAATGAGAAAGCGGACTCGCTTGCAAAGGTGGGCGCTATGGAAGGCGATATTTATGATCGACAAATCGCCTTCAACGAATTTTTTACTATTTTTCGTCAACAGTCACTCGTCAGCTGGCAGTATAAATGGAGTAAAGGAGATTTGGGGCGATGGCAACATTCTATCATCTCAAAGGTGTCGAAGAAATCTTGGTTTAGGGGGATGGATGTGGGTCGAGACTTCATTCGTGTCATGTCTCGCCTCATGTCCAATCATTATTCTTTGAACGCTCATTTATACCGGGTTGGGCTGAGCGACAGCAATCTCTGTGAGTGTGGACAAGGCTATTAGGACGCAGATCACGTTATTTGGTCTTGTGCTGAGCATCGTGCTTTCAGATCGAGGCTTTATGATTCCCTTCGGGCTCGAGGTAGACAACCCAATGTGCCAGTTTGAGATATTTTGGCTGTACGTGATTTGGAGTACATGAAACTCATTTATGTGTTTTTGACTAACATTAGCCTTAGATTGTAGTTAGTTTAACCTGTATGTTTACTTGAAGTTTTTTTTTTATATGTGTATGTGTGTTTTTTTTCTTTTTCAAAAATTGTTCAAGTCAAAAGAAAACCATAAATTGTATAGTTATAAGTGTTTAGATAATTTAGAATTTAAATTTAATATGTTATGTAAACCATACTTTAAATTCCCACCCTCTTCCCATCCGTAATTTGTAATTCCTATTAACCTCGAGACGGCCGCGAGTAATCGGCTCCTCCCTCCTAACTTTAGTTTTAAGATAAATGATGTATAAAAGTATGAAAAGTTGGCTCTGTAAAGTTAATTCGATTGAGCCTGTACAAATAAATGATTATTAAAAAAATATATATATATCGAGGCGTACGAATGTTGGTTCCACACAATATACAAGGTGCTTAAATGTGACATATTTACAATGCTGATTAAAATCCTCAGTTGTTATACATTTCTTTCGAGTCTTAACTTTATTATAATTCGGCTGTTCACCCAATATATAAAAGCAAGATCGTAATGCACTTTCGCATGATATCTCGTAATGGATCGCAACTTGGAGAAAAATCCAACATTGTTCGTGAGCAAAAAAGCCACACATCAAGTCGCTTTGAAAAATTCAATATGTTTGTGAGGTTGTGCAGTGTATTAGTTGTTGAGAACAGTGGACAATAGTGTTGTGGCATTCTGTGGTATTTTTGTCGGTTGAACGAAGACCCAACGATTGCTTCGACTATCGAAGCACTGAACGCACAGCAATAAATTTGTTTCGAGGAATCCGTTTGCTGCCAACCACTTGCATACACTCACATAACTTCGTTTGTACCATCAAACGCTTTGTGGATCATGATAAGCAAAATTGACTATTCTGAATAATGCGGATTTCTCAAGATATGATTGCAAAAACTGCAATTGCATTTATTGCCACCATTTTAACTTTTGAGTGTAGAGGCACACGTAACTCTGATTAAAGGGTGTCCACGATGAAATTGCCACAAACAAAATTGATTCGCAAAATTCGAGTTTTCATCCGATTGCCATCAAATTTTCAGGGATTGAGAAATAACTATTAAACTTCATTTTACCATTTTACTCGTATTTTATTTACAGTCCATACGCAAATGCCCGCACCTTGGCCTTAACCCCGGCCATAAGATTCTGCACAACCTGTGAATCAACCGTTTTTGCATGTAAACCCATACTTTCTTCAGTTCCTCGACTGTCTTCACTACCTTAGGTCGTTTAAGAAGGTGTTGCTTCATAATCACCCAGTACTTCTCGATGGGGCGGAGCTCCGGAGTGTTGGGAGGGTTGAACATTTTCGGCACGAAATTGACCTTATTGTCCGCATACCACTTCAGCACGTCCTTGGAGTAGTGGCATGAGGCCAAATCCAGCCAGAAGATTGTTGGGACGTTGTGGGCCTTCAGGAGAGGAAGCAGCCGCTTCTTAAGGCACTCTTTTATGTACACCTGTCCGTTCATCGTGTCCTGGGTCACGAAAGGTGCACTCCGCTTCCCGCACGTGCAGATGGCTTGCCAAACCAGGAATTTCTTCGCAAATTTGGACATCTTCTGAGTGCGGACATGCTCCGGAACGCTGAACTTATCCTTGGCCGTGAAAAACAGGTTGCCGGGGATCTGTTTGAAGTCGGCCTTCACATATGTTTCGTCGTCCATGATGCAGCATTCAACTTTCGTCAGCATGTTGAGGTACAACTTCCTGGCACGGGTTTTGGCGGACTTGTTCTGCTTCTCGTCGCGATTAGGGGCCTTTTGTACCTTGAACGTTCGAAGCCCAGCCTTAGTTTTGGCCTTCTGGACAAAACTTCGGCTTAGGTGCAGCTTCTTAGCCACATCCCGAACGGAGGCGTTCGGATTTCGGTTGAAGGCCCCAACTACGCGGTTGTGATTTTTGGTGTTGTACGGAATACTTTTTCCTTCACTTCTGGGCTTCCGATCGGTGGTCAACCGTTCCTCGAACCGCTTAATCACTCGCGACACCGTGGAATTCGCGATTCCCAACGTTTTAGAGATGGAACGATGCGAGAGATCCTTGTTCTCGTGATGAATGCGCAAGATTTTATCACGCACGAGCTGTTCTTTCGACTCCATTTTCGCGAGTTTTGATCACAGGACTTTAAAACTTGCAGAATGTAAATAATGCACTATGAACTAAATCCACCCAAACTTTCATTAAATTCTACCCAACGGTTAAAAAGTTAGAGCAATTTCATAGTGTGGCAATTTCATCGTGGACACCCTTTAAACCCAAGTTTACATAGTTCCCCTTCCCAAAAAAGATGATTGAAGCTCCAGTTGAACAAAAAGCCTAAATATGAGAAAAAAGAAATCAATCGAACCAATTCAGATAACTCATACAAATTTACAGCTTATCTCCATGCGGCTGATATTTGAAACAGCATATCACACATTAACATTTCCAATGTGCGCCTTTTATATGGGTTCCAACTCACGCGCCACAACCGTCGTGAAAACGTGGCTTTGCATCCGAGCCGTCGTAAATCCTTTGCCAAGCGCTCCTCTCCCCACCACATCCATCCCACAGTGCGATGAATCCAAACGGCGATTCACCGAATCCACGGGTCCATGCTGTGCCGAACATTACATACCTCCATTCGGAGCATATTTCTATCAATCATTCACAATCGCTCGTCTGCCGCGCCCGGTTCCGGTTCCATCCAAAAGTTTTTCTTTCTGATTTACCTTTCACGAAAACCAGTTCCGGAATCGGATACTGGCGGTTGGCCATTTCTCCAGATTTCAGCGGAGTTTTGAATTGTAATTGAAATTCACCCCAATAATTGAAATTCACCCCAACGAACAAAAGAACGGAGTTCGAGACCTACGCACAGGTGGGCTACCCTGCGGCTCCATGGAATCCATGATGGAAAAAAAAATGAAAAACGCGAAATCGCATCATCCGCCCTTATGGATGGCATTGATTGAAGTGGATGACATAAACGATTATTTTTATCGTTTTGATTCGACGAATTCCCACGAAATACATTATTCCATAGACGGTGCCTCAGCGGTGCGGGGACAGAAGTGAAACAGAGATCTTCCTAGCAACCGTCTATAGTCTGAACCACTAAGAATCTGGATGCATAAAGCCAAGTGTATAGCGGAGGAATTCACGCATTTATCTGCCACATACTGGATCGGTTGACTCTCTTTCTCAACATCGAGACATCTCAGGACGCTGAGTCGTATTTCTGTTTTCTAAAGTTCAACTGCCCAACACTTTTCGATTGGGTAAATTTCCGGGCAATTGTGGAAGTGTATCCCTTGTCGACAAAATTGCACTCATTGTAGCGGTATTACTGTGTAGATCTTTCCGGTTATTGTGGAACCTCGTCAAATATAACCAGGAGAATCAGTATCGTTTGTGAGCCTAAATAAAAGCCTGTTGAAGTAGCGGACTTAGTCCGTTCTTCGACCTACCCCTGCATGGGATGTTAGGCAAAAATGTCGTTGGGTTTGAGTACCCGCACTGCACATGCCCTTTTCGGCTCAATTTTCCTAAAAACATCTGTCATATTTCCGAGCCTGCCGCACACTAGCGGAACTATCAAAACTTTCTCTTCATATCTTTCATTCTAGCCAAAAACATTGTTGTTCACTCTTGGTGCCTCATGGTGATGAGCGAACATCTCCTTCTACAACTAAATAAAAGGTCAAATAGCTTTCTCTATGCACTCTTGCAAATTTATTTATTTATTTCGTCAGTCAGAGTAGACTACAAACTATGGCAACAATGTTTTACTTACATGCTATGCATTATTTCCATTGTCTTTTAGACGAAATTTTAAAAGTTCTTTAGACAAACTGATGCCAATAGTTTCGCAATGTAGATTATACTGGCGCATTACTCGATTGATGATTTATTGCACAAAGTCTTGCTTATACAGCTTCAAGTCCATCGTTTCGTTCGTGATAGAAGGCTTGGTTTGATCCAGCAGCGAATGCCGCGCCAGATAATCCATTTCCAGCTGAATTTATCGGCGAAAGCAAGTTTGAATTTGCAGGGGATTTGTACTCAAAAGGTGTTCGCTCCCAGAGTGTAATCATCACAACGTTGAACCAAAAAACATGCCACTTACCCTTACGAAGAAACTATTTTCCAAACCGGCCTCGAACTGCATAACAAAAACACCGATGGCAATTTTTCGACCGACGATCAAGATAAAACGGCAGCACAATCAAACATACTCATGTGCCACAATATTGACAGTCAAAAGGTCTATCATCAACAAGATGCCGATAGCGTAACACCTCACGCTGAATAAATGAGTTACCAGCAGTGAAGCTCAGACTTGCGGGAGCATTCCAGATAGTTCGATGAGCTGGAATGGGCTCTCCGTGGGGTACATGGTTCATCCGCCAGACCTGATGATATATGTTTCCTCTTCTCGAATCTTCCTTACTTCACCATACCAAAACCTTTACTGTTCTCAGGAGTTATCTCCATTGTATTCGGCCATGGCTGTACCTCGCCAGCCTCGCTGTCTGCGGAGAGTCCGCAGGTCGCCTTCTACTTAATCGATCCTGCTTGCTGGTCACGCGCCTCTTCTTCTTGTACCCGTCGGATCGTTTCCGAGAACCATTTTAACAGGGCTGTCGTCCGATATTCTTACTACATACCGATTTCAGCGATATGTACGATGGGAGGTTCTCCCAGCAACTGATGAAATTCGTGCATAATTCACATCCTCCACGTTTTGTCTTGCATCTGCATTCCACCATAGATCGTACGCAGCACCTTCCGTTCAAAGACACCAAGGGCGCGTCCACTAGCAATGTTCATGTTTCGTGGCCGTAGAAAAACTACCCGTCTGATTAATGTCCTGTAGATGGTCATCTTTGTAGTTAGGCGAACTTTGGTCGATATTAGCGTCCTTGGGAGTCCAAAGTAGGCACGATTGCCAGCCATAATGCGCTTTTTTAACTTTCTGCTGATGTTATTATCGGCGGTCACCAATGAGCCTAGATACACGAATTCGTCTACTACCTCGATTTCATCACCATCGACCACACTACCCAGAAAAAGAAGACCAGAAGATCTTGAAATCAACCCCCTTCCCAAAATAGATCTTTCCCTTATCCAACATCTAAAAGCCGGTGACCCCGCCTCCAAAGTACACCAACATTTCCTTACTCTCCGTTCAGAGAAAAACATTAATCATCACCATATTTGCACAGATGGCTCTGTACTCGTCGACAAGACCGATTACGGTATCACCTCGAACTCAAACAATACAAGTAACCCCTTCTTCTTTCGTGGTCCATTTTTAGTGCTGAAGCAAACTATGCCCTCATAAACGCTTGCAATACAAACCCTTCCCACTCTCAAAACCCGACTGTTAACTTTAGTGACTCGGCCAGTTGTCTTATGTCGTTTTCGGTTATTGTCATTGCAGAACTGGGTTCGCCCTAGGTCCACCCTAACAGCTGTAAAAACGTGTTTTATTTAATCGGGTCGGATCTGAATGATGAGGATCGCTCTCAACTTTTTTCAAGGTGTCCAACCTGGATTCACCAATACACACAAACAGGAACTGTCAAAATAAAATGTTTATGTTTGCTTATGTTTGTGTTTTGCACTCAATACCATCATACTGACTCGACTCTGGATCCGTTTTCGTTCGATACTTCGAAAAGATTCGTTCGAAAAGTTTAAATCCGAAAATGACATTAGTTCAATGGATACCAACTCTCAAAAACACTCCTGGCTCATGACTGCTAATTTGGTGGACCACCCGAAACCGTGTCTCCTTTAGCTGGATACCAGGTTTCTCTGGTACACAAAAACATGCCAATTCAGTCTGTTGCTGTCCCGTCTGGGGATGCAGTTAGATGAGTAAATGATGAAATAAGGGAGAATACTTCCAAGAATTTCAAAAAAGATCTGCGGAGAACATCAGCGAAGATCTGTACAGAACTTCAGGGAAGTTCATCCGAGAACTTCAGGATAGGTTCATCCAGAACCTTTAATGAAATTTTTCCGTGAAATTTCAGAAAGTTCTTCCAACTTCAGGGAAGATCTTCTAATAACTTCAGGAAAGTTCTATCGAAAATGTCAAGAAAGTTTTGCAGAGAACTTCAGAGAAATTTTTTAGAACTTAGCTGAACTTCAGTGAAGTTCTTACACAAAACTGAATGAAATTCTTTTGAAAACTCATGGTAAATTTTTCTCGAGAATATCATTAAAATTTTCTGAGAATTTTCAGAACATTTTGCCGAAATATACAGGAAGGTTCTGCAGAGAACTTAAGGAAAATTCTTCGCAAAATTTCGTTGAAGTTTTTGCGATTACTTCAGGAAAGTTCTTCCAAGACTTTCTGGGATTTTTGTTCAAGAATTTCCGGGAAAGTTTTTCCAATAATTTCAAGATTTTTTTCCAAAACCTTCAGCGAAGAGAGTTAAAACTTCAGGAAGTTTTACAGATAGTTTAAAAAAAGTGCAAGATAGAACTTCAGAGAAGATTATTAAATAACTTGTTGAAACCTCTGGGAAGTTCTGACTAAAAGTTCTATGAAATTCTTTTTAGAACTTCTGAAAAGTTCTTCTGCGAATATCGATATAATTCTTCCGGGAGCTTCAAGAAAGTTCTTCCAAGAATTTACTGGAAGTTTGATCGAGAACTGCTGGAAGGATCATCCGGAACTTCATCTGAACATCAAAAAGTTCATATTAAACCTTCAATGAAATTTTTTCGACAGTTTCAGGAAAGTTGTTCCAAGACCTTAGGGTAAGTTCTGTCGAAAACTTAAGAAGAGTTCTGCTGAGAACTTAAGGGAAGCACTTCAAAAAATATCTAAGGTTTTTTTTTTCAAAAACATAAGAGAAGTCCTTCCGAGAACTCCAGGGAAGTTCTTTTCTAAACATAAGGGAAACTTTTCCGGAAAGTTTTGCTGAGAATTTCAGGAAAGTTCTCCTGTGAACTCCAAGAAAGATCTTCGCCGAACTCCAGGAAGCTTCATCCGAGAACTTCATAAAAATTGTTATTAAAACTTTGGTGATTTTTTTCTGAGAGCTTCAGGGAATTTCTTCTAAGAATAGCAATGAAATTCGTTTGAGAACTTTCGAGAAATTTTGTGAAAACACGAGGAAAGTTTTGCTAAGAGTTTAAGGGGAGTTCTTCCAAGAATTTCAATGAAATTCTTTTGAGAACTTCCGAGAACTTCAGGGAAGTTCTTTTAGAAATTCAGGAAAGTCTTCCAAGGACTTTTAGGATGTTCTTCCGAGAACTTTTTTTTTAAAACTTCAGGGAAGTTTTTCCAAGAGCTTCAGGGAATTTATTACAAGAACTTCAAGGAAGTTCTTCCATAAATTTAGAAGATGTTCTTTCGAGAACTTCAAGAAGAATCTTGTGGAACTTCATCCGAACTCCTAGGACATTCTAAATAAAACTTCAATGTACTTCTTCTAAGAGCTTCAATAAAGATCTTCAGAAAGTACCTTTAAACCATACTCAAGGGATTTTTTCCCGAGAAAATAGAGGAAGCTCTGCCGAGATCTTCAGGTAAGTTCAGTTAAACACTTAAGGGAAGTTCTTCCAACAATTTCAATGCATTTCTTCCGAGAACTTTCGGAATATTCTTCCGAAAACTCCAGGAAAGTTCTTTCAAGAAACATAGTGAAGTTCTTTCAAGTAATCAAGGGAAATTCTTCCAAGAACTTCATGAAAGTTTTTCAAATAACTTGATGGAAGTTCTTCCAGGAATTTTCAGAAATGTTTTCCAAAAACTTCAGGGAAGTTTTTGCAATAGCTTCCAGGAAGTTCTATCAAAAACTTTTAGAAAATTATTCCTACAACTTTAGGAAAGTTCGTTAAAGAACATTCTTCTGCGAGCATCCGGAAAGTTTGACCGAAATCTTGACGAGATTTCAAGGAAGTTTTTGCTAGAACTTCAATGAAATTCTTCCAAAAACATAAGGGAAGTTCTTCAGAGAATTTCGTGGATGATCTTCAAAAAATTTCATGGAAGTTCTTCAAAGTTCTTCAGGGAACCTCTTTGGAGAACTTTAGTGAATGAATCTTCCGAGAATTTTAGGGTACTTGTTTAGAGAACTACAGATAAGTTCTGCAGAGAATTTCGGTAAAATTCTTTAATGAACAACTTCAGGAAAGTTCCTCAAAGAACAACATCAGGGAAGTTCTTCAAAGAATATCTGGAAGTTCTTCCAAGAACCTCTAAGAAGTTGAAAGATTGATTAGTTTCCCTGAAGTTCTTGGAAGAACTTTGCTGAAGTTCTTGGAACAACTTCCCTGAAGCTTTTGAAACAACTTCCCTGCAAGAATCCTAGAGAGTTTGAACTGTTTAGTGGAATACCTGTAACTATAAATGAGAAAAAAATTAGTATTTAATTCCAACTACCTCTGTTTATCTTGACAGATACGCGTTTTTCTACACGTATCTACACGTACTTCAGTGTCTTGTATTAGTCGAGTTATTAGTACGAGACACTGAAGAAGTCTGCACATTATAGATGAAATACGCGTATCTGTCAAGATAAACAAATTAGTTGAAATTGAATGGAAAATACTAATTTTTCTTTTCATTTCTAGTAACTTTCCTGCAGTTATTGGAACAACTTCGTGAAGTTTTCGAAAGAACTTCCCTGAAGTTCTGAAAAAAATCTCTGAAGTTCTTCGAAGGACTTTCCTGAGGACCTTGGAATTTGTCCGTTGTTCTGCAGAGAACTTCCCTGAAGTCCCGGAAACCACAATGGAGAAACGTAGGACGAAGCGTTTTGAACTCGGAGGAGACTATGTTAAACATTAAAATATGTTTTTATCCAAAACTTGTATTTATTTAAAATTTCACGGACTTAATGACCCACCTTCGTATAGTTTGGTTTGAAAATAAAATAAATAACTTAATAAAATAAATAACTAAATAAGTAAACAAATATAGGTAAGGTCTGTATACACAATAATCCGGACTCCTCAAAATTTAGGTAAATCGCAAGTTTCTCATTGTATTTGGGCTTCCACTTCATCAGAGCCCAATATATCTTGATTGAAAGTAACTTCGGACAGTTTGGAGAAGGTGCGGTTTTAGGTACAATATTCACTTCATTAGCATCGTTCCCCAAAATTTTAGCATACCAGCATGATGTCAAATCGGGCAAGAACAAAGGTTCTGCAGGCATACTTTCTATTAAATATCTTTGTATATTGTGCCTGTAGTGATGAAAGGTTAACCTCTGCCACGCGTTACAAATTTTTGGCAAACCAGGTAGTTTTTGGGAAGTTTCGATGCCTTCTTCATCATAACATGCTCAGCTTTAGCATTTCTGACCATAGCAGTTTGAAAACCAGCCTTGAAATCCTCCAGGACACCTAGCTTCATCGTCCCTAACAATGCATGAAAACTTCATCAAATATTTGCAGTACTTACATCGAACCCTTTCTGTTCGTTGTTGCTATTTTGAACTGCTTTACTCTTCAACTCTTTTTTTTGGAAGAAATAATCAGGCTTTGAAATAATAACCCTTTGAACAGAGGGATTCGGGGTTTCCTTTAATATCCTCTTCATCTTTCCGTCCATGACAGGATCAGCACGTCCATCAGTTATGGGTTCCTTCTCGACCATCAAACGTTCCTGAAATGAACACCGTGAATAGTGGATTTAGCTAAATTCATTTCTTTTTGTTGCAAGTTTCCGTATTGACAAGTTAGGATTTGACGTACTTCAGTACAAAATCTGCTCTCGCACGTGCTTTTCATTCGCCGCTATCTTAAACACTAAACATGGAATGCAAACATCCATCAAAGACTCCCACCTATACCTCACAGAAATGTTTCACTCCAACGTGAAATATTTCAAAAGCAACAGTGATTTGGAGGTGTTCGGATTCATATGGATACCATCAAAGCTAAATTTTTTATTAACCATTTGTTGCATGCGTAATTATTAGTTTTATTATGCTTGATTCTTCCCAAACATAACAATATGAAAAGTTGTCACGCAATTACACTAATGCAAAATTTAAGTGCTAAACCACCATTTAGTTGGAGCAAAACATTTGAGGACTTGAAAAACCACAAAAAAATAACAACATGAACTGTTCAGAGAGCTGACAGGATCACTCCATTTTTCGTTTTTTCCCAATTAAAACTTACCGCGACACACCCATCGACAATCCAGCCCCGGAAAACTCAAAATGAATAATTCAGGCAACAACCCACTTTTGACACACGTTCTGATTAATGGCGCACTCAGTTCGTTAGTTTTCCTCCACCCAACCAGCCGAGCCGAGCCGATCCGCCGGTTTTCCTCGACATCACAATTAAGGATAATATCATGAACAGTGTGCTCTCTGCCCTCCGGACCAGAACCATTAATTACTGCGAACGCCATTGAACGTAACCCATTTTCGTGCACAACGCGCAACACCTTGACAATGGTTTTCCACTGACAAAAAAAAAGAAGAAAGAAAGAATCCCAGTAAATGACGCCAAAGTAGGACAGTGGGAGTGGTTTTGTTCGACTGCAATGCCCCCTCCGGCACTGTGGGGATAAAAGAACCATGAGCACATTACATTCCGACGTAAGGATGCACTGCGCTGTCTGGTTCTCATCAGGGAGGAATCCTCTTTTCTTTGAATTTGAACTCCGGTGGAAACCATGACGAGAGGGCAGCATTAATTATGAACTAATGCATCGCTTTTGTTCTGCTAGCTTATTTACAAATTCAGCTGTCAAATGTGTTGGAGCTGGAATTAATTTTCCTCCAGCTGCCAGTGACAATTAGATATGTAAATTGCTTTATTTTCACTTAGCGAATGACCATCATTTGAAACCGGGAACGGAACAGCCGGAAGAACACATATATTGGGAACGAACGGATTCGATTCGTACAAATAATTTCCGAACGATTATTTATCTGTCTGAAGCTATTTTACCAGTGATTTTGGTTTGGTTTGGTTTTTTCTAGGAAGCTCTGTGCATGTTCGACAAAATTGGTTGCGAAAGCTTGTCGACTGAAATGCGGTAAAAAGTTGCTTACCGTGCAGTTTAGTCGTTCTCGTTCGTTGCCAGCCGTAATGAAATGGGTGCTTCCGTGTTCTGTGCCGTAATGCCAAGCGTCAAGATCGGAAACGAGATGTGTTCCATTGACTGTATGAAGAAGATTCCATTCGAATGCTGGTAGATTTGATACTGCTGCTGCTTTTTGTCTTACAGAATGCGCCATTAAATCTATGTGTTTCGTCCGGAATCATGTTCCTAAATTTATGCAATTTGTAGAACACATTGGTTGGGTGGAACGTCGGAATAAGAGAGGAAAACTGACCAATAAACAGCCACACTTTTTCATTCAAGGCATTTGAATCTTATTGATTCTATCTATAAGCTTTATACAGGGTCTAAACTTATGCTACGATAAGCTTAGGCCGTTTTTCTTCATGAACCTGAGTTTACAGTCTGTATTTGTATGCAGTCAAAACAATGATAACTGTCCAGCAGTGTGCAGTCAAAGGAGGCAGTTTATTTTTGACAGTATAATCGACACTACAATTGTTATGTTGTATTCTCCGTACGAGGAGTAACGATTATGATTAAGAAGGACATGTTCGCTCATCACCATGAGGCCCCAAGAGTGGACAGCCATGTTTGTAAAGAATGAAAGATATGAACTTATGCTCTCAACTTATGCTCAAGGATGCTATATAGTTTTCAAAATGTCTGTACGGAACATTGAGAATATCTGTACATTTCTGTATTGAGGATTTTGTCAAAAATTTGGTCAAAAAATAAAGTAAACTCATGCTCTCTAATACATTAGTTTTGAGAGTCTTATTTATTTACTTTTCTGTTCTACAACTGTCACCAATTTTGGAGAATCTCTTATTTTTTGAAGAGTCTTCGTCTTTTCAAGTTTACTCATAATTTCGAGATTCTTTTTATTTTGTAGCAATTATCGTATGCATTAAGAAAATGGACTGATTTGAGCTATTCTGCATGCAGTTTTCCACCTGGGTATCGCCTATTGTAGCAACCCTGTTGTGTGTAGACAAAAAATGACTACGTTATCATTCGCCCAAATGCAGCGGCTGAAGGAGCTTGTGAAAACTTTGTTTTTTTCGAAGCGCTACGTCGTGTTCACAATAGCTGGCGAGACCCACTTGACGATGGACGGCCAGGAGAGAACAGGGAAGTGAATACGTTACGCCCCCACCAAGGAAGCATACCCGAGCAACACATCTTCCTGCTTTTATGTTCAGGTAGCTTCTTTATAACCAAATCTACACCCAAAATAAAAAAGCAAGATTGTAATGCAATTTCGCATGATTTGGTTTCATTTCTCGTAATGGATCGCAACTTGGAGAAAAAATGCAACATTGGTCGTGGGCAAAAACGCAACACATCCATTCGATTAGAAAAATTCAATGTGTGCGTGAGGTTGTAGTAGTAGTGAATTCAATTACTCACGAAAAAAAAGATTAGGATCCACTACTGAGAGTCGAACCGCGACCGTCAGCATGACGGCTCTTCATTGTAACCATCCAGTCATCTCAACAAGTTAAAGTAATCGGAATAAAAGCCCTACAGTTGCTTCGGTTGTCGAGGCACTCAACGTTACAACAATGAAGCAAATGTCGGTCGCACACACTTACATGGCTTCGTTTATTTCATAAAACGCATGGTGACTTGATGAGAGGGCGATAGGAGGGTGGTGACGAGTGAAAATAAAAATAGAACACTTGACAGCGGAATAGCAACAGTGGCATATGGCGTAGTGGCGTTCTGTGCCATTTTTTCACCCATATTGAGAAGTTGTTGACGGTTGAACAAAAACCCAACGGTTGCTGCGAGTGGCGAGGCACTAGGCACACAGCGATAACCGCTTGCACACACTTGCATGGCTTTGTTTATACTATAAAAAGCTATGTGGATCATGATGGGCAAAATGGCCTTTTCAGAATCATGCAGATTTCTCAAGATATGATTGCAAAAACTGCAATTGCATTTTTTGCTACAATTTCAACTTTTGGGTGTAGTTACATAAAAGTATTTTCAACCGTTATAAAACTTGTGTGTTACTTGGGATATATCTTTCATTCCAAGTTCCCGAAGAAGACCTTCCTGTGGCTGACGATCAGAGAGAAGGGAATTTCCAAGTCACTTCTCTTTCCATTGTGGCTTGCGGTGAACGAGGAGGCATACAGTTACAGCCGGATCCATCCCACTGCAAGCTCGCATGAGATAAGAAACTAAGATTCTCCGCCCATTCGTTCCACTCAATAATCTGCCCATCCATTAGGTGTGGCCCAGATAGAATTTGAACATAGACGATTACGCATATTTCGGATATACTTTAACAAAATAGTATTCTGTTTGAAATAAAATATTCGACTTTATGTGAACTCTAGAGGGAAAATACAAAAAAAAATCATCTCGCAAATTTCGAAGAAATTTGCGGACTTTTTACCGGAATACGTTTCATTACACATTATTCTCATCCATCGTTTTGGCAATCTGAATCCACTTGGTTCTCAATTCATTGATGCTTCTGACGACACTTCCATTCTCCTTCAGCTTCCTCTTCATAATAGCCCAACATCTCTCTATCGGTCTGAGCTGGGGACAGTTTGGTGGGTTGAGTTCTTTCGGTATAAACTGAATCCGGGGTTTCATACCACTGTAGCACTGTTTTACTGTAATGACAGCTTGCAAGATCCGACCAAAACATGAAAGGTTCATTGTGGGATCTGATGAATGGCAATACTTGCTTTTGGAGACATTCCGTTTTGTACAGCTCTGAATTTAATGTCGTATCAGTGATAAAAACGTTGACCGCAGCTACAGATGCCTTGCCAAATCATGTATTTACGTGCAAATTTATCAGCAAACACAAACTTGAATTTGCCAGGAACATCCCGGTAGCTGTTTGAATTCTGTCTTTACATAGGTTTCAGCATCCATGAGGAGACAGCCATTGAAATTTGTCAACACCAGATCATACCGTTTTCTGGAACGGATTCTGGCCACACTGATCCCTATTTGATTGTCTCAAGCACGGTATGACCTAAAGCCTTCCCGGAAACGAAACGAATGTTGGGGTTTGTTCTTGGTGGCTTTGTTCCGCAGTTGACGGTACCCGCCTGACGCTTGCTTTGAGGCTTGCGATCCATCAACAAAGTTACTCTGTACTTTTTCAAAACTCGCCACACGGTATTTCGGGGGAAAACCCCACACTTTAACAAGTGTTAGCCTAGACCACGCAGGGTTTTCCAAATGATTGCGCACAATTATTTTTCCTCTTTCTTCTTCCATTTTGTATTTTTCCTAAAACACGTTCGAACTGCACCGCGAAAACAACTTCTGATGTTGTTATTGTTATAGGAAACACATAAGATGTCATAGTTTACAAATTTGACCAATAGAGTCGCTGTAGGAATCAAAAATGTTTGTTTCAATACAAAATGAAAAACACAACTTAGTGATAAATGGTAGCAGACTTGTTTTAACAGCATTTTTCGGTGTCCTCTCACGAACATTACCTTGTTCTTCGATTGGTTGACAAAAAATAGGTGTCGCAGAGGGCATTCCGCGATTCTCTCGAGTTGTTGATTCACCATCATAACGTAACGTCATCATAACGAACTTCATCCGCAAACAGTTGAATGAAGCAGTACTTGAGAACGGTCGGTAAATCGTTGCTGTGACAGCAGAACAACAGGGGCCCAAGCATCGAGCCTTAAGCAATACCGGAGGTCGAAGAGCCGCATTCGGATTGCTGTTCCCCACAAAACATAGTTTGTATTCGGTCCTTCAAGTACGACTCAATGTGGTTAGCGGCATAGACGGCAAAGTTGAACTGAGTTTCGACCTTCGAACATAATTTACGGTGAGGAGTAGTGTCAAAAGCTAGAAAAACATTAAGGTACAGCCCCTTTGGGTTCTCCGGAAAGATGACGTAGGACAACGCAACTGTATGTAAGCCATTAAGATTGTACAGTGCAATGTTCTTTTAAATCACCCCTTCAGGCCTAATTTGGTGTGTTCTGATTAAATTGGTGCTCAATAACATAGGAATGATTGATAAAAGAAGGATGTATTTTTGAAACGTGCTAGGTCGTCCAAACTGTCCGGGAGTTCAGAACTTAAGATCTACAGTTGTCACAGTAGCTTTATCCGCTTAACAATGTTATGATTTATATTCACACATTTTCAGTGATCGCCATGAAGACAAACAGACATTATGAGATAACTTTGGGATATTCATGAAAAACAAACTAACTTTACTTCGTACAACCCATAAAGCAACTGTTATAATTGTAGACCTTATGTTTTGAATGACGTAAAACTAACAAGATTATCCTATGATGTCCATGGACATTTCAGAATATTCATTGAACATGTTTGAATTGTTAGATTTGTATAGCCCAAGAGGCTACGGTTAATACTGTTTATCTTATGTTATGAACTCAAGCCAGTTTTTATGAACTTGAACATCCTAAGGTAATCGGATAAAGACTGATGACCTTACAGAAGATTCTCTGAATGTGTTTGAATGCATAGCGTCACCTTTCATAGGTTATAAAGCTAATGTTACGACTGTAGATCCTAACTTCTGATCTTAAGGGCAGTTTTGGTGACCTAGAACATTCCAAGATATCTTATTCTACCTGTTTACCTTCCAGTAGACTCACTCTAATTGGTCAAATACATATTATTACCTTTGGTCTAGAAAGCTAAAGTTACAGCTTTAGATTTTCAGTTTTGATTTCCAGGATAGTTTGGATAACCTAGATTATGTCATTATGTCTGTTGTTCTTCCAAGATATTCAATGAATATGTTTCAATACACAGCGTAGCTTGCATAGCCCAGAAGCTTTTTTGCAACTGTAGGTCCTACGTTCTGATCTGAAGGATAGTGTAGATGATCCAGAACATGTCGTATTGCTTTTCAATGTTTGTAAATTTTAAGAATGTTAATTAAATATGTTTGAATATTGATTGTTACTTTGTATTGACTAAAAATTAATGATGCAACTGTACATCTTAGATGACCTAAAAGATCAAAATGATTTAGAATATTTACTGCTAACTTTTGAGAGATTCATTAATTATGTTTGAATTTATATAGTCAACTTAAAAAGCTACTATTCTCCAAAATTCCTTAACATGCTCCAAAAACCTACTGTTACTACTATAAATCTTATGTTCTAAACTCAAGAACAGTTTGAAAGACCCCGATCATCCCAGTCTCGTAATGTTTGTTTACGTTCTAAAATATTCACCTAACATAGTTGAATACGAAGCGTAACTTTGTATAGCCAATAAAGCTATAGTGCTGACTTTAGATCTAAAGTTCTGAGCTTAAATGCATTTTGGATATCCAAAAGAATATCCCCGAAAGATATAAAAAATATTTAACGTTTATCACCAAAAAATTTATAAGATAAGGCCTGTACTCGAAAAAAATTCACCAGACTAAAGTGTTCGATAACAATTTATTTTAAGTCAGATTTTCTTGAAACTTTCAAAGAATAAGGTAATAAGTTATAGGCATAATTACTTAATTCAATTTCTTTTTCATCGCTGAAAGCCCGCACCTTTCCCTTAAGACCCCTCATTACATTTTGTGCAATGGTGGAGCCGACCTTTTTGGTCACTTTCATCCGTTCTTTCTTCAACTCCAGCTCCTTCTTAAACACCTTGGACGGTTCTCGAACTTTGGCCTTCATTTTGGCCCAAAATCTTTCCATCGGACGAATCTCTGGTGAATTTGGGGGGTTGGCGGTTTTGGTACAAAAACAACGTTATTGTCTCTGTGCCGATCCAACGTCGATCGCGCGTAATGGTATGATGCCAGGTCCAGCCACAATAATGTTTCGCCTTCGTGGGACCGCAGAAAGGGCTACAGACGCTTCGGGAGGTACTCGGTGCGGTAAATTTGGCTGTTGATGGTACTCGTTGTGATGTACGGTTTACTCAGTTTACCGCACTGGCATATTACCTGCCAGAGCAGGTAATTCGCCAAGGTTTTTGGCGAATTTGTACACTTTCTTCTTTCTTATGTCTTCCGGAACATGTGACCGTGATTTGGCAACGTAGAACTCCAGCCCCGGTATCTGCTTTGCGTCAGCTTCAGTCAGCGTCTGCTTTGCGTCAGTTTTGTTTGTCACGCCGGTTCGGTGCCTTGTGGAACTTGAGTACACGTAGTTCAGCTCGTTTTATGGTTTGCTGAACAAACCAGGCGGAACACTTTGCCTCCAGAGCCGCGTCGCGAATCGAAAGGTTCGGACTACACTTGAAATAATCCAACACCTTCCGAGCCTGCATAGGGTTAGTTGTTCACTTCCAGCCCGCCACTCGGTCGTCTAGAACTCCTTAAACGATTTTACCACCGGAGATACAGTTGTATGGGTGATTCCTAGTTGTCTTCCGATCCATCTCATGGTCGCAGTCGGATTTTCCATGACGGCGCGCAAAATTCTCCAGCGATTTTCTTCTTGTTTCGATGACATCTCAATAATCACTGAACCGATTGTTATGAAATTTTGCACATGTAAACAAGTTACTTTAAACTAGTTATACTAAGATTTTCATCAATTTTTACCCACGGACAAAAATGTTACACATGAATAAAAATGGTGCAGGCCTTATGTGCTGTATCCAAACTATATGAACTAATTGTTCTTCAATGGCTGGTCCATGACTGTTCACAGACTATTTCTTCGGACCAACACGGTTTTATGCCCAAGCGCTCAACGGCAACCAACCTTACCGTATTTACATCGTTCATCATGAAATGGAACTCGGTCATCAAGTAGACGTCATATACACAGATATCTCTGCGGCCTTTGATAAAATGAACCATCAGATTGCAATTTCCAAATACCACAAAATGGGGGTTCATGATCAATTGTTGAACTGGCTCTGCTCATACCTGATTGGTAGATCTATGTCTTTGAAGATTTCAGATTATACCTCGTCCAGCTTTTCAGTAACATCCGGCGTTTGGCAAGGCAGCCATCTTGCCCCATTCCTTTTCCTGTTATAAATGAACGATGTGTGCTTGGTCCTCAGATGCCTGAAATTATCCTACGCGGACGACCTAAAGCTGTTCTACGTCATAAAATGTCCAGAAGTCAGCCATTTTCTTCAGCAGAAACTACAAGTGTTTGACGGCTGGCGCCGGATCAAAAGAATGTTTTACAATGTATCCAAATGCTCAGCTATCTCCTTTGGCCGAAAACTTGCGATGTATCTCCACGATTACATCCTTCGAGGAACGCGCTTGAAACGTGAAGTAACAGTCAAGCACCTGCAAGTAACGCTAGACACTAAACTGACATTCGAGAGCCACATTGCCTATATAGTTTCTTAAGCCTCATAGCAGCTAGGATCCATTTATTGTCTGAAGGCACTATCCTGCTCTTTGATTCGTCCTCTTTTGGAGTACCAAAATGCAGTCCAGAGGATCATTATAGCCGTTCAGCGGTTCAGAGGTTCTCCCAGCAACTGGTGCAATTCGTGGATCATTCGTCTACTCCACGCTTCGTCTTCCGTTGGTCCAAAGATCCACTAGATAACAAATTGAATCACAAATGAATTTTCGATGACACTGTAGATCGAGCTACTTCGGTTCCTAACTTAATGTCTTGTAGATGTCTTGTGGTCAATTTTGTGGTTCAGCGAACTTTGTTCGATCTTAGCGTCCTTCGGTGTCCACAGTAGGCACGATTGCCAGCAATAATGCGTCTTTTCATTTCTCTGCTGGTGTCGTTATCGGCGGTCACCAATGAGCCCAGATACACGAATTCGCCTACTACCTAGATTTCATCACCGTCTAACATTGTCTTCTCGTGAGCCTCTTCCCTTCATGTATTTTGTTTTTGGTGCATTAATCACAAGCCCAATCATACCAGCTCAGCTTTAAGTCTGATTTACGTTTCCGCCATCGTCTCAAAGTTACGTGCTATGATATCAACGTCGTCGGCGAAGCCAAATAGTTGGACAGACTTCCTGAAGATCGTGCCACTCGTGTCTATCCCAGCTCTCTCGAATCACACCCTCCAGTCCGCTCATCAACGACGATCAACCGCGTAGTTTTCGAAATACAACTCAGAGCATCTGGTGATCGGACAACGCAATCGCTGATCATCCGTTGCTGCGATCAACCCGTCAGTCGGAAATACGTATCGCGCATGATTTGCATTGGTCTCGACGGTACAAGGCGAGCAATCTTGTAGGCAGCGCTCAGTACGTGATCGCCGTACAGAATCCAGCTTGTCGCCCTTTTTATAGATTGGACACACTATTCCGCTCCATCCAAATCCTCCGGTAAACATTCCTCCTCCCAAATCTTGGTATTCCCAGTGCAGCGCTCTGGCCAGTGCATCACCACCGTATTTCAATAGCTAGCTTGGGAGTTGGTCAACACCAGCGGCTTTGTTATTTTTCAACCGACCAATTTCCTCCTCAACTTCCTGAAGGGTTGAGGTCGGGGTCCTGTCATCTTCTGCGCGTGTTCCTAGATATATTACCAAGGCACTTTCGTTCGCTGTAACATTACCGTTCAGGTGCTCGTCAAAGTACTGCTTCCACCTTTCAATCACCTCACACTCTCCTGTGAGAAGCTTGCCATCCAGGTCTCTGCATCAGCTTGTGGTACGTAGCTTTGGCGCGAGCTGTTCAACTTCTCGTAGAATTTGCGTGAGTCGTCAGCACGGTACAGTGCTTCCATTTCTTCGCGGTCTCGATCTTCCCTCTGGCGGTTTTTCCTTCGAAGAATAGAATTTTGTCTGTTCCGTGCCTGTATGTACCGTTCCACATTTGCTCTTGTACGGTATTGAAGCATTCTCGCCCGTACGTCAGTCTTCTCCCTCAACTGTTAGCATTCGTGGCGTCCAGTCATATTTTCGATTCGGTGCAGAGGTACCTAGTGTCACTACCAGTGCGAGAGTGGTTCGAATGCTCATACCATACTCGAGCAACGTAGCTGCTTCCGTTGGTGGGCTGCTTCGACTGTTGCGCGTATTCCGAGCAACTCCGGTTTCCCGTAGTGCTGCACGTTAGGTCGATGGCATCCGGATCGACGCGAATTGTCACCGTCGAGAGTTTGAGCAACATGCGTGCGACTAGGTTCTCTGTTCGTTGGTCAGGTGATCTCCAAGTGGCTTTGTGGATGTCTTTACGGGGGTAGAAGGTACTTCGAACTACTTAACCACGGGAGGCCGCAAAGTTCACGCATCGTTGGCCATTATCGTTCGATACGGTATGTAGGCTGTTTGGCCCTATTACTGGTCTATACATTGCCTCCCGTCCTACCTGTGCGTTTATGTCACCAATGGTAACTTTTACGTCCCGCTGCGGGCAGCCATCATACACTTGCTCTAGCTGCGCGTCGAACGCTTCTTTTTCGTCATCGGGTCTCCCGTCGTGTGGACAGTGTGATGATGCTGTAGTTGAAGAATCGACCGTTGATCTTCAGCTTGCACATTCTAACGTTGATCGAAAACCATCCAATCACGCGTTGACGAATTTTGCCCAGCACTACAAAGCCGGTGCCCAGCTCGTTTGTTGTACCACAGCTCTGGTAGAAAGTAGCCGCTCGAAGCCCGCTTTTCCATACCTTCTGTCCTGTCCAGCAAACCTCCTGCAGTGCTACGAATTCGAAGTTACGTGGTTGAAGTTCGTCATAGATTATCCTATCGCAGCCAGGGAAGCAGAGCGATTTGCAGTTCCATGTTTCGAGTTTCCAATCGTAGTCCTTAATTCGTCGCCTAGGTCTTTGCCGATTGTTCCGGTCCGTATTAACTTCTGTATTATTAGTAACATTGATTTTTTAAGGGCGGTTTGTTGGGCCTTCCCCATCCCCCTGTCTCACCGGAGGACCATCGTGCACAGCACTGTTTAGAGTCCCACGCTGGCACAAGGACGATGATCAGCCGCTCCTAACATGGATAACAGACGCTGTTTTGAGCCGCCCCTTAACATGGAGAACAGACGCTCAGATAGACTGCACCCTTGAAAAGGGCAGTCCCCTCCTGTCAGCATATGACGAAGGTCCCACTGGGGTTGGTTACCCGATCTTTCCTATGGTTACTCATACCCCAGTCGGCACCACGGGGAGGTAGGGATAGTTACTGGACAAGAGGCTAAGGATCGCAGTAGGATAAATTTAATAGCTGCAGGTACGCGAAGTACCAATGGTACGCATTGTGCAGTCATTTACCAACCACTTTGTCCATAACGATAACTCTCTACCTTGAGACGTCAAATCTCTACAATTAGTCGGCAATGTTTTATATGAATATCTGTCAACACAGCCAAACCAAAACTTCTACCCTTCGTAGCAGATTTCCGGGGAGCAATGTCACCGGAACCAGTTTTTTTTGTTCCAATGCATTTTTGAGACCAGAACCTTTCAAATCGTGCATAAACATTGACTCTAAGTTAAAATTTCAAAATTCTACGAAGGGTTAAAATCCGGGTCAATATTGACTCTAATGTCTTATGTGTCACTTTATTTTCTTCAACCACCTTATACAGATTTAAAAAAAAATAGTGTAAAAATGAAGAATTTTTTGAATTATTAGAAGTCAGAATATTTCAGTCCGATTGGTTAAAAAATTGAATAGATAGCGTACATTGAAAATCCGCATTGGTTCAGGATTAACCCCAATATCTTAGGAAGGTTAAAACCATCAGTAAAGATGTGGTTATGGTAGATAGTTGGCTTCTTAGTAGAAGATGCTGCTGCAAAATGTTATGTGGTATAATGGAGTTATTGGAGACAACACCTCTGGGCACACTGGATGGCCCTGACGGAGAGCGATGTTCGGAGCAAAACGAAAAGTTAACTTGAGTAGAAGTAAACAGTCTTCTATTTTCAGCTGTAAAGTTTGATTAATTAACTTGTGAAATAAAAGGTTTAGAGTAACAAAAATTTTTATACAACTATCATTATGACTCTACAGTATAGATTAATATCATCTTCACAAATAGATTAAAATCACAAAATAAAGGGTGTTCCGATCAAAATTTGGTCGATTTAAACTTGACGCATTTTTTTTCATCGTGCATTCAAAAATTTTAATCACCCCTCATTTTGAAGATGTGTGCGTGTAGTATCATGCCTTTATTTTGATTTTGAGATTAGCACTTCAGTTATCAAAATGCCGTCGAAGGAAGAGAAGCATCGCATCAAAATTTTGCACGTGCATGGCGAAAATTCAAACTTCTCTCACGAAAAAGTTGGTGAAATTGTTGAATGTGGCTAAATCAACTGTTACCAACGTATTAAACGTGTTCGGTGAACGTTTGTCGACAGCCAGCGAAGCTGGATTGGGAGGAAATCGAACAGCGACGACAAAAAGAGTTGCCTGCTGTTTCATGGGGAACTTCAACCTCTCCGTCCAAGATGTCGCATAGAAGCTGGGAGTGGCGCCTTCAACCGTGGAAAGAGCTAAACTGGACTGTCAACTTACAAGAAAGCGGTGACTCCAAATCACGACGATAAACAAAACACGTCGGCCGAAGCACGATCGCGAAGATTGTACACGACGATGCTGACGAAGTTTGATTGCGTAGTACAGCACGGTAATACAGGCCTTATTAGTACAGGCCTTACAGATTCCTGGACAGGAATTTTATTCGACAACTGGACGGGGAAAGGTGGCAGATACTTTCAAGCACATTCAACTGTCCAAGTTCGCGAAGAAATATCTGGTGTGGCAGGTCATCTTTACCTGTGGCTTAAAGAGCATCGTTTACATTGCGACCCGAACCGTCACCCAAGAAATTCATCTGAGCGAGTGCCTACAAAATCGTCTACTGCCTTTCCTGAAGCGACACAATAGGGGGTTTTCATTTTTAAAAATACATGGTTTTTTCAAACTGTATCGATGATGAGAACGCCCATCCTAACACGAACATATTTTTCTATTAATCTCAACTATTTTTTCTCGATTTTAAAACAAGAAAAATCTATTAATTTTTATTTTTACAAACCGATTTGCAGTTTTACAAAGTGACATTTATGCAAAGTGACAGCACTTAACTTTCAGCTACAGGGGCTCCCATTATGACATGTATGTCAATTTTTGTATGCTAGAAATCAATGGTTGATTCGTTGGTTTAGGTAGTCTGTTTTTTTGTAGCGTGTTTCATGGTGAAATAGGGTGGTGTTGTCTTGCAATCATTAGTTTTCATAATACTTTGAAATTGTTTTTTCGATAGTTTCGCTTGTCAAAATTAAAAATTAAATGCCGGTATATTATTATATTTATTGTCGAACCATGTTATAATCCACATACCCCTATAATACCCTATTGTTTCGTTCTATTTTGGCCGGATTTGGCATCTTGCCATTACGGAAAAAAGGCCATGAAGGGGTATGCTGCCAACAACGTTTAAATGGTGCTCAAGGTCAAGAACGCTCCCAACACGCCAGAGCTCCGCCCAATCGACAAACGTGTTACTTACTGCAGCTAGATAAACTTTTAGTGATGCTTCCATGCATTTCCCATAAATCTCGTACTACGACGGAATGCGACAATTTACAGTTTTTCATGTAGAAAGGTAAAATCAAAATAGATACTATCACGTAACTGACGATAGCGGAGACAAGTAGCATACTACGATCATAACTAGTTGTTGTAACTGGATTATGACTTAGCAAGTCATATTTATGTTATCTCAACCGAATGGCATCAAGTGTGCTACTAGGGACGGTTTTCGCGCCAACTCGAACAAATGTTGGCAGCACCTTCTCAGATTACAATGAAACTTTCTGAGAGTGTAGACCATGACTAGATAAGCTACTTTGCATACTTAGTTTCTTCATTTTTTTTTTCTAGAATGTCTTTTGAAAAGGGCTACACTTATTTTTTTAATCGGGTTTTTTTCAAACGTGTTTAATTAGAAAGTGACTACTCCAACAAAAAAATGTTATGCCTGTAATTATCACAAAATAAGTCAAGTTTTAAGAAAAAAATATTGAAAAAAATCCAAAATGAGCCCTACACTGAAAAAAAATATGTTTAACAATTCAAAGTTAATTGAAAAAAATAACAAATTTGATTTCGATGAAATTTTGTCTCAAGATAGGTAATTATGTTCCCTACCAACCGTTCCATTGTCCCATTGATTTTGTTTTCAGTGTACTTTGTTATTAAAAACTAAACAAGTTAAGGTTTCACGAAAGGTTATTGAAAAGTGTCATAATTGACCAATCGTGTAAATCAAAATTATACAGATTCAAGTGCTGTGCAAAAATAAACAATCCAAAAATCAACCGTCATAATCTAGGTACCATGTCATCAACGATAATAGACAAAATACATTCCATGGGATATACCCATGAAATTGACGAATCGATGAGTATTTGTGAGTCATGTCGTGGATTGAAAAGTCACAATAGAGGTACGAATATGAAAAAACGACGATCGGATGGAAAAGACGAAACTATGCAACATCATGATGATCCAGAACCGTCAACGAATGGTCAACAAATCGAGCATGTGTTAGGGAAGTTATTTTTCAACATGTTAACTTCTTTTTGTTAACTTTCCACTGCATTTATTATTATAAGTTTAACCTTTTTTATCTAACAGATATGGTACCATCATTTCCATCAGATCAGACTTTAGACGGATAAAAATATCACCAAATTAAATTACTGTTACGCATTCACTAAACCGTACATTACAATTTCAGAAGAACTCGAAGAAATATATAATAACGCCAAAACAATACTAGGCACTCAGAAATTCCACAGTTTTTGACCTATTTCTGGTGACTAAGTAGAGGCAAAAAGCTGTTCTAATTCAGGAGATGAACCAAACATATTTACCATGAACTGTTAAAAATATAGAAAAGATCATGTTTAAAAGTAGCTCTAAGACATATATTATAATATGTATCTATGAGACATTGTAAATAAATGAATATATAAAAGTGAAATTCAATACATATTGCGATCAAACCTTAAAACCCTTCCAAATGATTGAATAGATAGGACAAAATCTGCTAAAAAATTGAGTTTTATTGGATTCTGGGATGGTTATGACCTTCACTGGTTTAGTTTTTAATAACACAATACACTGAAAATAAAATCAATGGGATATGAAAAAGTTTTTGTTAGAAAAGCTTTGTTTCCTTAAAAGTGTCCATCTTATGATGCACGAACGATTGGAAGGAAACATAATTACCTATCTTGAGACAAAATTTCATCGAAATAAAAAATGGTGTTGTTTTTTTAAAGCGACTTAGAATGTTTATACATGATTTTTTTCAGTGTAGGGCTCATTTAAGATTTGTTTCAATTTTTTTCTTAAAGCTTGACTTATTTTGTTATAATTGCAGGTACAACACTTTTTTATAGGAATAGTCATTTTTTATGAAACACATTTGAAAAAAATCGATAAAAGAAGTTTAGCCCTTTTCAAAAAACAGTCTAGAAAAAAATGAAGTAACTAGATATGCAAAGTGGCTTATCTAGTCATGGTCTACACACTCAGAAAGTTTCGTTGTAATCTGAGAGGGTGCTGCCAACTCCGAATACGATTTGGGTCGAAACCCGTCTAGAGTAGGTTGCTCAGTCAATACTTAAGATCTTCCACAAATAGTACACCCTGAAGCCCATGAAACATTATCAAAGATATAAATCCGTTTACTGCTCGAACCTAAGTTCCAACAACTTACCAATAAACCAACCTAATCATACGGTTAATACATTTACACAAACTTTTCCAATTTCCATCGTTTGTTTTCCAGTTTCCGAGTTTAATTTAGTTTCAAGCCATCAACTTTGGCTCTCGCTGTTACCATTCGTACTGAATTCCCACCATCAAGAAACACCACAATGCCCGTGGTGAAAATTAAGCTTAAATTAATTAAAAGCGATAAATTGCGAGGATGGATGGAGACTCCGAATGCTTTTTTGCCATAGAAGCCTAAGCCCCAGGAGGATTGCCTCAGTGATGGAACTTGAAACAGCCAAAAGCAGAATGTTGCGGCAGATAAGGCTCGAAAATTGAAAGGAAATTTTCGGTCCATCTTTCCCATCGCCACTGGTTGGAGTTCTATTTCGATCGGATCCTAATCGTTGGAAATTGTTCGGCCTAAAAGTACCATCTCTCGACAATCTGACACCGTCGAGTCTGAATTCGAAGCTCAGAAAAGGCTTATAAATTCCGAAACAACTCATCGCATTCCAAAGAAATTGAGAAGAGATTTGCAAAAATAGAATGTGAAATCCAACAGCTAAACGACCTGAGTGGGCAGTAAACTTTGACCTTCGCTTTGTCTGAGGCACTCCACGAGAAACGATCAAAACTGCCACCCAAACATGAACTGCAATGAAAAATTTAAACCGCCTGTTAGGAAGTGCCCATAAATTTGCACGCAATTGTTTGGTTCCTTCCCGGGTGGACGGAGCAACTTTTCCACAAACCTTGATCGCCTTTTCTTCTCCCCCTCCCATCAACCAGACTCGAGAAAGCCATTAAAAACTGAAATTAATTTTAATTTCCCTTCTTCTTGTCTCCCCGAATGCAGAATGCGACTCGCAATGTTCGGACGACATTTCGCCAATGATGGAAGCTCCCCTCCCGCCGCATGCGACCCTCCCGATAGCGCTGGTGCCCCTGCAGAAATCATCCCCGGAGCGGAGAATCACCCAGAAGGAAATCATCGCCGGGGAGGAACGGCCTAAGTTTCTCACCATCAAACAGGTGCAGGACGCCTCGCAGGGTAAGTTGGTTTTTTGTTGCCGTCTCGCTCTCACTCGATCATTTTTTATCCTTTCACACGTCAGCATTTTTCACGTGAGCAAAATCAATTCATCTCTATCGGTAGGTAGGAGCATCGAGATCGTTTCGACCAGTAGCAAAAATCAAACCCGAATGTACATCCACTTTTTCCTCTCTTATCATCATCAATCACCTCAACGCAGCACCCGGGCCAGCAAATGTGCAAATGTGAATGCGAGTGCAATCATCATGATTGGATGCGTTTTCGAGCGGTTCGAGAGCGCAATTTGCATCAGTGCACTGTTCCGCAAAGCCAGCTTCGATGCCATCGTGTTTTTGGGTTTTTCATGAAAGCCAGTCAATCATAAAGTTGGATGTTTTTTCGAACTCAATGACTGTCTGTTCAGTGCTATTACATCGAAATTACAATAAAATAACGAACAAAAACTTACCTAGGGCCGCTTCAGCATAATTAACATTTTATTTTTCGGTGAACCTCATACACACAGAACTTAAATTACCAAAGTCAATGAAATTTCAATGGATTTTCAAAAAGCTGGGAATTCAGTTATCAACTGAGCAGTATTTTGCTTTGATGGAAATTTTTGAAGGCACAAATCGTGAACTCTCGAGTACTTTTTCAAAAGGACGTAAGTCATAAAATGTAAACAAACGCGTTGTTCATGGCATGTTATTAAAAATCATGTATATCTGCCCATATTTGTTGAACTTTCGGATGGATTATTCTAGAAAGTTTTAACTAACTTTAAAAAAAGGTGTAAAATCACTTGTTCACTTTTTGAGAATAACTTGCGAACCATTGTTATATCATTTGTATGCCCCTAAACGACACGTTAGTAAAATCCTTTGTACCACAAGGTTAAAGATTTAAATATTATTTAGTAAAAATTGATTTCTTAGGCAAAGATATTTTTACAACGTTTTGTTGCCGAAAAAATAATACTTCATTTTGATAAGTTCGACGTATTTATGTGAAATATGGCAACTTGACGTAACATTTCGACGTTTCAACATTGTCATTCGCAGAATGACGTATCATTTTGACGCAAGTTACATGCAATCTATCATAGAGTATTTCTCTGCCAAATGAGCAAATGACTGAACTCGACCCTCTCCGATTTGGATGAAACTTTGCACATGTCTTCGGAATTGGTGACGATGGATTTTCCGCCGGTTGAGGGAATTTTTTGACTCAAGACAAATTTTTCAAAAGGGCGTATGTGTTTTGTCATGCGTATTTTTCAAGAAATCCAGGGTTTTTTTTCATTAGGGCGAATCTACAATTGAGAGATTCTCTCCGGGCTCGCTCGAAAACCGTTGGTTGTAATAAAATTGTTAATTTCTTTAATTAAGAAGATGTTCAATCTTCTTGGTGTCAAAAAGATAGTTGTTGAAAATTTTATGTAAAATTTGAAAAAAAAAAAAATACTTTCGAAGATGGACAATCTCAACTAACTTTTGAAAAAGGGATATTTTCATGGAAAAGCCATTTTTTCGACATTACTTTCAAATTATCTCGAAAACGGGTACATATAGAATGTTGCTCACAGAGAGCATTGTTGCTTAAAATCACTAGAAAAAATCGTATTATATTATTAAAATATGGTTATTTATACAAAAACAACAAATTGGAAAAAACTTGATTTTTTCTTACTTCTAAAA
This sequence comes from Aedes japonicus, assembly GCA_034211315.2. Classification (NCBI taxonomy): domain Eukaryota; kingdom Metazoa; phylum Arthropoda; class Insecta; order Diptera; family Culicidae; genus Aedes; species Aedes japonicus. Next base: position 134,140 of record JASCZW010000647.1, read on the forward strand.
ACTTTTTTATCTTAAGTTGCTCCATCGTAAATCAACTTTTATTCTTTTTTTTATGACTTGAAAAATTATAAAAATTGTACGTTGAACAGATTTTCTAATTGATTTTTAAGTTTAACTCTCAATTTTTTTGAAGAAAAAAATGTTTTTTTTTACAGTGTACATATTTTTTTCATAAAGTCAAATTAATTAACTACAACTTCTTCTCAGACGCAATTTTATTACAACCAACGGTTTTCGAGTTATGATTGTTTCGAAATACGCATGACAAAACACATACGCCCTTTTGAAAAAAATGTCTTGAGTCAAAAAATTCCCTTAATCCGCGGAAAATCCATCATCACCAATTCCGAAGACATGTGCAAAGTTTCATACAAATCGGAGAGGGTCGTGCAAGATTTTGACTTTTCCGGCTGATTTCATCTAGAAACGCTCCATACTAACTTATCAAAATGACGTATTATCTTTTTCTATTGCAGATCGTTGTAAGAAACCTTTTTCTAAACGAAACTTGAATTTTCACTCCTAGTGTAATTTTTAAGCACAGTGCACTATGGTACGAATGGACAAATTTCGCGACGAAAATCGATAACTCGAGAATTATTAAGTTTAGACAGATGTTATTTTCGGGAGATTTAATTTTAAAAATAAGATCTATCTTTCGGTTCGGGTGCCCGGATAAAAATAACCATACAATTACAATACAATAATATAAAATAACATTAAAATCTATTTCCAACCATGAATCATATTGTTCATGAATCAGTTAAAAGAAAAATGCGAATTGTCATTACAATAGTTCTACAATTCACTCCATTAATTTTTATTTTCAACAATTGTGAAACAATACAATTAATAGTAATTGGTTCATATTTGTTCGGAAAATAATGACTTTTTCTATGGTTAAGATACATAACAACCCCCCTTTTCTATCGTCGATGTCTCAGTTTACATTAGATTTTATTGTGGTAACATTAAGTCCTATTGTCATCTTATAGTTGTGAACAATAATATTAATTTTACATACTATAGATTATATTGTATGGTTACAATACATTCAATTGTAAATCTATGAGAGATTTAATTTTAAAAATAAGATCTATCTTTCGGTTCGGGTGGTGACAAGGGTGGTCCTTTTATGTTCATAATAAAAAATTCAACTTTTTATTCATATGATTTGAGGATTTTTTTGCTTCTACAGAATTTTAGATATTTTAATTTCATGAAACTTTGTTGAAGAAATTTAACTTCTATCTCATCTACGTATCGTTTTATAACAGTTTTTCTAACTTTCCTTAGGGTGGGACTTAAAAAACAGTTTTTTTGCTGTAACTTTTTTATTTCAATTTGTATTTGAAAATTTTGGACAGATGACTTTTAGGGTATAAAGTGACGCACACTTTCAACATACAAAATAGGTGCTAGTTATTGTATTAAGAAAGTTGTAGGGGTTGAAGTGTAAAAAATATATGAAAGTTCAAACTTCCAAGATCTATGCAAAATTGTTTGTCCCCTTTTGATCAATTTAGGAAAAAAACTTGTTTTCAAATTGGTAGTTTTGCATTTTTTCTGCATAATTACCGATCAGCAACATCAACAATTATCACCAAAGACCGTAACAACGCGAGTGTTTTATGAAAATGTTCATATTTTTATATTAATCTTTCTCCGCTAATTTATTAACATTTAAATCACAGTCAAACAGACGTAACACATCGAACATTTTAAACTACAAATCATCGTTACTACCACACCTGCGCCATCTATTGAGCACACTGTGCTGGATGACCAAGCTGAACAGATGGCAGTAGAGTGTTAACGTCAAATGTAAGAAAATCAGCTATACGAACTACCTGTGGCGATATTACCAACTAACAAACATTTGAATTGACGGTTTAATGGGTAATCGATGAAGAAACTGGAAGTGTTCTGTATGTTTGTCTGTGTCAACATATTTATTTGCTTTCATGTATGTAAACATATGTAAATATGTCAACACAGACAAACAGACATAAACCTTGCAGTTTATTTCATCGATTACCCATAAAACGGTCCATTCAAATGTTTCTTAGTTAGTAGCATCGCAACAGATAGCGCCGAATACTCGATTTTCTTACGTGTAACGGTCACACACTACCACCATCTGTTCAGCTTTATCATCCATCACAGTGTGCTCAACAGATGGCACAGGTGTGTTAGTGACGATGATTTGTAGCGCAAAATGTTCGATGTGTCATGTCTGTTTGTCTGTGATATAAATGTTAATAAATTAGCGGAGAAAGATTAATATAAAAGTATAAACATTTTCATAAAACACTCGCGTTGTTATGGGCTTTGGTGATAATTGTTAATGTTGCTGATCGGTAATTATGCAGAAAAAAAAAATGCAAAACTACCAATTTTAAAACGAGTTTTTTTCCTAAAGGAAACAAAAGGGGACCAACAATTTTGCATAGATCTTGTTGATGGAAGTTTAAACTTTCAGTTCACCTACTATGTGTTTGCAAAGATTTGCAAATAAGGGAATAAAATATCTTGCAAAAACGTATATTTTTTACACTTCAACCCCTACAACTTTTTTAATACAATAACTAGCACCTATTTTGTATCTTGAAAATGTGCGTCATTTTATCCCCTTAAAGACATCTTTGCAAAGTTTTCAAATACAAATTGAAATAAAAAAGTTACAACAAAAAAAATTTTTTTAAGTCCCACCCTAAGGAAAGTTAGAAAAACTGTTATAAAACAATACGTAGATGAGATAGAAGTTAAATTTCTTCAGCAAAGTTTCATGAAATTGAAATATCTACAATTCTGTAGAAGCAAAAAATTCCTCTATATCATATGAATAAAAAGTTGAAATTTTTATTATGAACATAAACGGACCACCCTAGTCACCACCCGAACCGAAAGATAGATCTTATTTTTAAAATTGAATCTCCCGAAGATAACATCTGTCTAAACTTAATGGTTCTCGAGTTATCGATTTTCTTCGCGAAATTTGTCCATTCATACCATAGTGCAGTGATGTAATATCTTTTACCAATGTGTCATTCAGTGGAACTTAATTTGGATAAACATCACCGACATGAAAGACAATAGAAAATGTCCTAATAGATCTGTTCAAATCATAATACTGACATCTATCTTTGTGTTCGCACGTTTATTGAAGCCACGAACACGCTTGGGAACTTAATAAAAAGGTTCATGTCCGAGCAATTCTGGACACATTTATTTGATCTAGATAAAATGATTCTATAGGTTTTGACAGATGAGATCGCTGCAAATTTGAATCGATCATTATGGATTCTTAATCAATAATAAAAATTGTGTATCATGTCTGTTTGTCGTTGTAAACATGTCCGGTTTTGAAATAGGAATAAAAATAAACTTAAAAAAGGTTTGACTTCCCTCGGCATGGTTGCATCGCACGCTCGTGTAAGTGCCATAACGAGTCGTTAGCCGCAAGGTTCCTGTGTTTCGCGTAAGTTTTGTTCCCTCTCATGCGCCTCTTTAAATGTCTCTGCATCAAAGTAGTCCTCTATCTGCGGGCGAATGGAGTGGATGCTCTTCTTTTCACACGCTGCCTTGTATTGTGTACTATACAATAACTAACCGATAAGTGGTCGCTAAGGGTGTACCCATCATCCACCCTTCAATTGTTAAGCAGCCCAGGACTGCTGAAGGTTACATCGATTATCGATTCCACTCCGTTTCTATGGTAGGTGCTCTTGGTACCTACGTTGGCTAGCTCCACATTGAGCCTAGCCAAGACCTCCAGAAAGAATCTGGCACCTGGAGTTGGTAAGGCGGCTCCCCCACTCGAGCGCCCAAGCGTTGAAGTCCCCCTCTGTTACCAACGGGTTTAGGCCAGTTAGCTCAGTTGTCATCCGATCGAGCATATTGGAAAACTGTTTAATCGACGGTGCGTAGCAGCTGTAGAAGAACACTCCAGTTACTTTTACAACCGCGAAGCCTTTGTTTGTGGTAGACACAACCTCCTGAACCGGGTGTTGCCACATTTGCTCCTTTGCTGCCTTTGCACTGCCAGGACATGTGCCCGCCATCTAGGCATTTGAAACATGCCTTCATCCGCTGGTGAAGGCTAAGTGGGCATCTGGACCATCCCACCTTCACCTTCGCCACTTTCAACGCAGCGTCCGCGTCGACTGCTACTACCCTCATGATTGCCACCTGGGTCCCGAGTAGACCCTTCCGCAACCTCGAGGGCGGCGGCAACCTTGACCTTGCACTGTTCCTTGAGTGCAGTGGAGATCTCGTTTTCCTCGTTGATCTCATCCAGGTTCTTGCACTGAATTGTCACCTGCGAGACGAGGGCGCGTATCTCCACACTCTCACCTAAGGCCTGTCTTGTCAGGTTTCTATACGCCGGGTCCTTTAGCTCTGTTGTCTTCTTAAGCTCCAGGAGCATCTCGCCGATGTGGATACGGCGTATTTTTTTTTCTCTGTTCGGGACATTACGACCAGTAATTTGATTTATTGTAGTATATCCCGTAGCCTTTGTTTAGTACATGTCGAGTTACTTCATCACTATTGAGAAATTATGAAGTATTCGGTGTTGTTAAAATTGTCATTATTTGTTTTGTTGGCAATGGATCGATTTTTATTGAAAGTTTCCGCTATTTAAACCCTTTGAGGAGTGATAGCTCTCTTCAAAGGCGCGCTCCATTATCAGTTGAAATCAGATTCATTGCACAGAAAACAAACAATAACTCCGATACTGACCATGCATCAGAACCCAAGTCCTTACCAATTCAAACTATAGAACATCAAATAGATAATGAGAATTCCCATAAATGAAGACTAACCATGTTTTCTTTATGCCAAGCTCATCTTCGGTGGCGCAACCCGAGTACTGTCAATTTTTACAAGACATAAAATGTAATAAGGACTATTATACGTCCCTTTCACTACAAAAACAAATATGTTCCCTAGTTTGAATTAATTCGGACTAGGTTTCGGTGGTAGATCTGATTCCCCGTAACGCACCACGAAAAGGTGATCTACCAGTGTTACGTGTTAGATATGGCGTATACTCCGCACATCGGCACCTAGGTCCGGCAGTTTAGAGTCCCCGCGCATCGCTTTCAAGACCTCGGAGTACTTTGATGCTTCAGGCTTGATGATGAGGGCCTCCTCGTGGTTACGCTTGCACCTGTCGCTTTTCGATTTCTTTTTTAGTCATGTTTCCCTTTTTTTGGATCTTGTTCCAGTGGCTTTCCATGCCACGCCTGGGGTCATCACTCGTCCCCCTCCTAGCACTAGCGTCTGCCTCTATGCTAGCGATGGCTGTTGTCGCCGGGGCTCTGCCACTCGGACCCCCTTCAACGCATGAGACAACACGCGAGCTGGATGTTGCGCCTTTGGCGCTGGGCTTAGCGCACTGGCCTCTCTCTTTGTGGCCAGCCGAAGCTGGTTACGAGAATGAACCCTCTGACGCCACCGCCACGTTCGCGTAGGCTCGTTTTCCGCTTCTTGGAAGCGCCAGGTACCATTTCGCCCGGGGACTGCCTTGCCCGCATGGAGGTCCCTACTCTCCCTTCTCCAGAAGTGTTAGAATCTTAGAGATGTTTCCGCAATCGTATCTGGCCGACAATGGCCGACATTAAATTGACAACAATGGCCGACTTTTATAATTCGAGAATTTTACAGAAGGAGGGATTAACATCTTGATCAACTGTTTCTAATGCGGTACGAGGAAATGCCCACTATGATGTTCAGAAAATATGTTGTTACAACAACAAGAGAAGCGAACCATGTGCATCTGCTCTTCAATCCACGTCCTGTTATTCGACGCCGTACAGGGTGCGGCAGAAAATAATGCGAAAATTTGTTCTATTCCTCTCAAATCCCATTTTCAACTAATTCAAGCAATAATATCAACATTTTCGAGTGCAGTTATCTTTATAAAGTCCTTTTAAACAAATTTATTCAATGTGTCTTCCATTTTTATTATTAACATTCTTGAGCCGACGCCGGAAGCCAGAGCATGCCTTTCGAACGTAGTCCACCGACATTGACTGCCATGTGCGTGTTATGGTTGACTTCAGGGTTTTCACACTAGGGTGTGATGTTTTGCAGGCTCTTGCTTCAACATATGCCCAAATCGAATAATCCAACGGATTAAGATCTGGACTGCTAGGGGGGCACAAATCCTTCGGCCAAAACTTCATGTTATCGTTCAACAATTTTTGGGTTCGATTGGACGTGTGACACGGCGCTCCATCCTGCTGTAGGACAATGTTTTGGTCCTCGGAGAAGTTGCCCAGGGAAGCACTTGGTCCTTTAAAATACACTTTGGTATTGATTTTAACTCCAGCATCAATGAAAACAGGCGGCATTTTCAAACCGTTGGACGCCACCAAGCCAAACATCATGACACCAGCCGGACGTTTGGTTTGAAATTTGAATTTCTCTTTTTCCGGAACGTTGTCCATTTTCTGCGGTTAAACGAAGCGGCTCGTGCGGCTGTTGGCCACAGCATCGATGCTGAAAAGTTTTTCGTCGGAGAACAGGATTATCATTTTTTCCTTCTTCGACAAGGAAAGCAATCTCTTGGAACGAGCCACTCATAGTTCCTTGACCCGGTCCGTAATCAAGTGGCGTTTCACTCTGGCTCTGGAATATGCATGCAGGTCTTTTTTGATGATTCTCCGCATGGATTTCTCCGAAATATTGGCTTTCTTTGCAAGTTTTCTTATGGAACTCACCGGGTTGCGAGCAATTTTTGCACAGACCGATTTGATCACGTTCGGCGTGCGTGCAAAGCGCAGACGTCCGCTTCCCGGCTTCCGCTGCTTAGGACTATCTTGCAGGGACTTTTTTATGCGCTCATTGTTGCCAAATGACACCCTACCACCTTGGCAATCTCTTTCGGCTTCTTCTGGGTGAGCAACTAACTGGTGTTCACTTCTTTCGCGAACAGTTTGACGAATTTGCAATAAAACAAATAGAATGTTTGGATGCAGCACTTGAAAGTAAACATAAACAAATACACTTTGGACAGAAATTAGTCACTAGCTACACGAATTAACCCAATACTCAAGTTTGAACATTTTCGCATTATTTTCTGCCGCACCCTGTACAGAAACGACAGATTCCATTCTGAACCTGGTCAATGTTTTTTCAAATGATATCTTTTCGGGCTATGTCCGGCTACAAGGCCAGTGTAGGTACAAAGAGCTCTCTTATTGAGCTCCAGAAGCTCTTTACTGATTGTAACATTTGGAATTATAAATTGAAATTGTTATCGATTGAACACACTTTGTGGTAATCAATCAGTTGGTCGTCACCCTTTGTTCTTCCCAAGATTTCAGTTCCATTTTTATGGTATAGTATGATATACCGCCGAATGGTTCTGGGTCGATAAACTATGCATTTGACCCTTGTTTAGCAGGCTTGTCTGCCCTTTCATTGTCTTCAATGCCACAGTGTCCCGGAACCCAGAATAAATTTACGAAGTTCTCTCGGCACAGCTTTTGCAGTGAAAGAATGCGTTCCCAGACAAGTTTGGATGTACATTTATAATTACTCAAAATTGTACTACTGTAAAAATACAAATATTAGCATGTCTATAGATCTCCCCCAAAGCCGAAGATTCCTGCTCCCGTTTTCGTTCTAATTTTTGAGCCATCTGTGAAGAATATAGAACCACGACTTCTCAATCTGTACGTGGCGCCTCACATATGTTGTAAGCGACGTCATGGTTTTACACAGGTTTTATATAGTCTCCATTCATATACATCACTGGCCCATTTTGAAAGCTTTGTGAAATGAAACCAGATTTAAAAGTTTTCAACCGTTTAAGTCTAAGCATACTCTTTTCCGCTTCTAGTTGCACATATTCGTGCAAAGGCAGCAAATTTAAAATTGCATCTAACGATGTTGTTGAAGTGCTGCGCATCGCTCCCGTTATAGCAATGGACACTAATCATTGAAGTTTCGTCAGATTTTTCTGTGCAGTAGCCTCTTTTGTTTTTGGCCACCACACAAGTAAGAATAGGTTAGTTTTGGACGTATTATGGATGTATAAATCCAAATTATCAATTTTGATCTCCGTTTTGGCTCAAATTGAAACTCAGATAGTGGAGGCATGTTCATGTAATTTGTATTGATATAATCCTTCAACACATTTTCCGTAGTCTTTAACAGAACTGATGAAAGGCTTATGGGCCTGTATGCTTTAGAAAGCGCCTTATCTCGCTTTCTTTTAGGAGACTTTTACTAATGTTCATGAATATGGAATATGGTTGAGTCTCAAACATGCCTTTAAAATCTCAATTAATGGCGAGATCAGTACTGCTTCGCCGTTTTGAAGTTAAATATAAAGTGCGTGCAGTGCCAGAGCTCGGCGCCGTCGTCAACCCAAGCCTTAGCATCTTGTTTGAGCTATCGTTGAAGTTCTACCGGTACGGTAAACGATGTGAAAAGCTTATGTCAATATACATGCATTAAAACATTGTAGTAAATAAACTAAAATCTGAACATCACAGTCACTAGTGATTTCATGATGTGAATTGGCTTTGAGAAACGGCATTGATTTCAATCAACCGTTATGCCTCCATTCACACATCAATCGACCAAATTTTCAATTTATTCACTGATTGATAATAGCGGCAATTTAAAAAAAATGCAATCATTCTTGTTCCAACCCATGTATTCTCACAAATTTCACGCACCCTTTGATGCACCTCACGTTCCATACGTAGAACCATTTCACTCGTATCTGCTTAAAACACAAACCATTTCGCACGAATAGGATGCAAGAATCAAAACAGCATCATTTTAGCAACATTCAAGCCACCATCTGCCTTGCCATTAGTTTGTAGCACAATTAGCATTGCATTTTTCGGCACTAGGTCGGATGCACTTCCTGCCACAGGGAGAAAGCAATGTGCTGCATAAATGACTATGTTTCTCTCTTCTATATTTGCATGACCCGTGCGTGTGGTGTTACTTAAAACGCCTCGGTCTACTCCTCCCCCCGCCGTTGATTACCACGGATTACGGTAATCCCCCCCTGTTCTGAATTTCCCCTCCCAGGTGATGATGATGATAAGAACCAATCGTTGTCGTCGTCGTCGTCCTCGGCGACGACGGCGTCATCCAAAGCCCAAACCCAGCAGCGCTATATCGTCGAAACCATCACGATGACAACCGTGACCGAGCGGAGAATTATTCAGAAAACCCAAACTGATAAAGAACCCCATCCGGTTACTACCACTATCATTGCAGTGACATCGGGCAACGAGACTGGATCGACGGCAGTGCCGCCTTTAGCTGCCGGTGCCAACTCGAACGACCTCCGGACGCTGCAGCAGCAGAAACAGTTACAGCAACAGAAGCCGCAGTCAGGATCTGGGCCCGATCCTGGCTCACAGCAGCAGCAGCAACAGCAACAACAACAACAGCAAACCACTGTCAATAGTCATTATGAATTAGGAAAACTCAAACCATTAAGCACGGCACAGGCTATTAGCGGCATCCTGAAAGGTGGCAAACTGTGGAAAAACGAACACCAACAGCAGACGCAACAACACCCTCCTCAGCAACAGCAGCAGCAGCAGCAGCATTCACAGCTACAGCCTCAGAACCAAAAGGCACAGCAGCAATCACAACAGCATCAGCACCAACTACAGCAACAGCATCAGCACAATCAACAGCATTCGAGTCAGGTGAGTCGTTTGTATTGTTTATTTAAAATGTGGGGGATCTGCTGATACAGCGTGTTGATAAGGTAATGCGACTATCTCTTGTCTAGTAAAATAGTGCACATCACAGATAAGAGATTAATGTGAGGTTGTCCATTCTGTATGTTATGGAATAACAAAATTTCGATATAGATATTTTCTTAAATAAATGAACCTTGATTTAAATAAATGCTATGATCAGCAATATAAATTGATCTACTAATTGGTCGATTTGTGTCCATTAGAACTTAAATAAACATTATTGCTTCATTTTAGACTCTCAGACAATTATTCTTTGAGGTCATTTGTTGATCTTTTTGCAATTGAAAAGCCATTTTCTTTTTGATCCTGAATGAACCATGGACCTTTTAAGGTTTAAGGTGCAATCTTAATCTTTTTCTTAACCTTTAAAGGTGCAGGGCAAACTTAGAATACGCTATATTTCAACGATGCCTTAACCTTTCCAGCTGAAACTTTCACTTAAATCAAGGGGAATAGCAGTCCTAAATTTTGAATACATGTACCTCTCTCCAATCCATCCTCCATTCTTTTCGGGGCTGAAATAAGGTGACTTTGAGGGTATTGATGATATTGAAATTGTTTTTGGTTTTCATCTCTTAGTTTTTAACACAAATCGGTCATCCAAACTCTCATGGAATGTTGATCATGGACTATGTCGCTATATAATCTATTAATAATATAACAATAATAATAATTAATTATGTATAATATTCCGTTGTTAGATGCATTTGTATATCAAAGTTTAGGTTATTTTGCTTGAAAATGCCAAAAAACCCACAAATTTCGTCAAGTGTTCAAAAATAGTATGTAGAACACGATAAATCCGGTAAAAGCTACAGTACCATTACTAGTTTGTAAAGATATGGTTGCTAAAATAGTTCAAAGGTTAAAAAAATGCGGTTCCATCTTACCAGCGGCACGATTAGGACGTCCATCGTTAAAAAGTCCTCGAATTGACAGGGCTATCGTAAACTAGGTTAAGCAAAACCGAGGCTCATCAGCTTCCAAAGTTGCAAAACTAATCGAAAATGAGTTTTCGATTCATGTGACACCTCAAACAGTGTGAAATCGGCTTCATGGACAAGGTCTTGGAGGCAGAGTGGCAATTAAGAAGCCATCCCAAGTAACATTGCCAAAACTATCCAGCTTTATTAAGTTTTATTAATTTTTTATGAAGGCCACTAGAAATCAATTCGGTTTTATTATGGCAGCAACAGGAGCCAATAGGTTTCAAATTTTAGTCAGGTTTATCAGAACCTACACAACTTCTTTATAACGATCTTAAAAACTTGACTTTCGATATTCCTTTCACTCCTATCAAAGGTTTTATTTTGACTTTATAAACTTGCAAAACGCTGTTTTGAAATGCCGTTTTAGGACTCACTCATATTATCTTATATCTTATCTTAGTTAAAAAAGCAGTTTAAAACCATTTTGCCTCCAGTTAATGCATTAAACGGCTAATTGGCATTGAGAAAAGTTACCAAATGACCAGATAGTTTTATAATAGCCATTGTTAAGATAAATTGGCTTTTTGGCTAAACTGTGATTTCTTCCAATCGCCATATTAAAATATATGAAATAATTGAAATGTGGAAAAATAGATTCAGCTTATTTTAAATATAATACAAATGAACTGTAGATCAGATGAATCGATGATTATTACCAGTTTTGAAATTCGATATAGAGTGGCCTCGTATCGGGCATTTGATTATTGGCAGAGTGTGGAGTGCAAAAAAAGAAGACCAGTGCGTGTAGAAAACGGCCATTTGCTTATCAGAAGCAGCAAACGAAGACAATGCGCATGCGTGCGGGAAAGGCTGCCACATAATTTTAGATGCGTTCAGCATGTGGTGTACAGAGTTTTCTTATGCAGGTTACATATATAACGGGCGGGAGTGCATGAAATTAATTACGAGGCAACGTCGAGAACTTTTATGTTTACGAATGAACAAGAGAGTGTAACGAAGGAAGCGGCAATTGGTGAGATGTATCTGACTATATATTGTGAATCACTAAATACGCGTCAATCAAGCATTGCACATACGCTTGATTGAAAGTTTCAGTATGTCACTACTGGAGCGGGGCTTATTGTGTACGAAGATAGCTTCGGAATGCTTGCGTTCTTGAAATGGGCTATTGGAGTCGCGGTAGAGCTGTCACCTTCTAATCCCCGGATTTAAGCTTTTTGCAACTGTAAACAGCAAATATGAAATAGTTGCAGGAAGATTCTATCCATAATACCGCTGCCAGACAGTGGGAATTAGATTGTAAACACACACACACACAATACAAATGAACTGTAGATCAGAGGCCAATTTTGGTATTCCTTTAGATAACCTTTTTGTTCTTTCAGATAACCTTAGATTACCTATAATTTTCAGGAAATTTATAATTAATTTATCGAATTTATTTCTTTTAATTCTGTTTTAATTGTGGTGAGTTCGCATAATTTCCGAGGCGCAACAATTTTCGGCACTTATCGTGCCAATATTCACCATAAAATTAAATGCGCATATGATTTGGAGCATGAAACGCAATAAAGAAACTCAATTTGTTTTGGATATTTTGCTATCAAACAAAATTTCCCGCAACACTAGAACTTTTTTCTTAGCCATTATTTTCTGTTGAATGAATCAGAAGAGCAGAGAATTGAATCAAGCAGAAGAACAAAAACCAACCACGATAGCACCGTTAAGTTTGACAGTTGTGGCCATTCGGCCCTATGCTGGTTTTTATGGCAGCCAATAGGTTTTATGATGGTTCTCAAGTGGTCATAACATCTTTCACTAGAACATTTTCAAAATCGTTATGATCTTAGTAAGGTTTTATTAATTTGTTTTCACAACCGTCTATAGAGTGGGCCACATTGTCCAAATTTTGGCTTTAATGATGCATAGAGGAGGTGCTGGTGAACAAAACACTTTTGAATGTAGTTTTATCAACAAAGCTGAGAGGAGTTCTATTCTGCTTGAATAGAACTAAAATTGTTACTTGGGATGGTTATCCGCGAAAAACATTGAAAAACGGCTTAAGTGAGCACAAGTGCACATTTTATGGACAGTTGATGACTGGAAGAAAATTATATGGTCAAATGAGTCTAAAATAACGCTATTTGGGTCTGATGGTATCACAAGAATATGGCGAAAGACCTGTGAATGCTTGAAAAAGGACTGTTCAATGCTGACAGTCAAACATGTTGAAGGAAAACTCTTGCAACATCATTAATTGCGAAATAGCTCAGCCAGATTTTTCATTGTCTATGCAGATATGGTCATGATTTGGTACTCAAGGGCATCGTCGGGTATTGAAGAGCTTGAATTCATTGACGGAATAATGGTAAAGGAAGTCTATCTGGACATTTTGAAGCGAAAACTTCCAGCAACCGTCCAAAAACTAAAAATGGGCCCAAATTACACATTCTAGCAAGGTGGGGACCCAAAGCATACGTCAAAACTGGTTCAACGAACGAAAAATCGACTTTTTGAAGTAGTCAGCACAGTCAACTGACCTTAACCCATTAGAACATCTGTGGATACACCTTTTTTTCTACGTATTTTATCCACCGTTTTATTGATCATTCCATAGTTTTTCAAAGTAGGAAAAATATCATGTAAATTTGATGGCAAAATGACAAGTATTTCAAATTGAATAAATCATATAAAACATTCATAGATACAACTTACTTTTCAACTGAATAACAGGAAAATTGCGAATTGGAGGTAGAAGTGGATAAATTTTTTTTACATACTGTAAGGCAAGGAACGGCTCAATCAGGGGTCACTATTTTAATCAGTTGCTAGGAAATAGGTCTAAAACTCCTACATTTTCCAAATTATTTCACTTTTAATAATACGATCATAAGCTCTATCTATCGGGCTTATGATTCGATGTATAAATCATGATTGTCTACCAATTTATTACTGTTATTTTGAAGATTTAAAGTACATCACATAGAAAACCTCCAGTTTCTTACCAACTGAAGAGGTTCGCATACATTTTGCCTTTGTGTATTTTGCATTTAATCGCGTGTATCGGAGAGTATGTCTTCATCAGCTCTCTTTCACAGCTAGGCTTGTTGCCAGAATGTAATGTTGAACATTGATTTAAATATATTACATGTTCAGATAATCTGAAATCACTATTTATTTCATGTTACTTCCAGCTTTTTGAGGTTGATCTATGCTTGCGATTATATTGTCCATCATCTGGCACAATCATACGCAATAAAAAAATATGTTTCGGAGCTGCCCAATAGTACACAACGATAAATAATGCTTCGCTGCTTAGCTGCCACTGTTGCTTTTGTGAGAGGTCATGTTTCCTCTCTTTTTTGTTAACCATGGATATAGACTATTCCACGGAAAAAGCTAACCTCACTTTTGACCATGAGAGTATAAGAGATAGCAATAGCCGTCGTGTTCCTTGTCTTTTTTTCTCACACACGAATTTCTGAACACAAGGGCACCAGTATCTGTCAAATCTGAGGTGTGACGACACTGTGATTTGGACCATAGCGCACCGGTATTGTAACGTGAAGTCTGCTGTCTCTTGCATTTGTTTGTTTTTAAACGAAGCCTCCCGTTTGTCGTCACAGTCAGGGTTGACACATTATTTTTCGTTCCCATCTTTAATTTTTGCCAAAAAAAATCTTTTTTATCTGTGTTTAACTGCAAAAAATCTTGTTAAAAATCTTTACTTCAAATTTTGTGTTTTGTAAAAAGAAAACAGATCAGTAAACGAAAGATTCATGTTCTCGGGGGAAATCGATCATTGCACACTGACAGACCAGTTTTGACATGATAATTAATCATGGGGTGTTTGTTTTGATTACTTAAAGTTCCTTAATAAGTGAACAAAATTGGAATGGAATTAACAATCATTTATTGTTATGATCCGTGTAAATTAATTTGTTGAATATAGAATTTAGTTCTGATGTGAATATTAGCTGATCAACTCCTCCTTTCCTCCTTTGGCCTCCATGATGTCCGTACTCAGGCGGTTCTGGATTTTGGACTTATTCAGATATTATTCCGAAAAAACTCGCTTCACTCCTACAAAAGAATGCGGAATTAGTAAAAAGTTCGCAATGAACTTTCTTAGTAAGTGAAAAGCCAGCTTCCCGTCAGACGTTTTCTTCAACAAGTTTCGAAGTCTTCTGATTCTTCCACCTCAGATGGTTATCATCCCCAGCTCACGAAAATCATTTTTGATGGCCTGTTCCTCACCGCTTTCAAAGAAATTCGGATATTGTTCAATAATCGAGTTGAACTCCTTCAAAGGGCGCAGATTCGCCGTTATATATTCTTGACTTCTTACGAAGATGTTTCTCGAAATCTGAAACTCCTAAATTCGTCAGGTGATTTAGGTCTACACACAAGTTTGCAAGAAGCTCCATCAGCGAGACTTTAGCTGGTTGCACATGTTCAGGAATTCCATAGCTTTTGACTGGACGATTCGATTCGCTTTGATGATAAGAGACAATACGTAACTTAAGAAGACGAGAAATGGCAGCGTCATCGGGCCATTAAGATGACAACAATAAAACTGTTGTCTCAACTTGATTTGAACGAGAAGAACAACACGAGCTCCGAAAACCGTTCCATATTCCCTTTGACAACTGTTTTCAACGATAGCCATCTAGTGGCAGACGGATGCAGAACTATGTCATCTGAGATTTTTTGGATCGTTTGAGGCTGCAGGACAAGTAAGTGGAGATAAATTGCATCATTTGTTCTAGCTACTGGCAATTTTTTGCCTGCGTTACTTTCACAAAGGGCCAAAAAGTGGCATTTGATAATTATCAAATGAGGACAGTCACTTTTCAGCAGCTTCATGATGGATCGGTCAGAACCCATAATTACCGAAGCTCCATCTGATCCAAAGCCCACAACGGAATACCTGGAAAAAATATTTTAGTACTATCTGGAAAACTATAAGAAAGAATCCTTGCAGGCATCGTAGACAAAATTTGAAAAATGATTCCGAATTTTTAAAGTTATGAATTCAATAAAATCTTAGATCTCTTAGATCTCTCCAATAAATTAGGATTTTATCCAAGAATTACTGCAGGAAAATATGTTTAGTTTTTGTATAGTTCCTCCAAGTGTCCTCCAGTGATTCTTTTGAAATCACAAAACTTCACAAGATCAGGGATTCCTACAAACATTTTCACAAGAAAGTTTTGAAAAATCTGCCGATGCAATATCAGAAGAAACTCAAGAAAGAATCCCTGGATGAATGCCTACAAACGTATGAAGAATAGAAACGCAAGAAGGAATATTTAAAGAAATGTCCGAGAATCTTGAAAAATTCTATGAAATATTTTTCAAAAATTATCAAACGTAATATAATTAAAAAATTAATGGCGAAATCATTTAGGACACACACACACAAACTGACTTTCATACTGTCATCTGTCACTGTAGTGTCAGTGTTAAATGTGTTATTTTGCTTCAAACCTAAACATCATACTGAAAGTAGTACATATTTATAAAATGTTGGATCCTTAACTATACTCATATTTTAATTTGAGGTTTTTGAGTGGAAAGACAATTGCCAAAAATCCTAAAAATCTTGGTTTTTCTCAAACATCTGTAATCTTCACATACAGATAACTGTATGAAAAAAAAATGAAAAAAATCTGTGTCAATCTCTAGATAAATCTGTGCATGTGGCAACCCTGGTCACAGTCACTTTGGCTAACATTTGCGTGAGAAAAAATGAAATAAGAAATACACATTGTCAATCTAAAGATTAATGACAAACTAAAAGTTCGTTCGTGTGCGTCTGTCCATAACTTGCTAGTAGACAAGTTTGTAATCGTAGCAATCGACATGTTTTGGTTGATTCTTTTCGAGAGCGGATGGGTAAAATGAAGGAGCGGATTGAGGAAATTGACGTTTGCAATGAATCGCGAACTGGCCTGTTTCAATTTGCCTTCGCACACAGCCACGTAATTGCACTCCTACAATTTTGATAGTTTATGTACAGATTACGGAGCTAAAGAAAACATTTTTTTGGTCGCAAAGCAATCCGCATCCTTTTGAAAAGGTCCTGCAATTGGGAACTTTATTGAATGGCTATGAAATTTTCTGAGTCTAATGCTTGTTGCTGAAGGTATGTACCGATAGACCAAAAGTAAGCAGAGGCATTAATGTCTAAGTATTGACAGTTCTAATTATAGATTACATACAGCTTCATCAAATGTCTCAGTTGTTGAATAAACTGGTTAAAACCCGTCTCGTACCCTATATGAATGTTTAAAAATCTGCGTTTGGCAATGTTCTATCTTAGTTACTTGTCTATTTCCTCTGCTGAAAGCGCGTTAAAATGGTGATGTTTTTTTTTAAACAATGAAAACACTTATATAAACCGGAAATAATCCACACATATTTTTTGGCGAAAATCCATAGATAATTCCACATACTACTGATGTGCTCACACATAAGCAGCACCCTCCGAGAAACACAAATGAAGTATATGGGACAAATGAAAAGTATGTGTGGTACACATAGGAAGTATGTGTGGTTTCAAATAGATATCATTTGTTGATTATATTGCAAAAAAACATAGGTGGGACACATAGATATTATCATTGCTTTTTTATCAGTGTAGAGTTTTGCTTACACTCAGCTAAATAATCTTAATAATTTCATAAGGCTCAACTTATGAACGATGCTTTGGAATATCATAAGGCTAACTTATGAATGGATTTTGTTTCACACGACGTTGTTCTTATACGACTTTAAACTTTCCTGATTACAAGTGTTGATATATGCTAGTGGGCAAGTCACTGGACCCACAATCTCAACGTCCAAGGTTCGAATCCAGGTTGCTCCATATATTTATTTTTTCAACGCATTTTATTTCATAAGATAAATTTATGAAATTCATACTGAATTCTTATAGCAAATAATCATAATGCAATCTTATGAAAATCGAAAGATTTTTTCGCTGAGTGTAGGTATTCCCACATCAACTTAGAGCGGGCTGTGCTACGTCAGTTTGCAACTAAATAAACAACAATTTAGAGCTACATGTTTCGAACGAATTTATGGTCTCATCTAGACTGTCGGGCGCCCTGCGTTTTAAACACTATAGGGATAATTTTTACAAAGTTTGAACCATTGGAACGGAACCAGTTCGACAGTACCCTTTCCAATTTCTCAGCTCACCGTCTCATCGTCAGAATTTCCTCAACTTTTGTCAACCCAATCATTCGTCACCAGATATCACAATGATGATGACGATGGTGGATTTCCTTGAGCAACGATTGAATGTCGTTCTGTTTGTACAACATCAAGCAAGCAAAAATCGTGTGACGAAAAGGAAGAGTAGCAATAAAAGATCCCTTTCCTGCACTCCCCCTGCCGACGCCATCTTCGCCAATCCGAAGCACTCCGAATGCGTTGAATGGAAAATATGAATTTTTCATTCCCGTCAAATAGCGTTTTATTAGCTCGGACGAACGTGCTTCGACTGCAAATGTGTGCCAATATTTATTATGTGGCTCGATATCGATTTTCAAATGGCGTAGGTTCATCCATCGTCTTTTCCCATGCCAAGCCCGGGGTTTTTTTTAGTCAGGAAATGATTGTGAAACATGCCTTTGACTGCTGATTGATTTTTCCAAGTGCAAAGCAAATGAACTGACGGGATGGCCACTGCTTCAACCACAACCGATCGTGACCTTGTTCGATTATTTTCGCAAAACCCGAGATTCCATCGACCATAAATCTCCCGGCTGGTGAAAATAGAAGCATTCACGGAATTGCTAAATCCACCCAATAAAAATCGGGAGCTTAACGAGAACCTTAATGGGGGGGAAGGACAGGTTTACTATCGGCAAAGGAGGGATTTAATGCAGTAAATGACACTGCGGAATGCCAATTTCGAGTGCTTGAATAGTTGTGGGAAAATCTCAATCGTTACCTAATCGTTTTCTTCTTGTTTTTCTTCCGCTATTCTAGAACGATGATTCGACCAACGTTACTTCGGACGAGGAGACCAGTTCGAAGCGATCGGTTCGCTTTAACGAGGAATCTACCATCCGGGAAGCATGCTGCGACGGAGAGGTTCAATCCGGCCTCGGCGAAGGTGAAATGGGATCCGGAAAGCCCATCAATTACATGTCCGACACGCTGAAACGGCACTCGTCCGGTCTGTTCCACAATGCCATGCGGCCCAATTCAGCCGTCCGGCAGTTGTTCCCTACGGCCGCAAGCTCCATGACGACGGCCACCACGACCATGGCTACCGGTGCAATGATGGCTACGGTGAATACGACCAATGCCAACACCACGGCCGGCAATCCGACGGCACTCACTCAGGAGGCACTGAAGGCATTTGACGACTCGAAGAAGGCCAGCCTGGTCCATCAGCACAGCATCACCAGCAATAGCAGTTGCAATAACATCAACCCGAGCGCAGGTGGCGGCAGCGGCTCGGTGGCGAACTCCGTTACCGGTGGAAGCCCGGGAGGAAGTGGCGGAGGGGAAACCGACACCATCCGGAGGACAATCGAAAGGAATGCTCTGCGCCGGTCACTCATCAAATATGAACCGAAGTAAGTTGATTCAGCATTGGCTGGTTGGGAAAGGTTACACAGAGATTGGGAAAGGATGTCGGTAATTAGCCAACGAAAATAAAACGCGTTACTTCGGGGAAGAGTTCTCATTAGGGTGGTGGCCTGAGGGTTTACCTTTTCCGCGATGATTAAATGGATAGGAGTAAGTTTTTGTGTTGGGAATTTTAATTGCGAGTAGCTTGATTCGGGGTCGATTTAAAATATGAAATTGTGACGCATTACACGGAGTTCAGAAGTCATACGAGCGGAAGTTTTAGAATTATAGCCAACATCGTTGACGAATGTACTAAAAATTACGGAAAGAACCAAATCAACCATTTGAATATGTTCATGTAACTTCATCAAACTGATACCGAGCTGCATTAAAATTCGGACACTTATGTCGTTTTCGGTTTTAAACCTGGGTCAGGTCTGACTCTGACTCGCAATAACCGAACGAAAACGGATCCAAAGTCGAATCAGTATGATGGTATTAGTGCAAAATGTAAACATAAACAAACATAAACATTTCATTTTGACAGTTCATGTTTGTGTGTATTGGTGAATCCAGGTTGGACCTCGACGAAAGTTGGGAGCGTACCTCTTCGATGTTGGGTTGGATCCAGAGCGGATCCAGATCCGACCCGATTGAATAAAAAAATATTTTGACAGCTGTTAGAGCGAACCCAGTTCCGCACTGGTAATAACCTAAAACGGCATTAGTCCGTAGATCCGGATACTCTTTGATGTTCTTTTTTTGATAGTGTTGATGGGTAACTAGGCCCGATGGTATATATGAACTTAAGCCAGATAATTCCTGAATCTAGCTTGCTGTATGCAAGATTGCATAAATTGTTGTATGGCGCATGCAAGATTGTAAACAATGCCATACAAGAACAATAACAAAGTCTACGCTCCATACAAATTTTCAAAAAATTGTATGAAAAAAGTCTACAAGGGGGAAGGGAGTGTTTAAGATTTTTTTAAATGAGTCTACGTGGTTTATGAACAGGCCCTTATTCCAACACACTACCAATAGGAACATTGCTTTATCAGCAACATGAACAAAAGGGATTATCAGCTATTGCTGTCAAACAGATAAGTAATCTGAGTAATTCTAAAATTGGTTGTGGGTTGACTTCCACCTGAAAAAAAAAATACTTGTAGAAAAGGCCTGATTTTCAACATCCTGCACATAAAGAAGTTCGGAACTTAGGATCTACAGTTGTAACTATAGCTTTTCCGATTATGCAAAGTTGCGATATCAATTCAACCATGTAAATGAATAGTGTTCTGGCATATCACCAGACATTTTAAGATAATCTGGAATGTTTTATGTCATCCAAATTATCCTTGAGTTAATAACTTAGGATCTACAGTGGTAACTGTCTCTTTTTTAGTAATACAAATAAGCGATATGTATTCAATGAAGTTCATCGAATATTTTGAAAGGCCAACCGACTCTTTGAAATAATCTGGGATGTTCTAGGTCAATCAAACTTTCCTGGAGTTTGGAACTTCAGATCTACGATTGTAACGGAAGCTTTTTCAGCTATACTAATTTACGATATATATGCAACCATTTTCATTGAGCTCTCTGAAAAACAAACAGACACTATGAGATAATCTAGGATGTTCTAGGTCATCCAAACAGTCCTGGAGCTTACTACTTGAGATCTGCAGTTGTTACTATAGTTTTAAGGATAGACAAATTTACGATACGTATTTAACCTTGTTCAATGGCTCTTTTGGAAGGTACCCGACATTATGATGAAATATAGGAGATCTGGGTCATACCAGACTGTTCCTTAGTTCATAACTAAGGATCTAAAATTGAAACTGTAGCTTTGTCAGATGTACAAATGTATGATATGTATTCAACTATGTTTATTGAATCTTATGGAAGGGCAACCGGCAGTATGAGAAATTCTGGGATGTTCCAAGCCATCCAACCTGTCCTGGAGAACTAAACCTTTTTTATTTTTTCAGACGGTATGCATAATCTGCAACCAGGCACCTGAAGAACTCAGGGTGTGGGGATGACGATGCCAACTCCTTGACCCACTAAAAACTCACACGTGCCTTAGCCCTGGACCCTCCCCGGAATCACCTTCCGGCATTACTTTTGGGAGGGCGCTATGGTGCTTGTTAAGTCCCCACAATGTCTAACTACTTAGAACTTCAGTAGTTGGGTGGTCCCTGCGACCTGCCGTTGGTCGTTTCACCATTTTTGTTGGAGATCGAGGGCAATATGGGAGGCTGCTACGCATACCGCGTCCCAGACGTCCTGGACCTGGCACATCCTCTAGACCAAATTTTCCGGAGTCGTGTTGTGACCGCTTACGGCTATCAGGCCGGATCTCGCACCGTCGAAGCGAGAACATGCGAAGCACACATGTTTCGCAGTTTCCTCAACACCCGCGCACTCGCTGCATGCGGAGGTCTGTGCATGCTCATATTTGTGCAGGTATGGTCTAAAACAGCCATGGCCTGCAAAAACTGCGTTAAGTGGAAGTTCACTTCACCGTGTCGCCTACCGGCCCACTCGGTCAATTCCAGGATTATTAGGTGGGTCCAATGGGCGGCTCTAGTGGTCTTCGTCACTCTACGTCCTCTTTTATGACCATGCCTGTTGGCATCACCCCCGCTAGGACACAGACCTCTTCGATTCAATTGTGCAGTTACCTGCGCTGATCGTCGCGTGTTGCTCCGATTTTCGATTATTCACCACCGTTACCTCAGTCTTATGGTAGGCAAGCTCCAATTGCCTGGAGCTCATCCATCTCTCCACAATGCCGATGGAGTGCGAGCCCAAGCCGTAGTACCTCATTGAGATCGTGTTCCATAACATCGGACCCAGGATCGAACCTTGTGGGATGCTGGCAGTGATCTGGACACGTTTCTGGCCTGCCTCTGTGTTGAATACCAGTTCGCGATTCGGGAAGTAACTTCCAAGAATCTCGTACAGGTACCCATGAACCTGAAGGCGTTGGGGCGAGTCGGTGATAGCCACCCAACCGGCGCTATTGAACGCATTTCTCACGTCAAGGGTGACCACTGTACAGTACCGGACTCCTCGCCTCTTACGCTGGATTGCCAACTCTTGGTGACGGACAAGATGGCATCCACCGTCGACTTGCCTTTGCGGAAACCAAACTGGTTTAAACTTCGTGCATGTGGTCATTCTGTTGAGGATAACCCTCTCGAGCATCTTACCCGATATAACAGACATATAGGTCTATATGCCGATGGATCTCCTGGTGGCTTCCCTGTCTTTGGTAGCAACACAAGAGTCTGAATTTTCCGGGCATCCGGGAAGACGCCCTCGTTCAGACACTTTTGCATCACCACCCTGAACAATTCGGGAACCAGCAAGATAGCTGTCTTGATGGCAAGGTGCGGAATACCATCCGGTCCCGGTACATTGTTCACCTTTTTGCGGTTTTGCTATCGCAATGAGTTCTCACCGTTCGTTCGTCACCGTCGGCTTGTCACCGGACCCCGTTGTGCCGTTATCAATGCCCACGTGGTCTCTGGTGTTCGGCTGAGCCGTCCACTTTTCCGTCGCTATGGCAGCGTTATGGTCTGGGATACCGAAACGCTGGTCATGGGACAAATCTACGGTGGCGGAGGGCCATGGACTCGGATCGTGGTTCGGAGAGAGCCCCCCAACGATCACCTGCAGCAGCTCTGGTGAACACTCGATTGGAACCACCTATCCTCTGGTTTTGGCCATTACTACCCGATAGGCGTCACCCCACGGATTTGCATTGGCCTTGTGACACAGACCCACGGAGCAGGCTCGCTTGCTGCCCTTTATCTCCCGCTTTAGTGCGGCCTTCGCTGCGACTGGCACCCCTCTACGCTCGATTCTCTCGGTGTCTGACCGCGCTCTTTGCACCCTCCGTCTTGCGTGGAGGCATGTTCTTCGAAGGTCGGCGATCGACTCCGTCTACCAATACACCGGCGATCTTCTTTTCTTCGTTTTGACTTCACTCGGCATGGTCGCATCGCACGCTCGTGTAAGTGTCATAACGAGTCGTTCGCCACAAAGATCCTGGGTTTCGCGTAAGCTTCGTTCTCTCTCAAGCGCCTCTTTAAATGCCTCTACATCAAAGTAGGACGACCTCTATCTGCGAGCGAATGAAGTGGGTGCTCCTCCTTCCGCACGCTGCCTTGTATTGTGAACGATATAATAATGAACCGCCACGTGGTCGCTATGGGTGAAGCCATCATCCACCCTTCAATTGTTTAGCAGCCCAGGACTGTTGAATGTTATATCTATTATCGATTCCGCTCCGTTTCGATGGGAGGTACTCTTGGTACCCACGTTGGCTAGGTCCACATTGAGCCTAACCAAGGCCTCCAGAAGAATCTGGCCCCTGGAGTTGGTAAGGTGGCTCATCCACTCGATCACCCTAGCGTTGAAGTCCACAGCTATTACCAACTCCAGTAGGTTAGTTAGCTCAGTTGTCATCCGATCGAGCATATTGGTAAACTGTTCAATCGACCATATTGGCGGTGCGTAGCAGCTCAAGAAGGACACTCCGTTTAGTTTTACAACCATAAAGCTTTCGTTTGTGGTAGACACAACCTCCTGAACCGGACACTTGCCCGTCGTCCATAATGCCACCATATTGGACCTGTCCGCAAACCAGTTTCCGTTGCAGGCTGGGCTTTGGTATGGGTCGAAAGTTATGGCGATATCCGATGCCGACTCGCGACCTGTCTGTCACAGCAGTTGCTGGGAGGCCTCACAATGGTTCAGGTTTAGTTGGGTCCAGTTTCTCGGCGCACATCAGGCGTTTGGGGGGACCCTTGCAGTCCCGCGCCTTGTGGCTTGTGCTGCCACACCTTCTGCACATGTTGCTCCTATCTGGGCCTTTGCACTTCCAGGACATGTGCCCGCTCTCTAGGCATCTGAAGCATGCCTTCGGTGGCTGGTGTAGGCTAAGTGGGCTTATTGGCCTTCCCACCTTCACCTGCACTTCATTTAACGCCGCGTCCGCGTCAACTGCCGCTACCCTAATGGTTGCCGCCTTGGTCCCCAGTGGACCCTTCCGCAGACGTCTCTCTATCTTGCACTGTTCTTTCAGTGCAGTGGAGATCTCGTCTGCATCGGTGATGTCATCCAGGTTTCTACACTGGATGGTCACCTGTGAGACGAGGGTGCGCACCTCTACACCCTCACCTGAAGCCTGTCTTGCCAAGTCTCTATAAGCCGGGCCATCTGTTTTTCTCTCCAGCTCCAGGAGCATCTCACAGGTACGGCGGATACGGTGTATACTCCGCACATCGGTGCCCAGGTCCACTAATTTAGCGTCCCCACGCATCGATTTGACGATGAGGGCTTCTTCGTGGTTTCGCTTTAAAATTTATTTTTGACCTTGTTCCAATAGCCCTCTTAGCACTAGCATCTGTTTTCGTGCTAACTATGGTTGTTGGGGCCCTGTCAATCGGTCACCCTTCGGCGCTTGAGACAACTCTCGATGGATGCTCTGACCCTTCCCTACTAAGGCTTTTGACACTGTTCGCTTCTTAGAAGCGTCATGTGCCGTTTTGCCCGGGGACTGCCTAGGTAGATGGGGTGGAATCTCCGACCGAGACGGATTCTTCCGTCTGGGTCTACTTTGAGACTATCTCCCTCACCCTTTTGGTGGCTGCTAGCCGTGACAACTCTTTGGCATTTTGCTCAGCTAAGACCTTGGCCTTTAGCTCTTCCTTCTTCTTGCATGCAGCCTGCACTGTCATGCGTAGCATGAGGAGGCTAAGTTTAAAGTACTTATGTTTTCAATCATATTACATACATGAATAATACCGTAGCTTTGTGTAGCCGAATAAAAACAATTACAACTGTAAACCCTAAATTCTGAACAGTTTGGACGACTAGTGTTGATATTGACTTTCAGAGATTCAATGAACATGGTTGAATATATGTCGATTTTTGTAAGCTAAAAATCTACAGTTACAACTTAGATCTAATTGTCTTCAACTTTGGATGACTAGACATCGATTATTCATGTGTTCTCTAGTGTTTTACCTCCAGGTTCTTTGGTTGGTAGCGCAACTTTTCATCATCGCTGTCTGTCGCTTTTCTTTGAACCTAGGGCATTCAAAGACGACGTGATCTGGTGTCTTCTCCAGGTTCGCGCCCTCTGGGCAAAAAGGTGAAGAAGCGTGACCAAACCGATGCAGATACTTCCGGAAGCAGCCGTGCCAGCAATAACGCATACTGCCTGCGACCGAAATTGAATTGTAGGTGCTCGTGACTCGCATGACCATGCGTCGGAACACTCTGTTCGGCTTCCCACTATTACGCTCAGTTTTCAGTGCCGTGGCCCAAGCTGGGTCTCCATACCTCAGAATTTAAGTTGACACACTCGCTACCACATTGATCGCTTTCGCCACCTTTTCGCAGGCGTAGTCAGCGTGCGCGTTGAAATTCAAGCGGTCATCAACTATCACCTCCAGGTACTTCATTGCTTTGATGAAATTGCGTGTCCCCCGACGTTGATGTCAACTCGTGGAATTGATTTGCGGTTTCTAACAAGCACTACCTCCGTCTTATAATGAGCCAGCTGCAGTTTTGATCCAGTCATCCACGTTTCAATTATGTCCATCGCCGCCGCCGTCAGTATCTCTACATCTTCCAGAGTCTCACCCGTTATCGTTAGGAGGACTTATCCGATGATCTCATTAGGCAACTCCATAGTACATTGCGTTCCAGAACGTTGGGCCGAGATTCCATGCACTGCGTCAGCCTGATGATCTTTTACAGATGGTTCCCGAGGGTATCCAGCAGACATATGGGTCTATAAGATGCAGGGGTCCCCTGGTGGCCTAGTTTTGGCAGCAACACTAGTTATTGAACCTTCCATCTCTGGAAAGTAAGTGGGAAATCTGAAAGTGTCCGGAAACGTCAATATCGCGGTTTCATTGGAGATCTGAACTGTTGCATCTTCAGCATCTTCGTATGGCGTAGGCGGCCACAACGTTCGGTGGTGATATGGAAAATGACCGTCCACGATCATTTTCAGTTTGTCCGGGCATATTTCAACAGGTGTTGCTGGACGCTCAAACTTCGCCACCACGATTCTATAAGCATTAAAGCAGTTTGACTTGGTCAACTTGATCTCTCGTTTGAGGGTGGTGCGAGCTCCACGAAATACGGTTTTCTGTCTTTCTTTCTCAGCTTCAGTCCGTGCTATCTGGGCACTTCTCTTTGCTCGAAGGCATGCAGCGTGGAGGGTAATGAAAGTCTCATTCCACCAGTAAGTTGGGTGCCGTCGGTTCCTGGGTTCCCGTTTCCTCGGCATTTATGCATCACAGGCTTTGATACCGCTTCTGTCAACTCCCCTGTGTCAAGCATTGCACCGCTATTTGTCCGAAACGCCTCGATAAATACCTACTTGTCGAAGTCCTTTATCTTCCACTTTCGCCCATTCTCCTCGTTACAGTCGGGGTCGTTGGCCGATGCTGTAGAAAATCGCTAGATGGTCACTGTGGGGGTATTCCTCATTTACTCTCCAGTTCATATCTTCCATGAACGACGGGCTACAGAACGCAACGTCGACGATGAACTCCCGACCGTCTTTGCGGAGTGTGCTGGCATTCCCTTCGTTGCACAGCCTCACATCCAGCTTCGCCAGAGCTTCAAGTAGATTGTGTCCTCTTGGATTAGTCCGCTTACTACCTCACTCCGTGATCCAGGCGTTGAAATCTCCTGTGATAACTACCGGTTCTCGTCCGACCAGCGTGTCGGTGAGTGCATCCAACATCCTGTTGAACTCTTCGTCAGTCCATCTAAGAGGTTCATAGCAGCTGCGTCTGAGTACTCCGTTGACTTTGGCAAACACAGAGCCGTCGTATGAGCACTCGACCACCTGTTGGATGGGGAATCTGCCTGTTATTTGTATTGCCGCCATCCCTACTATATGCGTCATTCACGTACCGTTACCAAGAGCAACTCGATACGGCTTCGGAATTATTGCAACATCGCACTTTGTCTCTGTCCTGGACTGCCATAACAGTTGCTGTGCAGGTTCGCAATAATTGAGATTCACTTGCGTAACCGCCATCCTTATTGGCCTGCCTTCACCTTTTTGTACGCCTAGGACGTTAGGACATTATATTTATCATTCATGCATTCACGAGTTTGGATTCATTACTCTGAAAGCCACTTGATTCAATTTAATGCAAATCCAATTTCATTGCAGGAAAAAGATTCCGGTGAAGGACGTAACATCGCTGGAGGAGCGCATCCGCCAACTGACGTGCGATATTGATGAACCCATCGACGAGGGTGCCGACGGTGACCAGATGCATGATGGTGACCTGAACGAGATGGAACGACGAGACAGCCCCGCGGGAGAGGAAAACCCCCAACAACCGAAGTACATTCCCGATAAGAGCTTCTCGCCCAGTTCGTCCGCGTCGAGTTCATCGAGTGGCTCGAACGGTTCTACCTACAAGAAAATAACCGATCTGTTCCATCGGGATCGGCGGCATGACAAAATTCCAGAGGCGGACGAGAATCCGATTGTTATCATTCCACAGGTTAGTATCCTTACTGCAACTGTATTTGGAACTGTGAGCTTATTGATTTCTATTTCACAGGATTGTCGCTGTCCGGCTGGTCCAGATATTGGAATGGGCGTTCAGATACAGGGTGCTCATACACAAATCCACCAGCCACCGCAGCAGCGCCAAGCGGACTCTCGAAGGCAGTTTCTTTCGACACTAGCCCCCCTGACTGCATGCGTTGCTGGCCAACGCGATGATCTGTCGTACTACACGCTTGCTCATCCCGGCGATAGGAATTCAATGGGAAGTTCCCAGTGCACTGAGTACAGTCTAGGGGACATTGATGCCGCTCTGCATGACGACGATGGCAAAAAAGTGGCACCGGATGTAATTGCCGGAACGCCCGGACAGGAATCGGATGAATTGGCCGCCTTTGTACAGCAGGAGGGAGCTCGAACGGAACGACTGAAGAAGCGATACAGTGCGGAGACATCCACTTCAGCACCAGCCTCCGGAGCCGGATCGGACGACGACGAACACAATGATTACGGCTTCAACTCACGGCCGACAGTTCGAGGCATCAAACCAAGATTTGGCTCGACGAATGAAATACTCCAACAAATGCAAGCTCAACTAGCAACTCCAACGCCTCCTCAGGTAATTATCAAAAGAAAATTAATCAGTTCCTAGCTAACCCATTACTCTTCCACAGTCAAAGACTCAAACCAGTGCAGCTCCAACGCAAACCGTTCAATCGAATACGCTTCCACGGCCTCACACGGCCAGTAGCCTGCAGTTGGCAGCAGCAAAGCAGCAGATCACCACTCATCAACACACCGCCTCGTGGAGTTACTATCCCGTTGAAAGTGCGCAGCCCAAAGCTGTAGCGGCCGTCGCTGCTGCAGCCTCAACCGGAACCAATATGGTCACTGCCGTCGATCCACACGGTAACTACTACCACATCCCAGCTCAAGCACGCCATAGCTACCATGGTCAGGAAGCCATCTATCAGAACTGTGCTCAACTGCCAGCCGGAAACATCCAGGCCAATACGGTTCACGTTCAATCGCAGCAAATCCACACTCAACATCACGCTGTTCACACGGCTCATCACATACACCATCAAGCGAATCAAGCGGCCTACGGTAAGTTTGCGCGGAGTCCTACGCGCAGACCGGAATCTCCGCCTCCGCTGAGGAATTACCACCAAACAATGGTGCTGATCCCGTACAACGCGGAAACCTACGAGCGGTATACAGCTCAAGAGCAGGAAAACTACCGCCGGCAGCACAATATTGTTGAGTATCAACAGGTGAGGTCTCTGAACCTGTGATTTTAGTAGATCTCCCATCCCATCACTCATCTTTCGATTATTTTCATTTTCATCATCCCCTCCGTTTCTACCGCCATCTAACGAAATCCGCATTTCAGGTTACTCAGCAAACCATCCGGGTGCCAGTAGGCTATCCACTCCCAGGGATGCAGCTTCACGTAGTTGCCGGTCGAGGCACCCTGCCACCACACTACTCCACTCTACCCCGATTGGGATCAAGCTCTAGTGCATCTACAGGCACGACAGCTGCTCCCACCCCTAACGCACCCAATAATGCTCCTCAAGGTAAACCACCAGCCTATTCGCAGTACCCCTTGGACAAAGGAGGTGTAAAGTTCAGCGAACGGGGAGCTCCGGAAGGTGCGGCCAGTGTTCAGCCCAGTGACGCGAATAATTTACTATCACCAACATCCCAGGGCCATGGGCCACCGACTGTTATGGGAGGTCCTCCGACCTCCGCTGCAGGTTCTTTGCAATCTGGCAACACTGCTCAGAATAATGCCGCTGCCCAGAGCCAGGGAGCCGTATTCTACGCGATGAACGTCTGACACGGTGATTAGATAAATGTCACAATACGAATTGAACCACGGTCGTCGTCAGCCGGTGAGGAAGAGGAGGCGGAGAAGGACGAAGATAGTTTGAAAATCAACGGTAGCTTATGTTTAGCGGCGGCAGCAGCGACATCTGGTGGCGTGGAATAAAACAAC
Organism: Aedes japonicus; assembly: GCA_034211315.2. Lineage (NCBI taxonomy): Eukaryota > Metazoa > Arthropoda > Insecta > Diptera > Culicidae > Aedes > Aedes japonicus. The sequence continues at coordinate 163,999 of JASCZW010000647.1, forward strand.
GATTACTTTCAAGGTTTGTGTAAGCGTACCGTTCGGGCTGCGAAGCTCCAGGCGTTCAAGATACGCGTATGTTAGGGAATCCTCAAAGTTCTACTGCTCGTGAAATATTTGTATTTTATAGTGCTAGGGGGTATGGATAAAAGCTGAAGTACCAAAAAAAGAAGAAAAAACGTAACCAAAAAATAACGTTGAACTGTACATAGGACGTAGAATCTCGACTGATACAGTCACCAGCGCTTGGCAGTTGAAAACACCCTTTATCTCTCTAGTTTATCGAATTATTCGGATGAAACGTAACTGTTGGAAACGATGCATGTTATCTTCTACTTGAAATTTATGTTAAGCTATTGAAAATCCTGTACATAGAGTTTAATCTAGAATGTCGGCCTATTCCTTGGAGGAATGTTAAGGAAAGATCACAATCAGCGTTTAGCTTTCAGCGGATGAAAATTTTCCAGCGGACGGTGTTTTTGTTTTGTTCTATTTTAGTTTGAAGTTGAAGTTTTGTTTCATCTATGGAAAGCTTTATAGCGATGCAAGTCGTGGAATGTAGTCGGACTAACCGAACGATTGGTGGGCGTCACACGAAACTTCCTCTGAAAGAACCGAATGAAGAGAGAATTGTGCTTGCAATGACTTAACTGGGGGTCGACTTCAGTTTTCAGGTTAGCGGGAAATGAGCGTTTCTAATCTTACCTTATCTATACAATATTTTTTGGTGCTGTTTTTTTTTCCATTATGGACATTTTATAACGTAATAAATTCTAACTAAATTGAAGTAGTTGGCCATGAAATTTCTGACAAGCGCTCGTAAAGCCCGATTCAAAGTAAACTTGGACGCATTCAAGTGATCATAACTCAAGAATTAAACAACAGAAATTTCTTGTGCATTTGCCACTTCTTTACCATATACTCAAAGTTTTCGCTTGACAATTGCCCAATATTTTTCAATCGGTCCGAATTCAGGACAATTCGGAGGATTGATTTCTTTAGCGACGAAATTAACATTGTTTGCAGCATACCATTACCTCCTTAGAGTAGCGGCAGCTGGCTAGAAACATAGCGTTGGTCTTGAGTGGACAAATGAAGGGTAAAATCCGCTTTTTCAGACTTTATTTAACGTAAGCCTTCGACATCATTGTGTGAGATGTGATGAAAACCTTCTTTTGAAGGCCACAACTGCAAATTCCTTGCCAAATCATTACTTTCCGAGCAAACTTATCTCGCTTTTTGGCCACTAAATTTTGTTTCAGGGAGTGATTCGGATGTTTACTGGCACAAAAAGACTTATATCCTTCTCTTGAAAGGATGTTACGCACGGTGGAATTGTTGAAATCGTATGTCTATGCCAAATCACGTATGGAGACACCTGGGTTGCCTTTTACGTATCTCAACACCTTTCTTCTCAGCTGTTTGTCCCTAGTGCCACTTTTATGATAGATGCGCTGTGCGCTATCCATACTCAGAGTATCCTTGTAACTTTTCACTACAAGACATACCGTTGACTTTGGGAATTTGAACACTTTTGCAATTTTTGGGCAGACCACGAAGGATTCTCCAGATATTTGTGCACAATTAATTTTCTTTTCTCAAGTTCCATGATCCGTAATTTCGAGATGCGTCGATCAATCGAGAAAAAACTTTTCACCAATTTCTTCGTCAATGAAACATCAACAAATGCCTGTCAAACTTGTTTTGTTCCAACCATGCGTCCAGATTTACTTTGCATCGAGCTTTAGAAAAAAAATTTACTCGGCATTTCCTTTTGCGAGGGCAAAAAGACTAAGAATTACAAACTTTTTAAAAAGTGGCGATTTCTTTCTCAAACTCGACTGTTAACGGTAGTGTTGACATTTTTTAAAATGTCTGTAAAATTCTGGGATGTCTTCTCCGGAACTTTCAGCAAGTTTCCTCATGAATTTCTTGGCTGTCATCCCTGATACACATCTAACAACCCAACCTTACTTTCCAGGATGAGTTGATAAGTATTTTCCTGAACTTAGTTACTGTCTGAAGTTTTGATGAGTCCCATCTTAAACTACTCTAATTACTCCAACACTTTTGGAGAGTTCTCTCCAGAATATCTTGAAAAAAATTGTTGGAAGTTTCATCACAGAGCACAGACGTTCATCTTCAGTCTGCTACTTGTGTAAACTTTAAACTGACATTTCAAATGTATGTCGTTAGCTTCTGATAGGCGGCGCTGAAGTTTTGCGATAACGGTCATGTCAATGTTTATCAATAAAAAGCCTAGCACATAACCTAAATTGTTTTGTATGTTTATCTCTGCACTTACTTTTTATACCGGCTGCCCATATTTACTTTTACACCCGTTTTTCAAGAAAAGGTATATGGACATCAATGTCTGTTCTCCGTGGTATCATCCTAAACTTCTGAAAAGTCCTCTCTGAAACTTCTGGGAAGTTTTCTCCTAAACTTCGGAATAGACTGCTCCTAAATTTCTGAGCATCTCCTGCTTAAGCTACTAGGAAGTACTCTCTATACTTTTTGAATGTTTTTTCCTGTTATTTTCAGAATTATCTACCTACTAGGTATTCCTGAACTTCAAAAGAGCCTTATTCTGATCATCAGAAATGTTCGATTCTGAACTTCAGGAAAGCTCTCTAGCGCTTATGAGTTCTGTAAAATAAATACAAATGCTCATTAATATTTTCATACGAATTGCTGAAAACTTGTAGTTCTTTGAAGGATATCTATAAATTGAAGAAATTTTACAGATCATTCAGTAGAAATGCTAAACTTTTGGAAAATTTCCTTCAGAACTTCTGGAGAGTCTTCTCGTGAACTTTAGAAAAGTTGCCTAAATTTATTAAGAAATTCCTACTTGCTCATATTTGCAGTGTCCTCTTTGGTCAGTTTCTTCCTGTAATTCTGGTAAATTTTTCCCTGAGCTTATTCTATCTAAATATCTGTTAAGTTCCACCCCGAACTCCGAGGAAAATTTCACCGAGACTTGGAGAAAGTACTCTCTAGGAACTCTTTGAATGAAAATTCCCTTAAATTTGTTAGAAGTTTCTTCTAGAACTTTTAAAAAATCCTCTTCTGAACTTAAGAGAAGTTTTCTCCTGAACTTCGTGAAAGTTTGTTCCTGAATTTCCGAGAGATTCCTGCTTGGTCTACCACCAAGTAGACTCTATATTTCTGAATTGTTTCTTCCTGTTTTTCTCAGAAGTATCTATCTGGGCTACGATGAATTCCTGAACTTCAGGAACAGGAACATCTGATAAGTTCCACCCTGAGCTACGAGAAAAATTTCACTGAAACTTGGGGAGGACGAACTAGAATTTCTAGGAAAATTCCCTTAAATTTGTTGGAAGTTTCTTCCTGAACTTCTAAGAAGTTCTCTTTAGAATTTTTGAGAAGTTTTCTCCTGAATTTCGGGGAAGTTTGTTCCTGAATATCTGAAAGATTCCTGCTTGATCTACTACAAAGTATTCTCTTTTCTTCTGAAATGTTTCATCCTGTTTTTCTCAGAATTATCTACCTGAATTTCTGGGAATTCCTGAACTTCAAGCAACCTCTCAAGCAGATTCATGTATTTCCAACTAAAATTTTGGGAATTCCTTTCCTTAACTTCAGAGAAGTTCTTTCCTGATGTGTTTGAGAAATACCTTCTTGATCTTATAGGTATTGCCCTCTTTGGTGAGTTTCTTCCTTAATTTGGGAAAGTTTTTGTTGAACTTATTTTTTTAAACTTCTACGGACTTAAAAAGTCATCCTGAACTCCGAATATTTGGAAAGTTTTTTCCACAATTTCCAAGGAAAATTGGTTTAAATTTGTTAAAAGTTTCTTTCTGAACTTCTGAGAAGTCTTTTTTTGAACTTTTACGAAGTTTTCTCCTAAAATTCGAAAAAGTTTGTACCTGAATTTCTGAAACCTTGCTCTAACTTTTATGAAGCACCCCTGATACTTCTTCACTCTGAAATGTCCTCCTTCTTATGAATTTTGAGAAAGCTCTATAGCATTTATGGGAAGTTCCAGCTTAACTTTCGGGAAGTTTCTTATGAAACTTCTGTGAATTTCTTTCCTGAACTTCAAAAAAGTTCTCTCCTGAATTTCCTGGAGGTTTCGTTCCGAGCTTTGTGGAAGTTTGTTCCTGAATGTTTGAGTTATTATAGGTAGTGCCTTCCCTAGTTAGTTTCCTCCCGGGAAACTTCGGAAAAGTTTGTTTTCCTGGACTTCTGGGAAGTCCAGCTTGAATTCTTAGGAAAAACTCCAAAACTTCTGAAATGTTTCAAACTTTTAAGTAGTCTTCTCCCCTAAACATCTTCCTGATGCTCTGAGAAGTCCTCTCCTGATTTTTGGGGTTCTCTTCTTAACTTCTGGGAAGCATGATCTTGAATTTCGAAATAATTGTACAGGGTTTATCTTACCTTGCTGAGTTAATTACCACTAACCGACAAAAAACGCGTATCAAAACAATCTCTTACTTGACCAAACGTGGCAGATCTGTAACTAATTACCGAGCGATCGATTGAGTCACAGAATCGAAGAATCACGGTTTTGTGGAAGGAAGAACTACGATTGAAATAAATGCGGCGCTTGGTTTACAGTTTCCGCACTAACTGTGACAACTTCACTAGACAAATTTATGTCATCTCACGGCTGTATTGCCACAGAGTCACCTTCCAGTTATTCCATAAACCGGACCCTGCTGTTTTTTTGGTTCTTTCCTCTTCTGAACACCATAATAGGTTTATCGCATCGGTCCATGACTTCAAATGCCCGATCATACGGGCACTGCAGTGGCCGCTTAACAGTGTCGAGTCGAACCCATGTTTGCAGGTTTTGCTGCCACTTATGAACCCAACTTGCTGGATCGTAGGGATCAATTATAGAAGTCGAGTCGACCGTCACTTAGCTCGACAGGTCAGCTAGTGACTGCTCTGTCACATTTGGTCGAGTAAGAGTTTGTTTTGATGCGGTGGTGGTTATTGGCTAAGCAAGGTAAGAAATAACCTCTTTTTCCTAAAGTACTTTAACACACATCATTTCAACAAACTTGTTCTTGGGGTTTTGGAAGTTTACCTTATTCCTAGATTCCTAGAAGTATAGAAAGAAACCAACTAGAATCTACGGCACATCGTAGAAAGTTCAGAAGGATACTTCCTAGAGCTTCAGAAAGATAATATCTAGAAATTCAGGAGAGAACTTCCCCTTTAATCAGGAGAAGACTGCACAGATCTTCAGGAACAAGCTTAGATAAAAGGACTTCTTAGAAGTTTGGAACTTTCCAGAGGTTCTGGAGTTCATCCCAGGAATACAAGAGAGAACTACTCAGACGTTTGTGAAATAACATCTTCGAAGTTCTGAAAGAAACTAACCAGGGAGGGCACTAACTATAATTTCTCAAAAATAAATTTCCACAAAGTTCAGGACAAACCGCCCTAGAGCCTCAGAAGAGAACTTCTTCGATGTTCAAAGGAAGTTCCGAAACAAACTTCACCGAAGTTTAGCTGGAACTTTCCTCAAGTGTAAAGGTCAAATTATGGTTATTCCACCTGCCTTTGATTGTAGTGTGTCAATTCGTAGGTTATGCTTTTTCACCTCTAATGGCTCTCAGAGATATCTACTAAAAGCTCCAAGAATATTTGACTAAGATTACTTGGACTACAGTGGATTATTTTTAGGATTAGAATGTTTGATTGGTTTAGATACTTCAAAGGGGCAGAGGTTGAACAGGCACTCCAAATCAGCCTGCCCATTTCAATGAAAGTTGGAAAAAAATAAAGTCCAATTCCTCCTGTTTTTTAGCAGTACTAACTACACACAGGACAGAAAACCCCTGATGCGCCGAGATTCTGATTAGCATTAGCATTAGCATTAGCATTAACGTTTGCACACCTCGTGGATGGAGCTACGATGAGGAATGATTCGTTGAAGACATTGCATGTCACCATAAAACGGATCAAATAACTGATACGTTTCTTCACACAATAATCTCCACGAAGACACTCCTCGATCGCTCACCTGGCCACGTCCATGCAACCGTTGGAGATAGGGAGGATTTGGTATCTACCTTAAGAGGACACGGGGAACCCACGTAGTCTTCAGTAAATATCAAAGGAAAAGGGAAATGAATAGTCGGAGAGAATAGTTGAACAGAAAGCCCTGTTTGGTGCACAGAACAAAAAAAAAAAAAAAATATTTAAAAAATGGTCGTTGGGAGCATCTAATCTAAAAAGGTTAAGTGATGCTCCATTTCTCGTCAAACGGTTGGGACCTAAGCATTAACTAAAGTTCTAGCCCTATATGGCTCATGGTTATAGCGCCATTACTCGCTCTCTGAAAAGAGATGAATGTCTGAAAGTAGAAGAACGGGTGATGAAAGGATACGTATCTGATTTCTTGGATTACTGCAACAACATTGCGTTACTTTAATACTGCATTTTATTTCATTTTATTGACGCATAAGAGTATATAACTCCAAGTTATCACTCTTAATTCAAGTACTCAAACCTTACATAAAACACCAGCGAATAGTTGACAAGGCTTTGCAACACTAGAAGTGTACAATAATATTGCATATTCAATTTTATACTATCATAGAACAACATAAAAAAGATTATAAATGTATGTTGGCTCTATTTCCCGTAATGTCCTTCCATGTTATTAGGATGGATCCAAGGCAAAGATGATCCCAAAGCGCGCCGCAACTACGACCCTAATGTGAATAGTAAAATGATCAATGTGACCACCAGGCACACGATCTTCTGCAGCTGGAGGAAAAACTACTTGTTGTGACACTTCCTCAACGGAACCGCCTCCCAGCCTCGTGTATTGACGAATAATCCGCACTGAGCTCCCGCGGCACGACAAGCCGGCCCGTTTAGCGCGAGGGTCTATCCAGAGGAACTGCGCTCCGTAGAATTACTAATAACACCAAAAAGGGACCACCAAAACCGCGAGGTGAAACAAATAGAAATAGGCGCGTGATCGTCTTCAATCTCCAACAAAAATGACGAAACGACCAAAAGCAGGTCGCAGGGACCACCTAACTACAAAACCCCTAAGTAGTTAGACGTAGTGGGTGCTTAACAAGCACAATAGCCCCCTCCCCGAAGTAATACCGAAGGTGGTTCCGGGGAGGGTCCACGGCTTAAGGCACGGGTGGGTTCTTAGTGGGTCGAGGAGTTCGCACCCTCATCCCCACACCCTGAGCTCTTCAGATGTCTGATTGCAGATTTTCCCTCCCGTCTAAAAAAACCCAGGCACAAACATGGCAAAATTGCCTTTCTGCTTAACCTTGAACTTGAATGACGGCGCACTTAAAAACGAGAGATACTCTCCGAGCTGAAGAAGAACGTTTAGATTAAGAACTCAGCCTTCAAGACACTCATCGAGTTAATCCTGCAAGAGGTGGCTACACGTCAGGGTTTTTTTTTACTAGGAGTTGGTTATCGAATAATGAGGTCTGAAGAAAAGACAACCGCAGAGGAGAGAAAAAGTGTCCTGATGAATCAATTTTGGGTTGTGCTAATGACGATCTGATGGTAGAATGCGTAAGACGACACCGACAGTGAATAAACTACTGGAAACAGGAAATATTGTTGGGAGGCCAGGTTGCAAAGGTTTCAGTCACAATAAACCAAGCTTGATGAAGGATAATTGTTCCTTTATCATCGTATGTTCTCTACACAAAAAAACGAGAAAACCGGGTCTGTTAATAAACTACCTGAACTACACAATTAAGTTCCCATCTCTGCGAGACATATAGAGAGAGCATGCCCGAAAGTTACAGTTGGTTTTCTATGAAACATGATACTATTAAATAAACTTCTCTGATGCGCCGAGATTCTGATCCTCTTAAAATCGTTGTTCTTGCAATGCTTCCCACTGTGAATGATTTTGTTGCAGCCATCGACAATAAAGTGGCCCCTACTTCCAGCAATCATTTCTTTCAGTGGATAATTTTTCAAAAGTGCTTGCCGGAGTTCAGAAGAGAACATTTCAGATTTTCAGAATGAATATTTCTCGAAGTTCAGCAAGAAACCTCTCCAAAGAAAGGAAACAAATTTTCCAAAAGCATAGCGGGTGCTTTCTAGTAGTTAGAGCAAGATTTTTTCAGAAGTTCAGAAACAAATTTCCTCGAGGTTCAAGAGAAAACTTCCCAAAAGTTCAAAAAAGGACTTCTCAGAAGATCAGAAAGAAACTTTCAACAAATTTACAGGAACAAATTCCTTTAGATCCTGGAGAAAACTTTCCAAATTTTCGGGAAAAAAATCTTGGGAGTTCAGGATGACTTATTTGGATTTATAAGAATTTAAAAAATAAGCCGTACAAAAACTCCCCCAAATTAAGGAACAAACAAAAAAGCTTGAGAAGTAATTTCTCAAGAGAAAATCAGGAAAGAAATTCTCTGAAGTCAAGGAGAGGACTTCCCAAAATTTTAGTTAAAACTACATAGAACTGATAGAGAGGTTGCCTGAAGTTCAGGAATACCCACAAGTTCAGGTAGCTAATTCTGAGAAAAACAGGAAAAAAACATTCCATAAATATAGAGAATACTTTGTAGTAGATCAAGCAGGAATTTATTGGAAATTCAGGAGAAAATTTCCCTGAAGTTCAGAAGAGGGCTTCTCAGAAGTTCAGGAAGAATCTTTCAAAAAATTTCAGAAGATTTTCTAAGAAATTTTGGAGAGAACTTTTCCAATGGTTTGGAGAAATTTTTCGTCGCTATACTCAATGAGACTTTCAGTTACTAGAAGTGTACTACTACAAATATTTTTGGAAGGTAAAGTTGGGTATTGAGGTGTGAATTTCTAAGAAAAACAGGAGTGACTACCAAGATGTTCATGAGGAAACCTATAAAAAGTTTAGTTTGAAACTTCCTTGAATTTCATCAAAGAGTTTTGATTTGTTCGATAGCAGTGTAGCGGGAAATTTGTGTTTGCGGCCAATTTGTCTGAAACTCGATGTACTTTCATACGAAGAATCTTTTTACCAAGTTTCAGTAGAAAAAAGAATTTGAGAAAACAAGGTTTTAAGATCGTTGTAAGCGAGCTGTGTAGGTTTTCATAAACCGGACTAAAATATGAAACCTATTGGCACCTCTTGGTGCCATAATAAAAACAAATTGATTTGTAGTGGCTTTCATAAAACTTTAATACAACTGAATAAAGCTGAATGGTTTCGGCAATATTACTTGGGAAATGCAGTCCCTATTAACACGTGCGTCCCCAGCCTCTCTGAGACAGAAAATTTAAAATTTAAAATTGATGAAACTCCATCGTTACCCATCGGATTTTGATGCGGCCTTTTGCAATAGATCACAAAATTATCCATATTTATAGATCGTCACTGATTATTCCGAGAATTTTCCGTAGTTTCGGATTCCAAGGTGATAGTACTGGGGTAAGTACCTGTCCTGGGATGGTGGACAAAATATTTTTAGTAGCGAAACATGGCATGTGGCATATCAAACTTCATAATTTAGCATATCTAGGTCATCAGAAGACATTTTTAGGATTTCTGACCATTCTGGCCACTAAAAGAGGCCCTGCACGATCCGAGCTCCCCGAGAGAAGTGGCCATATTCAAATATTTGTCCTGGCTTGCGACACATCAATTTGGCAAAAATTGTTCTGCGAATTTGGCAAAAATTGTTCTTCGGAGGACATTCTGAGGGTGTTTGACCATACTGGCCACTTGGGGAGGCCCTGCAGAATCCGAGCTTCTCCGGGAAAGAGACCATATTCAAATCCTTTCTAAAACCTGGCTTGCGATATATCAAACTTCATGATTTTGCAAAACTTTATCTTTGGAGGACATCTTGAGGATTCCTGACTATATTGGCCACTAAAGAAGCTCTTGTGAGATCCGAGTTCTTCCGGGAAAGAGGCCATATTCAAATCGTTATCGAAACCAGGCTTGTGACATCTTTAACTTGATGATTTTGCAAAACTTGGTCTTCGGAGGACATTCTTAGAGTGTTTGACTATACTGACTACTTAAGGAGGCCCTGCGGAATCTGAGTTCCTCCAGAAAAGAGGCCATATTCAAATCGTTGCCAAAAACTGGCCTGCGACACATCAAACTTCAGGATTTTGCAAACCTAGGTCATGAGAAGACGTTTTGAGAATTTCTGACCATACTGGCCACTTGGGGAGGCCCTGCGGGTTCCGAGTTCTTCCGGGAAAGTGGCCATATTCAAATCTTTTCCAAAACCTGGCTTGCGACACATCAAACTTCGCGATTCAGCATAACTAGGTCATCAAAAGACATTTTGAGAATTCCTGGCCATACTGGCCACGAAAACAAGCTCTGCGAAATCCGAGTTCCTTCGGAAAAGTGGCAATATTCAAATCTTTTCCAAAACCTGGCTTGTAACATATCTAACTTCATGATTCTGCAAAACTTGGTCTTCGGAGGACATTCTGGGGGTGTTTGACCATACTGACCACTTAAGGAGGCCCTGCGGAATCCGAGTTCCTTCGAAAAAGAGGCCATGTTGAATTCGTTGCCAAAACCTGGCCGATTATATGCCGCGTGCCATGTTTCGCTACTAAAAATATTTTGTCCACCATCCCAGGACAGGTACTTACCCCAGTACTCTCACCTTGAAATCCGAAACTACGGAAATTTTCGGAATCACCAGTGCAGATCTATAAATAAGAATTATTTTGTGATCTATTGCAATTTTTAAATTTCAAATTTTCTGTCTCAGAGGGGTTGGGGACGCACGTGTTAAGCGCCCTATTGGGAAGAAGGCTGTGCTTCTGACTTTGAGTGCTTTGTTCATCCTTTGATGGCCTCATTTCATAGAGCCATTTTGATTTCTTTAGAAATCCCAAATCTTGGTTGAGTTGACAATTGCCATCAGTAAGAGTCTTGCAACATAATTTTCTATCCGGAATACCCGAGGTAATGGTTCTTTCAAAGTTTTGGGACAAGGTATGTAAATTCAAGATACATGGGTTAGTTTGTGTGACATCTCTTCTTCGAATTCTTATCTTGCCGCCTTCTTAAGGTGAAAACAAAAGACACCCCAAAATAACAACAACAAAACAATAAATAATATACACCAAACAAGAAATTGAGGCAAGTTTTAGATAGTTTGAACGTTGATAAATAAGTACCCAAAACTCAACACGCGAATTGATCTACACATTAATTGTACCGCGAGAAAGCGTTATGTAAAATAAGAATCATCAAAACAACAAAGATGCTCACCTCGCCCCACATAGCCAAGAAGATCATCATTGCATCCAGCCGCTCTCATCCAATCCTGTGAACCCCCCCATTAGTAGTGATCTCCCTCATTGAACTGCAATCCTGTACATATAGAACGCACTTGAGTCAAACACACATTCATACAGATCATACCGAAGATATTACCTAAAAAAACTTAAACGTAAATGTAGCCCACTAGCACGTAGGTCTGAAATGGAAACAATGCAAAAGCAAACCAAGTTAAATATGACAGCAAGCACTCAGCTACTACACACAAAACCAGACACAATAAAACACACACACACAAAGCTCAAGGGCGCACCCGTTTTGATGCATAATATGTAATTAACTTCGATTGTAAGCAGGGGAACCGAACGTTGGCCTCAAAAACATTAAAATACCAAGAGGAGAAAAGCTAGCAGGAGCTTCATTCTCACACATACACACATAAATAAGCAGCAGCACAAGAAAAATAAAATACCTAGTGCCAAAGGAAGCAAGGATCCACCAAACAGAGCTCATCGTCGTTTCGTTTTTTTCCTGAAAATAATTTAGTTTTTGCAGCTAAGTTTCCTAACTTGAAATCCTTAATTCACCAAAGATTGTCCAAATGTTTTTTAAGTTCGAATCGTCTGTGTTATTCATCAAAGAATCACAAAAGTCTTCTCATTTTATTTTACACTTTATTAGTAAGTTTTCGCTTTTAGTTAATCCCTTTTCATTCGCATTCATTGAACAGAATGGAATTAAATAGTGTTTAGAAAAACATGTACATCGCACAACACGGACACGGAAAAGCAACACTTTTTCTTTTCTTTTTTGGAAACCACATACACATTTATTGACAACTAAGAGTAGCGATAGAGTGATTATGATTATACACAGACTTATATTCAACCAAATAAGCAGCATGCAAACACAAGTGGAAATTAACACACAAATACTGACAATTGCTAGCAAATGAAGTGAAGTGAAAAAGATACAACATTTCAAAACAAACTGAAATAAATTACTCTAGACTTGAAGCAACTTTGATAACCATAAAGACTCTGAAAATAAAATCAAGCATCAAAAAGATAATGAAAAAAAAGTGTAAGAGGAGATAACAATTGAGATATATACTTATAACTAATGTACTTAAAAAAATAAGTCAGTAGAAGCAGGAAAAAAAGAGTGAAAATAGTGCAACACGCTCTCACTGTAAGTGAATCTCAGAACGACAGCAACTCAAAAGTTTGTTTCGAATGTAAACAATTCCAGAATCTCTCTCTATATATATACAAACACACACACTAAAACAAACAAAAAAAAAACAAAAAATATTTATTGGAAACTCATCATTTGGGTCGAAACAACAAGCCGTTCGAGAAGCTAGTGAAAATTGCATCAAATTTGATCGTTATTTTGGTACGTTTGGTAAACAAAAAGTGTAGTTGGAATATGGTGTCCTCTCTTAGAGAGGAAACATGAAGGGTAAAGCAAATTGTGTATCTTTAAATCGAACTTTGCAAGATTGAACCTTACAAAACAGAAGATTGTTGTTTATCTCACTTACTAACAGAATATAATTACTTATAAACGAACCGAAAAAAAAAACCATAGCAAACAAACAAGAACACAGCAAAAGAGAAACAAGAAAAGTTTACTTGCTGGATAGAATAGTGAACTGACAATGGGAAAAACAAATTGAAATAAATTATTGTTTTTAATAAAAAATAAATCCAAGGTTTCCTCCGGTTTAACCTTATTTATGATGACGATTTCCAAAACCACCGCCGCACGATTGTCTCGCGAAGGAAATACCGGTCAAGGTCAACTGGCAGCCAGAGGAGATCCGGCGATGGTCCGAAGCGTTGACGCCATCATCGCTGACGAAGATCAAACACCCACAGCCACTCTCGGGTTGGGGTCGGGTTGTAAAAATGAGCGCTGGTGAGTAAACAGTGTTGTGATTTTAAGTAAATATAAATACTCACGCGCGTATCACGTCGATGGGGTCGGAGAAGTGTTGGACGATTTTACGCCTGATGGAAGAAGATGTCATTTGAATTCGGCATTGTGGGAATGAGCTCGAATATAAGATGTGAAATTCAATGTGATTAATTGCGATGAAGACGTTAAAGCAGCGTTTGGCAAAGTAATTATGATTAATTACCCACTGTTTACATATGTGAGCACTGCATTCAGCTGGGTTCACACTAATAAAGCTGCGGTACGATGAAAATATTTTCTTTTAACCGGTATTTTTATCTATTTAACAATGATAATTTTAGGCTGTACCTATTCCGGCAATGACAGATACGAGCTTGGACAATGTTTTGATCACCAAGGTTATTGTTTACTACCTTGACAATGTTGAATGTTTATCGTTATTCTTAGAAAAACCAGCCTACTTATTTCATGGCGATAACTCTCGGCAAGTCAGGCATGCCAGGAACAGTATTATGAAACAAAAATGAATATTTTCTTCAGAGGATCTTAGTTGATAGTGTGCATGTTTATTATTTTTTTTATCTAGCAAAGGTAAACATTGTACTCGAGAAAACTGCAACACTTTCTTTAGTGTATAATTTTTTATTGCATGGGATGAGATGATGAGATTTTACATAAAACTAGTCGCCTGTAGTGGAGATAGGAACCATTACGGATCACCAGCCAAGTAACAATTTTAGATTTATTCCAGCCGTATAGCACTCCTCCCGGCTTTCTTGGTAAAACTACATTTAAAGCTTTTTTGTCCACCAACACCTCCTTTATGCTGCTGCGAAGCCGAAATGTGCACAAAGTGGCTCACTCTATAGACGGTTGTGAAAAAATAAATAAAATCTTTTAAAGACCACGAAGGTTTTGAAAATGTTCAAGTGAAAGATGTTATGACCACTATAGAACCTTCATAGAACCTATTGGCTGCCGTCAAAACCAGCATAAGGCCAAATGGCTTTAGCTGTCCAACTACTCGGTGATATCGTGGTTGGTTTTTCTTGTTCTGCTCTGATCGCTTCTCTGCTCTTATGATTCATTTAACAGTAAATAATATCAAAGAAAAAAGTTCCTGAATTGCGGGAGATTTTGTTTGATAGCAAAATATCCAAAACAAATTGAGTTTTTCATAGCGTACCATGCTCCAAACCATTAGCGCATTTATTTTTGTGGAACTCTCTGCATTCGCCAATGTTGCAGCGGATTTTGAATTTGCACTGTTCTCCGTGTTCGTTGAGGCAGACTTGACAAAGCTTCTCCCGGTTCACTAACTTCAACCGCTCCGAATACCGCAATTTCTTAAACTCCGCGCAGTGTCGCAGGTGATGATCAGTAGCTCGGCATTGTTTGCACGGTTTGAGCTTCCTTTCCACAATTGAGTTAACCGCCAAACCGCTGCCTTCATCGTGATAGTACAGCGCGCCTTTCTCATTCGGCCTTCTCTTCCCGGCCTGGAAGACTCTCTTCGACTGGTGCCAGCGAACACGGATACGGCTGCGTCGCATATTTACGAGTGGTCATCAGAGGAGCCGTCCACTGCAGTCTGGTGATGTCCCGAGCAAAAGTAGCACCGATAAAACGGCAATCGATTCCTCGTCTTGAGTTGATGGGAGCGGTACTAGGAGCTTGAATGAGTCAAACCGTGTTGGGCACCCACTCCTACAACATTAACCGTACCGTCTTCTGGACAGATTCCCGCACGGTGTGCAGCTGACTGAATTCCAACCAACACCGCTACAAGCAATTCGTGGCCTTTCGTGTCGGAGAAATACAAGAGCTGACGAAAGTGGCAGATTGGCGATGGATTCCAACCCAACTCAACATTGCAGACGTACTGACTAAGTGGGGGGAATTTGGTCCACCCTTGCAAGGTGAAGGTGAGTGGTTCAACGGGCCGTCTTTCCTCTATCGGTCGGAAGAAGAATGGCCAACGCAAGAATCCCATATCGAAGAGACGGAGTTAGAGACGAGAGGGGTTGTACTGTTTCACGGAGTGAATGACGTTGAACCGATCTCTCACTGGAAGAAACTGTTGCGCATGACAGCCAGTGTAGTACGTTTTATCTCCAACTGCCGACGAAAGTGGAGGGGAGAACCTATAGTGACCACACGAGCTACGGCGAAACAACGGCGGATGATTGAAACGTCTGCGGTAAACTACTCGTCGGTGAAGGCTCCACTCGGACAAGAAAAGCTCCAGCAAGCAGAAACGATTCTCTGGCGGAAGGCACAATGGGACAGTTTTCGTGACAAAATGAGTGCATTCACAAACAATATGAAGCGCCAGCCGGGAGAACAGGTGTAAAAATTGAAAAAAAGCAGCCCGGTGTACAAAAGTTCACCGGTATTGGACGACGAAGGTGTATTGCGAATGGATGGTCGGCTTGCGAACTCCGAAGAGTGTTCTTTCGTCAAGAAATACCCAATCATCCTCTCACGGTTCCACGACGTTACGCAGAAATTGATTTAGCACTATCACGAAAGGTTCGGACACGCGAACTCGGAGACCGTGTTCAACGAGAGTTCAACCGAGACAGCGGTTCCAGATTCCAAAAATGCGTCCGGCGATACAACAGGTAGTAAACAAATGCGTCTGGTGCAAAGTCAACAAGTGCCGCCCGCAAACACCGAGGATGGTTCCACTACCGGTTCAACGAGTCACTCCCCATTTCCGGCCTTTCAGCTCCGTCGGTATCGACTACCTGGGTCCGGTGGAAGTTACAGTTAGGCGGCGTAAGGAAAAGCGTTGGGTGGCTGTTTTTACTTGCTTAGTGATGCGTGCGGTGCACCTGGAAGTCGTGCACAGTTTAACGACCGACTCGTGTCTGATGGCCATTACTCGTTACCAAAGCAAGTTCGGCAGGCCAAGCCAAATATTCTCCGACAATGTAACTTGCTTTCATGGGGCGAACAACGAGATGGTCAAGATGGCGAATATCAACCAGAACTGCGCAGAGACCGTAAGCAGTTCGACTACCGCCTGGCACTTCATCCCACCTGGAACTCCACATATGGGAGGCGTCTGGGAACGGATGGTGCGGTCGGTGAAAGAGGCGATGCGGGGCGACACTATCAGAAGCGGCCGACATGATTAACACGCGACCGCTGACGTACCTACCGCAGGACTCACACGAAACGGAAGCACTGACTCCGAACCATTTCCTCCTGGGCACAGTGTCTGGGGCAGATTCAACGATAGCTTGAAGAACGACGGATCCCGCGGAAGCTCTGCGAAATATGCACAAGCGCTCACAGTTGCTCGCAGACCGAATGTGGGAACGATGGAGTAAAGAGTACCTCCCAACGATCAACCAACGAACGAAATGGTTCGACGAAGGAGCGGTGGACGGGAAGAATCGAAAGTCCTGGAGGCGAGGTGTCATCGAAGCGGTGACCAAGGGCGCAGATGGACGAATTCGACAAGTGAACGTGAGGACGGCTGATGGTAAGATTCAGAGACGAGGAGTGGTGAATTTAGCGGTGTTGGAGGTAAGGTAAATCCGAGAATGTCGGATGTTACGGCCTAAGGTGTTGCGACGCCGCTTGAACAGAGCTAAGGAGCAACATCTCAGTGAACAGATGTATGGCGCAACATGACAGCTTGCGCGCATGTGGTACACTGAAAAAATATTTCACTTAGCTATTACTGGAAACACATGTAGATATTTTCCAACGATAAAATAAGTGACTTTTACATGAATATCACATGAAAAAAGAAATTCTACTTGACTAATCATTTACATTTCACTGGACACATAAAATTCACTTGATTTTGCAAACCATTTTCCACTTTCTCAATCCCATGAAAGTTAAGTGAATTTCTAGTGGATATTTTCCACTGATTATGTGAATTTTATTTTGGGTGTAGTGGTAGAATAGAGAGAGTCGAGAAGCAGCTGTTGAGATAGGGGTAAACAAAAACATTAGAATAAATAATTGATTGAGTGGTAGTCAGATAATCGCCATTGTAGGAATTTAGTCTTTGAAAAACAACCGTAGATGCGTAAAGTGTGGTTTATTTGGCAATTTGAGGAGTAGAAATTTGACCGAGTATATTAATAATCGGTAAGGTTCAGATTCTGTATCTAGTAGGATTCCTAGGATTCCGTGGGTTAGCACCTGAAATAAAAATAACATGAATTAGTGTACAAATCAAAACAAAATACTAAACATAACCATTCGCCCCGCAGTTCGCTAACTTGTAGGAGAATACACCGAGAATAACGGAAAAAATCCCCGTAAACGGAAATAAATAAAGGTCTCCAAAGTCAGTTTTCCTGTAAGTAGACAAATATAGAGAAGGAGTAGAATGATAGGCTAAACTTATATCGTGAATTTAATAGCACCTGCATATGGTCTACTATTAGGGTAGCGGTACCCAATATCGTCTGTATTTCGATTGGGATTGTAGAAGCAAAAATAGTGGAAGAAGAAACCACTTCTTGTAAGTACTAGCATATGTTTTCTAGTAAGAATTTGTATAATGGAATATAAATAAATTATAGTTTTAAGCGTTGCTGAAAATTAATCGGCTGCTGTAGAAATTTGGTTTCTCTTCGGGAACAGGTGAATATTGCCACAATAAGAGCCGAGAATAAATGCGCCTTGGAGTTTATGCAAGCTTATATCAACAAAACAAAATTGGAACAAACATATTCGATAACTTAATCATGAATTAACTGAAAATTGATGGAATTCAATAACGTTGTCTAAAAGAATGCCGAAATTCGTCTCTAATCTACAGTTCATTTGCATTACATTTAAAATTTGGTGTATTTCCAAATTTCAAAGAGTTCCTATATTTCAAAATGGCGATTGGAAGAAATCACAGTTTTGTCAAAAAGCAAATTCATCTTCGCAATGGCTGCTATAAAACCATTTGGTGATTTTATTATTTTCTCAATGCCAATTTGCCGTTTACTGCATTTATTGCAGGCAAAATGGTTTTAAAATGCTTTTTCAATTGATCATAACAAGACAATTTGAATGAGTCCTTAAACAGCATTTACTCTTCAGACCTAAAACAACATTTTAAGAGTTCATAAAGCCAAAATAAAACCTTTGATAGAAGTAAAGGGAATTTCAGAAGGCAAGGTTTTAAGATCATTGTAAAGAAGCTGTGAAGGTTTTCATAAACCTGACTAAAATTTGAAACCTATTGGCCCCTCTTACTGCCATAATGAATTCCAATTGATTTTTAGTGGTTTTCTTAAAACTTTAACAAAACTCAATAAAGCTGGGTGGTTTTGGCAATGTACCTTGTGCATGGTTCGGATTCGGGAGAAAATCCACTGTCGACGAATCTCCGTTGGCGAAGGGAACTACTCCGAAACTAGTAGAAACTGAGGGCCGACAACAGCAAGCCACCTCTTAGCTTTCAGAATTTAGGGAAAATGAGATCAACAACCCAGCAACGTCGGTGCATTGACTATAAGATAGTGTGCCACGAAGGCGGCTGCGAAGGAGAGCAGGTCATGATGGTCGGCTACTCCATATCGCTACTCGCCTTGATGATTACACGGTCAGCCATTTAAAGTCAGTTTTGAGTCGTTTTTGGCTCACTTTCGTCAAAAGTGGAGTCACCCAAATTTGAGTAAATGTAACTGAGATTGTTAAGTCGACAAATCAAAATCTTCCATCTGATTTGAGTCGATGTTTTTGATTTTCTTTTTTTTTTTAATAGTTCGTTTATTTACAAGGCTCAGGCGTGTGTGGCACTTTGCGGAGCCGATTGTAATGATTTCGGATTTCAATTATGGTTTCCAAAATCGGAATCTATTTTCACGAATCACTCCTTTTTTACACCCGTCTCTTACAATGGCCGTTTCTTCAATCTCGCGTCCTCTTCTCGCTCCCTACCACTCCCTACATACTATTCTCTCCTGCCATTTTCGGTAATGCTCACTCTCTCTAGCTAACATCACACAAAGGGTGCGTCACTCCCTACATATCCCCCTTTTCGGCCAAACATCAGTTCGGCAGGGGCTTGCCAGTAGTGGAAGGAAGAGAGGCACGATACGGTAGAACAAATTTTTGAAGTTCCAGTCACCAGTCTTTTCAAATTCCTGGGAAATTTGCAGACGCTTGAGAATTGTTCTGTTTTGGCGCTCCATCTCTCCGTTCATTTTAGGCCAATACGAAACAGTGTTGATGAGACAGAATTCGGAAAACTGTTTGCTACTCTCGCTTAACTGTTCTGCATTGTCTACGGTGAGAATAGCCGACAAAATATTGTTCAAAGCTCGTCGATGGTGCATTCCGCTGTAATTTCATCTCCTTCACCTCAAAATACCTGCTAAGGACCCAAAAAATCAATAGCAAGGCCTTGTCATAAACATGATGGCAAATCCCGTCGAGTCATTGGCTCTCCAAGCATACATCCTCGACATTTCTTAACATAAGCCTCAACATCTGTGTCCATCTTGGGCCACCATAATGATACACTTATATGAGTTTTCATGATACGGATACCAAGATGACCTTCGTGGGTTAGGGACAGTACCTTGTCCCTCAGATATTTGGGAACAACTATGCGATCCCCTCGCATCAGGACGTTACCGACTTGGTAAAGTTCTTATGAAATTACCCGGTATTCTGTTGGGAGCTCAAATAGACGATCGCATGCAATCTTATTCAAAAGCTGCTGGGATACAATGGCAAGGAATTTACTTGAATGGACGGAAGTAGGGTGATGACATTACACTCTTAGTTCAGACAAACAAAGGAATTCGTAAATTGCTCGCATATAGAGAAGATCACACATACCCAAAACATTTCTTACTTCTCGGAAGGGTTGTCTGGAGGCATAACTATCCGACGAATGGTGAACTGCCTGAGCGATGTCATCATAACCGGTTTCGCACCTACATAAATTGTAGAGATCTGTGTCTAGCGAGTAGTGGTTGGACATAAGTCTTGACATCACACGAATGTAACCGTGACTTATATCCAGACCTTCGAATCACGATCTTGACAAAACATTTGGAATAATTGAATTTAACCACCGCCCAAGAGAATTACTTGTCCAATCGTTTTGCCAACTTTGAAGAGAGCTCGGACGTATTGATGGTAAAAAATCATCATGTGAAATTCTTCTTTCGAAAATTTCGCTTTCTTGTGCACTCTTGTGCATCGCTAAAGAGTCCGCCTTCTCATTGCCTGGAATTGAACAATGTGATGGGACCCGTACAAAGGTGATCCTAAATGATCTTTTGACCCTTATTTTTGTAAGAAAGTAAGATGAGTGCCTCATTAGAACTGAGACTATTCGAGAAGATGAAATAATGGTCTATGGGCGTGTCGAAAATTATCCGCAATGCGAAATTGATTACTGCCAGCTCAGCAACACATACGAAACAAGGTTCGCGCGAAAAAATTGTCCAGAATCTGTGCAGGCACGGATGATTCCTCGCGAAACAGAGAATTCGATAGATGAGAACAGCCAACCTTTTTCAATGGCAGAACTCTCTCTCTCTCGCACTCCTTTTGTGTGGCAATACGGCTCCAGGGGCTGATAAGATCAAATTCAACTTGCTTAAGGGCTCACGGTGAAGCATTCTCGACGGCAGCCATTACCTCAACATTAAGAATTGATATAACTCAGAATCTGTACTAGATTCTGATGGAGATCGATTCGATGTTCATTCACTAACAATCGAGATATATCAATTTTAAATTGCAAGGTAAGTTTTCGAGAGCGAGATAACAAATAGAAAAAAAAAATACATGGAGCAGCGATTCACCTCAAGAACCTCCCAGAAGTTGATAAGAGGCTTGAACTCAACATTGTACCGGATGATTGGAGAACATCCTCTGGAACTCAACATTGTACCGGATGATTGGAGACGGGTGAGAGTTATTGCCATTCAAAAACCTGGTAAGCCCGCGTCCGACCACAACTCCTATCGACCCATCGCGATGTTATCTTGTATTCGAAAGTTGTTGGAGAAAATGATCCTTTTCCGTCTGGACAAATGGGTTGAGACGAGCAACCTGCTTTCAGATACTCAATATGGTTTCCGTAGGGGTAAGGGAACGAACGACTGTCTCGCGTTGATTTCCACAGATATTCAGTTAGTTTTTGCTAAAAAAAAGTTTTTGCTGCTTCTGTATTCTTGGACATAAAGGGGTCTTTTGATTCAGTATCTGTTGAAGTTCTTTCAGATAAACTCAACGCTTGCGGCTTTTCTCCATTAATGAATAATTTTTTGTACAATTTGCTGTCAGAGAAACATATGAGCTTCTCTCATGGAAACTCTACAGCTTCTCGATTTAGCTACATGGATCTCCCCCAGGGATCACCCCATGCATCATCTTGAAAAGGATGGTCTTTTCCAGAAAGGTATCTCGAGGGTATTCAGCAGGCATATGGGTCTATAAGATGCTGGGTTCCCTGTTGGCTTCCCTGGTTTCGGCAGCAACACCAACTTCTGAATCTTCCATCTGTCGGGGAAGAAGACTTCATCTAAGCATTTTTGTAGCGCCGTCCTGAAAGGGTCCGGAAACGCCATTATCGCGGTTTTAAGTGCTGCATTGTGGATCCCATCTAGACCGGGAGCTTTCACCAATTCAGACCCTTCGCAACAAATAGTAGCTCTTCATTGGAGATCCGAGCAGTTACATCTTCAGCATCTGCGTATGGCGTAGGCGGCCGCAATATTGGGTGGTGATGCGGAAAAAGACCGTCCACGATCGTCTTCCATTTTCCCGGGCACATTTCAGCAGGTGTCGCTGGACGCTTATACTTCACCACCACGATTCTATAAGCCTTGCCCTAGAGGTTTGCATCGACTTCTTGGCACAACTCTTTAAAGCAGTTTGATTTGCTCAACTTGATCTCTCGTTTGAGGGCGGCGTGAGGTCCACGAAATACGGTTTTCCGTTCTTTTCTTTCAGCTTCAGTCCGTGGTCTCTGGCAACTTCTGGCAAGAGTCTCATTACACCAATAAGCAGGGTGACGACGGTTCCTATGCTTCTGTTTCCTCGGTATTGATGCATCACAGGCTATTGCTACCGCTTCTGTCAACTCTACTGGGTCAACCATTGCACCGCTGTTTTTCCGAAACTCTTCGGCAAATACCTCCTTGGCAAAATCCTTTGCCTTCCATTTTCGCTCGCATGGCCTCATTCTCCTCGTTGCAATAGGGGCTCAGTGGCTGATGCTGCAGAGGATCGCTTTGTGGTCACTGTGAGAGTATTCCTCGCTTACTCTGCAGTTCATGTATTCTATTAGCAAACGTAACATCCATTCTTGACTCCCGACCGTCTCTGCGGAATGTGCTGACATTCCCTCTTCGTTGCACAGCCTGTGTGTAATCTCTAGCTTACTAGTGTAGCTTTTGGTACTCAAGGCGGTGATCAGGTGATCCCGCCGTACCTTCCCAAGTAGCATACTACGATCATAATTAGTTGTAGTAACTTGATTATGACTTAGCAAGTCATATTCATGTTTTCTCAACCAAATGGCAACAAGTGTGCTACTAGGGTAAGTATGAACTGAGCGACACTGACCAGAAGTTTACGCTTCCTCCCCTGAACATTCCGAGCGCCATTGAAATAACCGTCTTGATGGCCAGATTCAGTATACCGCCAGGTTTTAGCGCTTTGTTTACCTTTAGCGATTTGCCTATCGCGATAAGTTCCTCGTTTGTGACGGTCACTTCGTCCCTTAGGTCCGCGGTGCCGTTGTCGTGGGGCAACTCTGCCATTATGGGAGTCCTGGATCTCTGGTCATGGCTCGAAAAGAGTCCCCTAATGATGACCTGTAATAACTCTGGTGATTGCTGGGTTGGAGCTGTCGTGCCCTTGGTTTTGGCCTTTACAACCCGATAGGCGTCACCCCATGGGTTCGCGTTCGCTTTCGAACACTGACCCCCAAAACAGGCCCTTAAACTTAAAAGCAGCCTAAGCGGTAGCGTGGCGCTCTGTTCTTTCAGGGTTCGATCCCATTCTTTGCACGTTTCTTTTAGCTCGGTGGAAGGTTCTCCGGAGGTCGGCGATCGTCTCCGTCCACAAGTACACCGGCGACCTTCCATCCCTAGCTTTAATCTTTCTTGGCATGGTTGTGTCGCACACTCGTGTCAGATGTGCTACGAGTTGATCACCACAGGGATCTTGGGTAGCACTCAGTCTCAGGACTACAGAACGTCACGTCGATAATCGACTCCGCTCCGTTTCTATGGTAGGTACGTTCATTACCTACATTGGCCAGGTCTAAGTTGAGCCTGACCAGGGCCTCAAGCAATATCTGGCCCCTTGGGTTGGTAAGGTGGCTGCTCCACTCTAACGTCCAGGCATTGAAGTCGCCCGCACTCATTTGAGGTGGACACTACACTCAAAAAAATCGACACGTTACATCCACGTGAAACGCACGTAATTTTCGTCCACTTCCAAAACCAGTAATAAACACGTGGAATTCACGTAAGAGCTACGTGATTTCCACGTAAGTTCACATTCTACGTAAAAATAACATAAATGTTATGTTTTTTTATGTTGCAATTCACTGGCTCGTAATGTTTACTTGATTTTACTGAAGAAAATTTGGTTACATGTTCAGGTGGAAGTTGCGTGAAATTTCACGTGGAAACAACGTGGCGATTTATTGAGTGTAACTCCTTGACTGGAAATTTGCCCGTCATCAATAGTACCACCTTAGGGAAGGTCAATTAATTATGTCACGCAGGAAGGGGGGAGGGACAACTTTGAAATTTTTCCATACAAAAAAATGTGACGAAGGGGGGGGGGGTCATAAAACGTCATTATTTGCGTGACGCAATTAATGGACGTTCCCTTATTGGACCTATCTGTAACCCAGTTTCCGTTGCCGCAGGGATACGGCCGGGCACTTAGGACCTCCCGTGACGTGCTTGTCGTCTGGTTTCCCAGGGCACGTCATGCATTTGGGGGCTCATTGCAGTCGCTGGCCTTTTCCTCCGCACCTTCAGCATAGTTCGCTCCTATTGGGGCCTTTACATTCCCACGACATATGCCCGCTCTCAACCCTAGCAAAGGAAAATAACAAGCTGATATCATATAAGTAACAAGTTCTGTTTTCCCAGTTATTGTTTTGTTTTCCGCTATTATCACATAACAAATTTAGTTATCACTATTGGCCAATTTTGTTATCATATGTTATCATTTTGAACACACTATTTATTATGAACGTTATTAGTAGAATTGTAAAACTATGAATATATCCAGCATATTTGAACAAGAAATTTTGCTTTTAATATTTTTATAAAAATATTTTTTTTTAGTAATCAGCATGAAAATTTGATTTCAAATTGATAACAGAATTTGATACTATTTCAATAAATTTGCTTACAATAATAGGATTTGTTATCAAGTTGTTCGCAGTGAAAACAAAATAAGTTATAATTATGATATTCAACGAGTATTTTTTTGTTATCCATTCTATTATTGTGGCTGTTTATTCAGCCTGAATGATAACATATTCAGTGATCAAAATATGATAACCTGGTAATAGAACTTGTTATCAATTTGGTATAATCCTTTGCTCGGGAAGGCACTTAAAGCACGCCTTGGGTGGCAGGTGCAGACTCAGTGGGCAACCGGACCACCCCACTTCAAGTTTTTCCACTTTTAGCGCCGACTATGCGGCCGCAACTGGCAGTCGTATTGTGGCTACTTGTGTCCCAAGTGGACCCTTTCGCAGCTGTATGGCTGTTGTGGCAACCTTGGCCCCACACTGGGCCTTAGTGGCCGTGGAGCTTTCGCCAGCCTCCGTGATTTCGTTCCAGTTTTTACATTGGAGAGTCATCAACGTAGCTACGGCACGTACCTCCACTTCCGCTCTTAGGGCCTGTTCGGCCAGTTTTTTATACACTGGGCCCTTCAGCTTCATGTCCTTCTTAAGCTCTAGGATCATTCCGCCGGTGCGAGTACGGCGTAACTCCATACGTCGGCGCCCAGTTCCGCGAGCTCAGCGTCGCTACGCATCGCCTTGAGTACCTCGGAGTACTTAGAATCTTCGGTGAGAGCCTCACCGCGGTTACGCTTTCGAGCCAGACTTCGA
Source organism: Aedes japonicus (assembly GCA_034211315.2). Taxonomy (NCBI): domain Eukaryota; kingdom Metazoa; phylum Arthropoda; class Insecta; order Diptera; family Culicidae; genus Aedes; species Aedes japonicus. The sequence goes on from JASCZW010000647.1 coordinate 189,207, forward strand.
TGCGCTTTTCCTTTCTGAGTTCTATCTCCTTTTAACAGGGTTTTACCTGCATCGGGAAGGGTCATCGCTCATCCCTCTTATGTTGTCCCGTTCATTTCTGGGACCGGCCCTATTGCTTGGGCCACTTTTAGCAAGTGGGGTTTTGCGTTGGTGCTATTGGCGCCTTTACCGTGTTTTCTGCCTTTACCGCCTTTGCCGTCCATGCCGCCGTTGCCTTTTTTGCCTCCCTTGGTGCCGGGGACACTCACTTCACGCCCCGCAGGACGTGCAGTTGGACCAACCAGTCTCAACACCGCTTGCATATGTCTCACTAGCCGCTTCTTTGAGCCACCGAGTGCGGTTTCCCCCGGCGACTGCCTTTCACGCTTCGATGTCCCTGCCACCACGTAGAGGAGACGGGATCTCACGCTTCCATCTGTGTGTGCTTGCTATTTCCTGGACTTTTCCGTTGTATCTAGCCTAGCCATTTCCCTGGCACTTTGGTCGGCTATGAGCTTAGCTCCTAGTTCGTTCCTCTCGCGACATGCCGCCTGAACGAACCTACGAAGCTGCAACAAATAATGTTTGAGGTCCTTGCTGATGTTGTTGCGACTCGACGTAAAGTCAATTATCGCATTCAGCTGTTCAGCGACTACCAGCAGTTTAGGACGCGTATCGTGCTTACTCTCTATGACCCGCATGAGCCCAGGCCCATCTGCCGTGACCCGATCCGGTCTTCATTTATGCCATCACGGATCGCCACAATGGCTCCTAATTTTACACGCCTCTGCGTGATTTGTCACCTAGAGTTGTAATCAAGGAAGAGTAATTGTAATCAAGGAACAGCTGAGTGAGTTGCTTAAAAAAAAACAGTTGCACACATGAAATGCCGCGACTTAGTATTGCATAACGCTTAAGTTATGCTTACTAAGCCTTTTTGTTTTCCTGGTTTTTACGCCAGTTGAACGGAAGTTGGGAATGTTTGAGGATAGAAAGAGAAAAATAGACGGTAGGTTAATCTTTAGATTTAAGCTTAAGTATGATTTTTAAATACAAGAGTCGGATTCTGACCACCGGTTAGCCTTATCAATCATCCAATCGTCGAACCAGTGCCAAACCGCCCGGCAACATCGCACAATCCATGGCCTCTCCAGTTTTAACGGAGACTCCTGATTCCGAGGCAGTCGCGCTTGTGCACGTATCGGATGCGCCGCCAGATCCTGCCTTCTTGCCCGGCGGGAATCTTATCAGTCCTCTTTTGGCGAACGGGTTCGCCTTCTCTCTCTGCGTCGTTTCATTGGAAGCTCGCGGCTCCATGCTGTTGGGTCCTCCTTCAGCCGCTATCCATAACCACTTGAAGAAGTCGCCATAGTGATCCCATGGTTGTCTATGCTCGCTTGAAGCCGAGCAGGAAGGTAATGCTAGGGTTGTCGCGGGCCTTCATGGGGACACCACGTTCAGAGCCTGATCGGCGTAGGTCAGGGAAGGTATCTGAGCCTACTCCCGCCTGGCTAGCAAAGTCGGTCGTTGGAGATGGAACGTACTGAAGGCCTGCCAGGGATTTAGTGGGACGGAGACAGCCTATGCCGCAGTGCTCAGGGAGACGACATAGGAGCCAGCCTGAAATCGTGGTACCGTGGAAAGATTCCGTAAATCAGACAGTATCCATAAACTCATCATTAATTGAATTCCGTATGAAGGGGTCAGATCCCACAATCGGTGGATCAATTCAGGTAAGTGCTTGGTAACCTTGGATCTGCTAGCTCCACTCTTATCATTTTGCTTATGATACATTGAAGCGCATGGTTTTAGTTATTTGTACAATCATTCTATAATTTGAGTTAAACATATGGAGCAGAAAATAAATACGCAATTAAACACGCCCTTCTCTTTTTTCCTACTCAACAAATATTCTAGGAGAAGAATGAGGGGAAAGTTTGGTGACGAATCTGTCTGGGACGCTGAAAATCACCCTAATGAAAATTTAAAACAAGTTTAACAGGGGCAATATTTAGGTAATTTTCCAGAAAACTGTATCTTGCCAAAGGCATCATTAAAACTAGTCTGAAGTCTCGGCTATCGAGATGCGTCACAATAAAGCTGTTTCCAAAATCCAGCTCAATGTTACTTGCCGACTTGATTTTGCGCGCGGGAAAGGTTGAACGCCTCCAAACAACTCCCAAATGGTTTTAGACCAACTTACCTTGTGTTTAATCGTCGATTCATTGGGGGGCCGCTGGAAGTTTGCGAAATATTTCTGTTCAATTCAATATTCGTAGACGGCTTCAACTGGCCATTAAACGAGTCATCGTACCGCCAATAGTAAACCCGTGTGTGTGGGAAGTAACACTCTCAATGACACCGTGAGGAGGTAACGTCATCAAACGAGACAAACGCAAAAATCGAACAGCTGGTTTCGACGCCGACGTCACGGTTTTCTGTTTAGGATTAATATCTCGCGAAGCAGGTTTCAGTTTCAGAGAGTAAGATGTTGCGAAACAGTTAGTGCGTGGGTGGTTCGATTAGCGAATGTTAGATCACTCCGGTGTTTTGAAATTAAATTACGCATCGCCACATGCCCTCCTCTGCGGTTGAGTTCTAACTTGCATCACTCGCAGCCGCCGACAGAAGTGGCACTTGGCAGGTCAACTGTGAAAAATTTCGCAAACCCTTTGGATTGTCTCACCACGCACTGGCGGGCGGGCGCTGATGGTCGAATTCCATTTACAGGAACATGGCAGCGATTTGGGTGTCCGGCAAGCGACAAACCTCTCTCTCTGATGCTCTTTGTTTGCTGAGTCTCGACGAATCTGGGTCTGCTGGACAAACAAATTAATCAGTCATCAACAGCAGCAATAGCATCTCGGTGGGAGGGGGGAGCATTGTGGCGGTACATTTGTGTACCGGCCAAAGTTTAAAATGAATGAATGAATTTTTGTTGGGTTTGTTTTTCTCGTCCACACTGCTGTTCCGTTGCTACCTAGGAGAGGGGACATGGAGGCGACTTATCTGAAATGGGTGTTTTCGACAGAAAAAAAGGCTTTTTTGCACTGGATTGTTTGATATTCAAAATTCAGTTTACTCGCGAATCTTGTTACGAGTGGATCGTTCGTTGAGGAGTTTGAAATGTTGTTGCGGTGGATTGTGATTATGTGAGATTGAGTGTTTAATAAACTTTGCATGCAATGGGCGAAACGAAACTGGTTAGTGATTTACTCTAAGTGGTTTTTCAGGAGTATTTGATGCCAGGTTTATGAAAAGATCTGTAAAGTGATTAAAACTGTTGAGTTCGTTCAAATGACCAAAAACCTAATGAAAATATCAAGTGAATCGAAAACTAATGGAATGGCACAAGGAGTTATCTAAGTCACATGATGATAATGATTCCCCCACAATCGCTAACAAAAAAATTGGGTGGACGATTTATCGCTAGGATAATTTAATATTGATCAACAATTCAATCAGATTCGCAAACAAAAACAAACTTGAATTTTTTGGAGTATAGCCAAGTGATAAAAAATTCAGAGAAAATAAACAACTTTTCTAGTAAATAAAATTCTGAAAGTTCAAAAACAGTGAGAGCAACTTAATTTTCTAGACATTTCTGAGATTAAACCAAGTGGTCCTCAAACAGCATAAACTCTCAATTTGTTTAAAAATTGACAAAGCAGTTATCTACAAAGTGGCAACGGTTGTATTTCAGTCAAATAAATGTCCATAAAAAGGCAACGAATGGCCTAAATTCTACAAACGTTTTACTTTTTATATACACCGTGTCCAATATATTCTCATACAAAATAAAACTCTATTTACTTCTACAGCACTGTGTTTTGGAATAACACCGCCTTTAACCTTCTTGACCAGACGTTTTTCGAAACCGTCACAGGCGGCTTGCACGACTTCCATCGGCATTTCGTCCCAAATTCGATTGATTACGGTTTTGAATTGGTTCATATTAGACGCCCTGTGGTCATTTACCTTCGCCAGCATGTATAACCATACGAAATAATCCAAGGGGTTCAGATCTGGTGAACTGGGAGGCCATTCATTCTTGTCCAAAAAGTCGGTCAAATTTTCTCGGCACCAGCCCTGAACGAGATTTGCAGTATGCGATGGCGCTCCGCCCTGCTGAAACACATACTGATCATCTCCAAACACCTCTTGTACATATGGCTTGACAACTTTCTCCAAAACTTCCGTTTTATAATACACGGCATTCACTTTAACGATTTTTTCGATGAAGTGGTAATTTTCCTCGCTTGCAAATTCCTCCCCAAACCATCACTGACGCAGCACTTTGGAGCCGTGGACTATTTCTATCACTATCTGGAACAGTTCTCGATGAGAGAGCTCACAATCTGTCGGAAAAGAAAAATTCTTCCCCACCGTGCCACGATAAAAGCAGACTTGCTCATTCAAGCCGTTTCTGCTTGAAAGGTTCTGAAACTCCGTGAACCTTACGTTTAATGAAGCTTGGAATCCGAGCTCATTTTGCAGTACAGTCACCGCCAGAAAAATGTGCCCACCTACCCCAGTTTCTCCTTTTTGTGCAGCAAACTGTGAAATAAGTGAAAAATTGTAAGCTTTGTTGTTTTAATGGCATATTTATTATTATCTTTTCTTGTCTGGTACATAAAAAACATTTGTCCTGCAAATTCATTTTTTCTTCAAGAAAGATCAAACTACAGTAGAAAATAAAGTGCCCACTTCTTATTGTCTTGAAAAAAAACCAGTCTGTTGAGTGATCAGTAGTTGATGTGTCCTCCCCTGGCCTTCAACAGTTTTTGCAAACGTTTCGGCATACTCTCCACCAGATTCTTCAGGTGTTGTGGGTCAAGATCTTCCCAGGTGATCTAAAGAGCTTGAAAATAGTTATGTTTCTTGGTAACTCCTGTCTTATCAACTAGTGAATCTAAGATGCGCCACAGATTCTCTATTGGGTTCAGAACTGGACTCTGTTGGGGCCATTTCATAGGTTGAATACGGCAAGAACGGAAGAATGCCTTTGACTTCTTCGCGGTATGTTTTGAGTCATTATCTTGCTGGAACACAAATTTGTTTTCCAGCCCAGTTTTCACCAACGAAACCTCCAAATTCTCACGCAATATGTCGATGTAGGAATCTGCTATCATAATACCATCGATTTTAACCAAAGCACCAACACCCGCCCAAGAAAAACACCCCCACACCATCACGTTCCCTCCAGCATGCTTAACTGTGCCCTGGATATGTCGATCATGAAGCGCCTCTGCAGGTCTACGCCATACACGAGCTCGTCTTCAATATTTGACTGGTTGTATCAGCAACTCCCGAGATTTGAGCAGTTTCGCTCTGTTGACTTTGCTAATAAAAGGCAACTTCTTACAAAACCGTGTTCAGCTCTTCATACCGTGTTCAGCGATCCTTCTGCGTAAAGTACTGTCCGAAATCGGTTAATGAATCACTTTCTTGATCTCCCTGAGGGTAACCTTCGGATTTTTCTTAATTTCTCGAATGATTCTCGCATCTGTTCGGGAATCTGTTCTACGTTTCCTTCCCCTTCCTGGGCGATCAGCTACTGAACCATAGATTTTGTACTTTGCGAAAAGTTTGGTACCGCTGCTTTGCTGTATCCAGGCTTGCTGATATTCGCATCGTTTTCCCCTTATTCACTCATCGTGTGCGAAGATCTTCGCAGCATCGATATACAACCATTCCTCACTAATGAAGAGCATACTAACGTAAAAGTATACTGCTGTGAGTAGCCCGGCTGAGAAGAATATGAGTGGCAAAGCAAAACGGGAAGCTTCGTTCTTCATGCTCTTCGGCTCTGACTCACTCACATCGTGAATAGCAGAGTGGTTTGATCGGCCTGAGTGTTCTTCGGTCTTGTCAATCTTCTTCACATGCGTTGATCTTCATGAAGAAGAAGATCCAACGCGTTTAGTTTGTTCTTCGACGCGAACCAGAAAAGTTGTTCGTCACAATGAAGAACAGTAACGTTTGAAACAGCAGCTTAGTGGTGTGATTTAGGAAGCAACGGAAGCTAGTGGTGCGATTAAATACCGCTGGTTGGCATGGAAAAATGGATTTCATTTCGTAATATCCCGATGTGGCTGGGCGATTGGGTTGGGGATAAGATAACCGTAGTTTTCGTAGTGATAAATGGGATGGCCAGCCAAGTAGTAGCAAATCTAATAAGACTCTTATGTTGCTGAAAGCAAATGAATCCCTGTTGTCGAAGGTGGTTGATGTATTGGGTGCAGAGTTAATTAAAGTCTGCTTGGTTTTTTTTATCGTTACCTTGTTTCATTTCTATCTTTTTCTACTCGTATTTATGCTGAATTGAGACTGAACTGAAATAACATTTGTTATACTACAGATAAATACTACAGAAAAATTTAAATCTACTCACTAAATAAAAAGAAAAACCTGAATTTCTCCACCTAAGGCTAGACAATTCTTATACTTTCCCAGGGGTGTCTGGAATATGAATGTGGTAGTGGACTCTCGATCTTACCACCATTGCACTTGTTTTTGAGTTTTCAAGTAATTTGTGATGCCGCATTATGGGTTTTAGTAGAGTAAAACGAGCCCCATACGAAACCAGTATCTGTCGATAACATATCAAATCTCTTTGAATTCATCTTCAGGATGAGAAAATAACATCAAAATATTTGGGAAACGTGCAACGAACATTGTAAAATTCACGTTGATGCCTCGAATTTTCCTCATTTAATGTTTAAGCCCCATGTTTCGTGGTAATATGTAGCGATTAAAAAGTTTTTTCTTAATTTCTCATTTAATAATTTAACTGTTAATAAAATTTAGCTTTTTAAGAAGATGCTTATCGTGTCGTCTGTTATTAGGCATCACAAAAAATATTAGACCATTTTTTGCCATGTCTCTGTGCATGTTAAGGTGGTACAAAAATATATATTTATTTTTGGAAGTTATTCTTGTCCTTGAATCTACAGAATAGCAGCTCCATTTATTGACCAAATGGAAGTTTTTAGCTATGACTTTGAAGAAAAATGTAGACATAATCACAAATTGCTGAAATTTTGAACCGATTTTCTGCTGAATTTCCTAATTCTTATAGTTTCAAGCTGAATTGTCTAATTCTTATAGTTTCAAATTCATATCTTTGGAAACACTGAACCGATATCTTAAACTTGTATTCCAAATTAAAGCTTGTCTTTGAATTTAAAAAATGATAATTATAATTCATGGTTAGCATCGGGAATTTTCTTACTGCTTGTTATACTTTTTCTCGAAAACTTAGACATTTTTAAATGATATATATATAAAATCAGGGAAGAGGCTTCTTTCGTTTTTGAGCTACATATTTTTGAAATTGTCAAGTTTTGGTTTTACAGCCATTGTTTATCAATGAAGACGCATCACAGTGATCGAAAAACCTTTTTTCACTGCGAAATTAATAACTCCTAAGGGTTACGCTTCCGAATCATGATGTTTTCTATAAAGTTGTATTTAAACAAGTTGTCCATTTTGTGGTGATAATTTTGTAGTTCCAAATTTGAACTGTTGCAAACTTTTGAATGAAACACAATAGAAGGTAAGAGAAGTTTGTGGGTGATATAATTTCAAGCAACTTTGTTCAAGACACTATTTTTCTAGCTCTTCATTCGACCATGGTGGAGCTATTTTTCTTCTCGGACATGTTTTTCGTTAAATTTTACCCTAACTTTTGATAAGATATACCTAGATATTTAGTTAGCACAACCATGCATCATATTTTTCTCTACACACTTAGATTTTTTTATAGAAATCTTTATTGTTTTACCGATTTCTCAAACAGTTGAATGTTCGGTAATCTGATTTTACGGATTTCGGTGAAATTTTACAGATATCTGTAAAAAATTTACCGGATTTCGGTAAAATTTTACCGAAATCCGTAAAGTTGGATTACCAACCGTTCAGCTGTTGAGAATTCTGTAAAATTTTACAGATTTCTGTAAAATAATCTGAGTGTGTACACTTCATCTGAAGTTGATTTTTGCCTAACAATCGAAACTAAAAAGTTAGAATGAAAAAACTGATTTTTAGGGACACCCTAATCTACACCAGCAAAATAGCTCTGAGCTAAAGCAGTGCACAAACGCCAGCAAGCACTTTTGAACAGACGATCTAGTGGGTTTTTCAGAGCATTTGAACAATCCAATAACGTAGCCTGGTACACACTTAGATATTTTTACAGAAATCTGAATTTTTTTTTCCGAATGCTCAACAGCTGAACGTTCGGTAATCCGATTTAACGGATTTCGGTGAAATTTTACAGGTATCAAAAAAAACAATACACACAAGACTAAAACGCTAACTGCTTTAGTTCAGAGCTATTTTGCTGGTGTCGATTGGAGTGTCCCTAAAAATCAGTTTTTTTCGTTCTTACTTTTTAGTGTCGATTGAGGAAAAAATAAGTTCTCATAAAGTGTAAATATGATGCATGTTTTTGCTGAACTAAGTTTTTGGGTATATCTTATTGTTCAAAAGTTAGGGGAAATTTTAACGAAAAACATGTCCGATTTCAAGCAGTGCCCGTTCATGTGCCCCACACATTATACAGAAAATTGTTCCTTGAAACCCATTAAAATAAAAATTTGATGATTTTTGGCCAATTCTCGCTTAAATAATCATAAGGTCGAAAAGTAAAAACGCATGTTTTTTGTTCAAATTACCCGTAGCTTTTAAATGATAAGTTGTATTAAAAAGAATTGAACAACAAAAATGTGCGCTTTAACGTTTTTTATATTTTGTTTGCAGATCACTTTTTCTCACAATGAAAAACAAAAAAGTAATTATAAAAAACTAAATTTTTTGAGACACCCTGATTTAAAGCAGAAAAATAGCTCTACAATGGTCTAATGAAAAGCTAGAAAAATTATGTCTTGTATAAAGTTGGTAAAAATTATATTGTATGATATGTACTATCACCCATTGTAGCACGGAAACTAAGTCCGACAGCAGTGAGCTCTCCTCGCTGTTAGACTTGATCAAGCTTTAATAACCACTGATTATCCTAATCATGCCATTGTATGAAGGGCCAAAAAGGGGTTGGGTGGATCGATAGGCAACATCACTTATACGTATCTACACGGATATAAAGAATCTCCTTCCAACAACAAGATTGAACAATTGGTCAAAAGAGCAAGCTATCTAACATGAGGATGCCCCAATGGGCGGGGAGAAGAGCCCGCCCTCTATTCACAAACTGTTAACAATGGGGAGTTGGCATTCCCACCCCCCATCCAGAGTGCTTCAATCGGGTGCCCTGATGGTCCCTCCCATTCCCATGAAATATTTATACAATAGTGTATATATTTATGTAAATTAAAAATACTGTAATCACTCGGTATCTATTATTTATGGTCTCCCTTTGGTGGATCCTGAAATGTAAGAAATGTTGTAAAGTGTTAAAGTGTAGAGTTCTGTGGTTTCACGCTTATACACGTTTTCGATGTTTTTCAGCGATAGCAGCAATTTCCCAAAATCTTGATTTGAGGTAACCCAAAAAACTTTGTTGAATTATACAAAAATAACATACATACATTTTAATTTACTGTTGCCATTGTCACTATTTTGCTGCTTGATGTTGATTTTATAACAGCAATATGCTTTTATTTTTGCTGGCCTAATAATTATTGCTCCTGTGTAAGAGAGCTAAAGACAGATGGACATAAAAACAACAAGCAACTTTTAAATCTTCTAAGAAGTAAAATCAATAAAACAATTTCATCAAATATAATGATATTGTGAGTTATGATACAGTACTGTCAAAAATTGAACTTGAGTTATTCGGGGGGCGACCCCGGCGTATTGGTTAACATCCATACCTCCAAAATCCAACACGCCAAAGTCACGAGTTCGAATCTCACCCCCGGAGAAGTTACAAAAATGCCCAAAAGTGGTGTTTGAGTGACTACGACGGGAGATGAACCAGCCCGATAATCAAGAAACAGAAACAGAACAGAAGAAGTTGTTCGATAAGTTTTCATGTTACAAATGAAGCATGTCTGAGCGGGCGGAGTCTCATTTTGCAGATGGAAAATCTCTTGCAGTATCGATTTACGTCATAACTGGAACAAACACAACTGACGAGCAAATCCAGCTTTGGCTTGAGGTCCACTTACTAGGTACTTACCATTGATAAGATCGTCACAATGACAGCGAAGTGTTAGAAGATAAAGAAATAGTTAGCTTGCAACAAACATTTAAAGATCCCTCGACAAAAATGACATCGAAACGTCATCATAGTTTTAACATCAACTTTTGAAGCATGACTGCTTTTTCATTGGGTCGCAACTAAATTACCGGACCACCGACTAAAAAGCGCTCCAACTAGAAAATCCCTAATTAGCAGACTTCTGTTGTTTTTTATTATGTTTACATTTTTCCTAAAAACTAGATCAAAATAGCTTCCCTTTAGATATTCAATGATTGGTACAGTAGTTCCAGAGTAATAACTTTTAAAGTTATTTAAAAAAAGTAGTTCAGGCCACCCTACCACGAAAATGATCACTCTAATACCATAATAAAAAAATACATGGTTATTATTTTTTGGTAGACAACAAGCTTCCCAACTGTTGAAAAATTCTGAGACTCAGTAAATCATTTTTATGGGTTTACTGCACATACATATAATTCACTGGGTTGCTTTATACGCAACTCCTGCGACCTGCGTAAAACCCACATAAAACCGGAAAACCGACCAAACCATGGTATTGAAAAACGGATTTCTTCTCGAGTACTTTATGATCTGTTCCTGTAAACAATGGCTATAATCGTTGATCACGCACAAACCACAAGACTACCACGCAATCCAACAACACCATATGATAGAGCAAACATTCCTCTACCACATGCTGTTTAAAGTTGTGTTGTTTTGCGATTCGCTAGAAATCGAAATCGATTTGAAACGTACCGCGTAAAAAGCGATTTTTAGGTACATCCGCCCAAAAAAGCTGTGAAAAACCCGTAATAACCCACTTCACTGTATAGTAGATGTACTAGTAATGGCTAAATAACCAGATTACCGCGTGTTGGTATGGTATTCCCATAGACTATATGAGAACACACCATAATAGGAATGTACGGCAAGAGCTGGTACATGTACCTTATATTTACAATAAAAATATGATTATTTGATATCTGTAATGCCACATAGCCACCCCATATGCAGATGGGCACAAGAAATCTTCGATGTCACCATCCTTCCAGCTAAGCTACCTAAGCATTCTTCCAACCAACCAACAAAATATTCGTCATGAAGAATGAGCGGCAGCCTATTCTTTATGAAGAATATACTATTAGGTGATCGCTACCGAACTGCATCGCTTCCGAAGAATGCTCCTATGAATCGTGCAAAAAGATTATCAAGAGTGAGTGCCCTAAGCTTGAATATGTAAAGTGGTAACACAGCGAATGGCGAAGAAGATGGAAGAGACGAAAAAATAACCGATGTACTCCCTTTGCATGACCGATCGGGCACGATGGTTTGAATGTATGTTCACTGCTGCTTCGACTCTGTGGCGAAGAGCAAACGTGGTGAATAAAGAATACTCACGATAATCCGCAACCTTGGCTGTATCCATACTTTTCGCCAATCTTGCGATGCGATTTACCTCTCTTGATGTCACGAATAACCCAAACTCGGATCTGCAAGGGAATAGTTTTGCTTGCCACCGTATTATCCATGGTTATTTAGATAACTCGCACTGAATCTTTCTGACCGGCAACTGAAATCCGTAAGAAGATCAACAAACACTTGGAAACGTCAAAAAAAATTGAAAACGAGGGGCGTTTGGATGTAAAAAATACATACACATAATATATTTTCAATTGGGCACTTTATTATGACACACCAAGTTTACACCACGTATGGTTCGAAAAATAATTTTGCAAAAATGTGTATTATCCATTGCTAAAATACACATGCATCTCTAAAATAATAATATTTTCATGCTTAGAAAAATATATGAATACGATATAATGAGTTTTTAATGACTTCAGAGATGAAGCGTGTTCATGAGAAAAGTGGGCACTTGATTTTGGCGGTGACTGTATATTGTACATTGACGATTTCGAAACATTCAGATCTGCGGCCATTTTACGTACAGAGCGCTGTGATTTTCGTCTAATCCGTTCCCTGACCACGTTAACAACTCGTGCAGTCCGCACCGTACGAGTACGACTGGATCTCTTCCGGTCATCCAACGAGCAGGTGTCACGGTACCTTCGGATGATTCGGTACACAAAATCCCGCTTTACTCCGAGGTTTTTCAAATTTCTGAGAATAGCGCCCGGGCGCTCACCTTTCGAAAACTTTATCACCACAGCACGAAACTTCTTCATCGCTGGTAAAAGATAAACACCGAATGAAAACAATCGGACATAACCTAAAAGCGTTTGTATGTGCGAAACTACATCAACACATACGTGAAGCATGTTGAGTAGTTGCACGACACCAATGCA